>BMAU01021304.1:1800000-2213413 GCA_019973935.1 Trichonephila clavipes
GATGACTAACTAGCACATTGCTTCTCAAAGTTTCAATATTCGCGACCCAACATTCAATTCATAATTTTCATCGCACCCCTTCATACAACAACAATGTATTGAATTCAATAATACTATACTTTGCGCTTAAGTTACAATATGACTTTAACCTCTTAAGTACCATCGGCGTATATATACGTCTCGCTCAGCCAAGCGTTTAATGCCCTGGACGTATATATACGTCTCGCTCAACCAAATCGTTCACAGTCCCCGGACGTATATATACGTCTCGCTCAGACAAAGCGTTCAATGTCCCGGACGTATATATACGTCTCGCTCGGACAAAGCATTTAATGCCCCGGACGTATATATACGTCTTTCCAAAGTACGAACTTTTCTGTGCATTGCTATCCATAAATTTATTCCAAAACCTTTGGAATGCAATAAAAGGACCTTGACAATGTTTGCGAAGGATTTACTTATTTCAGATTATTGTTGCTGTTTTATTCCTTCCCTCCCCCAAATAAATCACATACTCTCGCCTACGTAGGAAACGGTTGGCATTGGGAATCGCGTAACTTTCAATCGGCAGTTAAGGGATTAATTATAAACCGTACAAATGACTAAGATAATAGTTAATTTTTGTTGTATATAATTTTATTTATGACAATCCCATGGGGTCACTGGCAATCATTAAACTTTTTTCTTAACTTAATATTGTTAACTTAATTGTAAAATACCTTGTGTAGCACTGATGCATTCATAAGTGTAATGTGTATTTTATTTTTTATTACGTCGAAATGCATTTTGTTTGTTTACTTTCAGTAAATTAATAATTTTTTTAAAAATAATCCTTTGTTTTCAACTTTTCAATATGCAGGTACCCCCTCATAGAGTTGTCACGCTCCCCAGGTTGCGAAACGCTGGAACGGCATATTTTTCAACATGGGGAAAATTAAAACCCTTACATTTGTAGGTACTATGACCAAACATTTCACAACTCTGGCAGAGACTTTTTCATTAATATCTTACATTGCCGTAATACTAATCACAGTCACAAGTCGAACAAAAAATTTTGCTGATTCAGTTAAAATCAAGGTAGTTGCATACAACTCCAGGCAGGTTCTTCAAAAGATGGTCCATTTAGTTAATATTGCAAAATTCTATACAATCATATCTAATTTTCATATTTGCAAAATATCTTCATTTAAACACACATCTGTTGATACCTTTCATGTGTGTGTGACATCATTAGGTACTGTGATTACAAATTTCACAACTTTGCAATATTACTTTCCCCAACGTACTCTTATATAGCCGTGCTATCAATCACAAACACAAACTCAGCAAACCTCTTTGCTGGTTTAGCTAAAAAATATGCAGTTTAAGAAAATGACTTGTCACCTAAATTCGACTCTGCAAAAAATAGAAAAATATTACATGCTATCCTATGAAAGTTATTTCAAAAGATATCGATTTTTTTCTATCTTTTTATAAATAACAAGTATTAGTTTTTACAAAATGGCTTCATTTAAAAAAAACTCAATCTCAAGTTAACTCAAAAATTAAACAATAAATTTTAAAATAAAACGGAAAACATTTTTTGTAACATTTTAATCAATTTAATGCTTTGACATTTAATTCATGAACGTATACTTGAACTTCCTAAATTGTGTATGTAATAGTTAAACTTATTTGAAAAAATGTTTTTTAAAAATATGTATCCATTTTTTTAAATTACGTATATAACAATACTATTTACAAGTATAGTATTGTTACTTATATAACAATACTATACTTGCAACTATTGAAATTTTATAACTTTCAGATAAAATTTCGTAATTATTAAAATTTTATAATTTTCAATCTTTTTACATTGCAGCTAATTTAAAATAATGTGTCAAAATGTATGCAAATATAAATTAAATTTCATTTACAGGATTAAATAATTATCTGTGTCGAAATATTATTACATAGCTTCAAATATCATAAAATTTAATTATCAGAATAATTTTCAACCTGTCAACTTATATCACAGATGTACATTTACAATTTATAAGCAATGCATTTTATAAAATACTTAAAAGAATTCAAAAGATATGAAATCATCTAAAAGTATTTAAGATAAATTCACTATTACAGAATCAATTTAAGTTTTTTCGAAATCCCTTAGTAAAATAAAAATAATCTATTAAAACTAGCGTATGCCTATACTAAATAAATAAACCCAGAAAACTCAATTTATTAAAAGTTAAAAACTTTCTCGCTTCTACAGCTTTTACTATTTTTTCCCCTTTTTATAAGACTTGCTTGAAAGAGGAGAGTTTGTTATCTTTACAGCTTTCGCTACTCTGAAGAAAACAGATTTGTCTACAACTTGTTTCAAGATGTTGATGAAATTATGACTTCAACACTGTCTAGGGTAAATCTCTGTAGTATAAAAATAAATTGCGTGTAATCCACGTTGCAAGCAAGTAAAAATAATAAACAAATGTTGTGCTTTTCCTATGTTGAAAGCGTTATACTATCAAACACGGAATTTTATTTTATTCATTAAATGTACATATTGTTAATAATTTCCTAATTGTTCTGCTCATTTAAGAAAATTAGTGATTTAAAAATATAAATTTCCTTATTCTTTGACGTAAAGAACATGGAAATAGAATTTATTATATTTTATGAAACTGAAAAGTACCTTTGAAACACTATTTGTGACTACGATTCATGTTGTTGTTGCTTTCCACTTGATCGACAGTAACATCAGATTAAGTTCCACGAAATTCATCGCGGCGAAGGGCTAGATTTTTACTCCTGTCGTTAACCATAGCTGTGAGCACCATGCAGGTGACAGTACAATTTTGCTCTGTTCCACCCCAATTTTGAGAAAGAACATCCTAAGAGTGGTCAGGGGCCTCCCACCTCTCTTCCCCTTTCACCACCCTCAAGAGAGAACTTGCGGCTTGACGGCTGTTTAGAGTGCAGTGGTGTGATATCTATATGGACTAGTACCAACATCACGCAAAGACGATCGTTTTGGCGTGGTCGGTAAAGTACTCGCATTCGTTTGGAACGGAAGGTACCCAGAACGAACCTTCCTTCCTTCATTGGTGACCCTGGCCGTCATATGAACCGCACCCTTCGCGCGCCGCAGTCGTAGCGCATCTTTCCACCGCAAAAGCAACCAAACCGTCAAACAATGACGCAAATAAACCGTCAAACATTGACGCAATTAAAACCGTCAAACATTGACGCAGATAAGCCGTTACTTCTCAAAGCCGTCTCACACAAGTGACGCAACTGCTTAAATGCTCGCCATGAATATAGTATCGTGCGTTCACCTATTTGCCCAAACACTGGCAGGAGAGTATGCGGCGGTGTGATATCTATATGAATTAACCCTTTAAGTGGATACCTTTCTCCTGAAAAGTTATTCCGAAAGCGTTTCACTCTTATTTTCCTATTCCCTTCAAAAATGCAACATACTTCAATTCTTTCCCCCTTTTAAAACTTGGGAGGTCGAAAGGGGACAATTTTATGACTTAGTTCGGCTTCTTTGACTTTCGGCGTGAGAACCAGGATAGCAATCGTTTACAGCTAGCTGTTAAGTTGCCTTGCGCAATCTTGTATGAAACCCGTAGTTCTACTCTGTCGTTTTCCCGATAGATTCAGTCACAGTAAAATTAAAACAAAATGCAGGGTAAAAAAAACATGAAATAAATGGCGTGTTAAAAGTTGAAAAATAGTTGTATTTTCTTCAAAAAAATTTATTTTTCTGTCATTTTTTAAAAATTAAAAAAAAAAATTTGGTATTGCGATTTGAACCAGAAAAAAGCATCCTGTATTCATTTTTGAATATGAGAGTAAGAAAACGCGCTCACTTTCCTGTTTTTAAAAAAAAGTTATGAGGTAAAAAGAGTAAAGCCCTATTCTTTTTTTAAACAATAAGACAATAAATGGTGCATATTCATGAAATAAAACAGATCTTTCTCTATTCAATTATATTTTTAATTTAAAATAACATAAAAAAGAATTTCAATACTTTTAATTTATTTAAATTTAAATCATATAAATGATATATCTTTATGTTAACTGAATATTTTTCGGAAAAAATTTAAATTTTCCTTCCTAGTGTTCTGTTTTTCGAACTTCTTGTATTAAATAAAAATTCCCTTTTTATATCGGCATTTGTGATGGACATAACACACATTCAGTCAATAATTTTTAATTTAAATGGGGGATATACTTCTTCAAATGCGCATGACAGTACTTCTAAAGCATTTTCTACTCAAGTTAAATTTCTTATCTTTCTGTTTCTTTTATTAGAAGGAAAAATTTCACACATCGATAACTACATTTTCACACAATTCAGTCATTACAAATTCTATTGTGAGAAAAGTTCTCCCTAATTAATTTTGTCTTTCAAAACAGTACACTTAAAACAATTTTGTTCAGTGAAGTTAACCGACAGTTCCACAATGTATTCATACAAAATTTTAAAAACAAATTTAACACTTGAAAATGTATCCTGTATTAAATTTTTCAGTATACACAAATATTTCCTGCTGTAGGGAAGATATAGTATGAGATGTGGTGTGCGGTTGTGAAGGAATGTTTTCGTACGTGTAGACTATTTTTGAAAATTTAAATATCACTGAAGCTGATCATATAACTGCAAATGAGCCTTATTTTAATGTGTGCTGATATCAAAGTAAAACACTTTACAATATTCAACAGCCTGTGGGTTTATTCTCAATATCAAACTATTCGCAAAATGGCTTACAACTTCTATTCAAATTGAAAAGAAACTGAAATATAAATATATCTTACTGCAGTCAAAAATATTCATAATATGTAAATATCCTATTCCTCCACTTATTTCAGTACATTTTAAAAACTGTAACTGAATGCAATTTTTTATATTTATAAACGAGAAATAAAAGCTCACACAGTCGTGAAAATGTCTTTATCATTTTTAAATATACTACTATAAAACGTATATGGATTGTAAGATCAGTTGTAAAATCCTAAAAGCTTTTAGAGGAGCTAAAAACATGTAATTTTGAACTGATCAAATGCTTAATATAATACACAAATATACATGTTATTAAGCAAATACATTTGAAAAATTAAACTTATTTCTGTAATAAACGTAATTGAAAGAAAAATGTTTAATTGCAAATGAGTGGAAATACATGTTTATCTAAGGGGTATCCCCAAAGTGAGGTAATCCTCAAACTTAAGACTCAAACTCAGTGGCACAATAATCCATGAGGGCCAGGAATTACTGTGCCCATCATAATACACGTGACCATTGGACGCTGAGGTGCATGAACAGATGTCCCGATTTGGTGGTCTGTCTGAAGAGAGACCTTCAGTGTTTAAGACCCGAAGCAAGCTTGGTACCCAATTATCGACCCAATGTAGCGGGGATGAAAGGCAGAGTCGACCTTGCGCAGCCCGTTAATAGAACCCCATACCTGTAGTGTGGAAGCACTATACACTACCATTTGATCCTATTCGGTGAAAAATAAAATAAAATGTTAGATTCTTATATAAATCCCTAATGAATGAGGGAGTCCAAACTTTTTTTTCATGTAAACTGTTTAGACGGAAATGGTTAATTATGAACATTTCACAAGTTGCATAAATTAAAATTAACCATTATAGTTTACATAAATTTTTAAAGGTGCAAAATGTGTATTTCGGCTGCACGAATTAATTTTAAAAGGAATACGGTTACGAAAAAGTAGTACAAATCTATCTAAAGTAGGGTTGGTTACCTTACATATTGTCAAACACAACAATGTATTGGAAGCCAATTCCACTATTCGTTGTTATAAAAATGTATGGAAAATTACAAGATTTGTTTTTGCATTTGTAATTTATATATATATAATTTTTCCTGGGAACTTTAAAAGCTAGAGCAGCATCCATCAAAACCGTGGTTCTGTCTCTGTTTTTCCAGATCGCCCCTGACTAAGCCGGCTCTGCCATAGTAAGTGAAAATGCCGTATTTTGTTTTTCAAGATCATTTTATAGCAGACTGCATTTTTTATGTATTTTGGATGGTTGTTTTATATGTTCTACATCAATATTTTAATGTCTGAATTTAAAATTACATAAAATTCTTGACATTCGCATCAATGACATGATAATTTTTATTAGTATATGAAAGTGTCATCAAACGATTACATTACTAATATTAACATATTATTTTAACCATTTAATTAATATTAACTATAACATAATGCACACAAATTTTCTGAACTTTAAAATAAATATTCGAAAACTACTTCAGATATACTCAAAATTTTTCATTCCTACGCTTTAGCTTCTCAGTTTTGCTTCTATGTAATACTTTATTGTATATTCGTTGGTTTTTTTAGTATATTTTTTGCTTTTAGCATGCATTTTTCAACTGAATTGTATGAAACCTTCGAAATATATTAAAAGATACCAAAGAAGCTATATAATAAAATTTGAAATTTTTATTATACTCGAACAATTGCTAAAATTTATGGTAAATAATTTTTAACTGCGCGATGCATTTTTTTTTTTGAAATTTCTAATGGAATTTCTAACATAAAATTTCTAGCTTTATACGGTCGAGATTTCAAAAAATATCTAGATTTTAATTACTTATTCAGTTACCCTTTAAAAAAAATAAATGTTGAGGTCTTTTGTATAAATAGATATTTTTGAACAATAATTCTAATGTTTTTAAATAGCTCGAATTTAAAATTGATTTTTATGTTTATTTATATGCATAAATGTCTACTGTAAATGTTTCCGTATATTTTTGATTACCATTTATTCAAACATTCAAGTTATAAAAAAAATGTGTGAAAATCTTCATTCATGTTCTCTTTGATGTAAACTGAAGTTGAAGCACTTAAAATTCAAATATAATTCGGTGTATTTTAACAATATATAACTAGGCACTGTACTTAAACTTCCCTGAACACTTGGGCTTTGAAATCTAAAAAAAAAAACTAATAAATCTTAATTAGTTTTTTTTTCGTTATTATTTTTATTAAAGTGTAAGAAAATGTTTCAAATGATTTGATGAAGTTTAAATTTATTCATTTTTAGTGGTTGGAAAATTGAAAAGGTTTCAAATTTTAAAGAGTTTGGTGTTTTATTAATTTTTTCGGTATCTTATAATAAAATAATCATGTTTCAAAAACTGAAAGCTTTGATTAAAATAAGAAAAATGAAGCGAAAGAATATACTTAAAAAAAAGATATAATTTGTCTAACTATATAAAATAGCAGATTGCACTGACACGCCCCAACTTGTTACAGTTTCAAATTAATATGAAACCAAAAGGGAATTGTAACATATTTTACTTATGCGTTGGGACTTTTCAAAACTTTTAAAATACGATGTAACAAATAAACACTTCCTGGGGTCTAAAGAAATTTCCCCTCGATTTTTTACGATTGCCCTAGGGTCAAAACACGGGGTTTCCTGCGAGCCATAAAACTTCCCCTCAGTGTCCTGCTGTGTTGCTTCCACCGTCCCCAATTATCTTTCAAGATGTTAAACCTTTAAAAGGTGGAAAGGATTTCAGAAGAGTGCGGCTAATCCGCTTTTGAAAACGTTACTTGAAGGCAGAAAAATCAGTGCAGTCTATTTTCGAAGCATCTTTACACTGACGGAATTTTCCGTGCTATCCGCTTAAAGAGTTAATACCAACACCACGCGAAGACGATTGTTTTGGCGTGATCGGTAAAATACTCGTATTCGTTCGGAACGGAATTACTCAGAACGAACCTTCCTTCCTTCAAGAGTATCCCCGCGCCGCTGAGGCACCATACATTTTTATAAACGCCCATGCCTTCTCCGGGATACGAACCCAGGCCTTACGGCATTGCAGTCAGCGTCACTAACCACTACACTACATGGGCGGCACTGCGATTTATGATTATATCATGTATTACAACATACAGTATTATTAAATTTGTAAATTTTTATTTCTTTACTGAATACACGCACGCACACACGTACTCATATATATATATATATATATATATATATATATATATATATATATATAATTTAAACATCCTATAAAATAAAGGAAGCTTAGAAAGAAACTTCTCAAACAGAGAACCAAGCACAAAAAACAATATATGAAAAAAGTCAATTGACCAAAATGGAAAACTATTATACCTTTTAAAGCTCTCACTGGCTAAGAAGAAGGAAGTAGGATTACGCTGGCTTGCTATATTTGTACATAACATTGAAGGACGTACAGATAAATGAAGTAACTCCGAGAAGACAATATTTCATACCTCATATAGAATCAGTTAAAATTTTAAAAAACAAATTATTTGAAAGAAATTTTTAACTAAATTCAAAATAATTTATTTAAAATTAAATTTTGGAGCTGCACATTTTTTCTCAACTAATATTAGAATATTAATGTGAGTAGCTTACGAAGTCATTGCAAATATATCAAAATTGCATTTAAATTTATTGTTAAGTATACATTAATGCATGATTAGAAATAAAGAGGAAATAGTTTTGAATATTTAATCAGTTTTCTGTGCCTATTTTAAGCAAATAATGATACAAACGATTAACGTCCTGTAGTTTACTATTCCATTCAACTCTTCGCACTTAGAAATATTATCAAAAATTCATTAGTCACGACAATTTAAAGTTTATACTTAAAAGACCATAAAATACACTTTTTTTTATTTTAACTTTTAGACATTTTTATCTCTTCTCATTCTTTAATTAAATATAAATTTCATTTGTTTAAATAGAAATGATGTGTTTTCTTAAATAACGAAGATTAAGAAGATAAGCATTTTTGAAGAATTATGTTCAGTGAATAAACATCGAAAGTCTTTCTTAGAATGTTATTTGAAGCTCTAATAAAGTTTAAGCTAAACAAACTGAAATTAATTTAACTCGGTTCGCTGTTTTGCTCAAAACCACAAGTCTCAAAGGGATTTAATGTTGAAAATTTCGTGCATATGGTTCGTATTGGGTTAAGTAAAGCAAAAACAATAAAAATGATAATTACTTAGCTGGAAAAAAGTGTTTAAAAAATTTCGACATTTAGTATTGTGAATATCGGTAAAAGATATTAAAGTAAACAACTCTCTCCTTTCCGGGCTTAAAACGATATTTTTATTTTCCTTTCTTAAATATATTTAGAATTATAAGGAGAAGTTTCAATACAATTATATCAGTAGTACTAAAAATATAAGAAGTATACAGAGTCCATAAATTGCCGTATTTGATTTTATCGTAAGAAAGTTACATTTATGAGGCCTCAAGTATTTTGGGTTTTATATTTTAATAAAAATATTATGAAAATATATTAAATTGTAAAGACAGGGGATGCAAAACATACAAAATTATTGTAAAAATAAATGTTGAAAAATTTTACCACTTATTCTCTCCATATGTATCTTTTATTTTTTTTGTATTTACAAAACTGTGATCTCTCTTGTCTATCTTTTATCGTAACTCATCATAATCAGTAAAATGTATACTTCAAAGAAAAATGTAAGATTTTTTGTTACATATTTGTTAATTATCGAAACAATTCGTAAGTAAATGGAATTTAGTACATTTAGATATCAAAGGATGCAAATGCGTTAGAATGAGTATTTTTTCAAAAGTTGAAAGTTTTAAATATATAGTATCTGCATGGTACAGTAGAAAATTATTTCTTTCAAACAAATAAAGAATTTTTTATCATGCATTTTGAGATTGAATTTGATTTAATATTTTCTTTATTTAAACATGCATGGAGTTAAAAAAAAGTATGATTAAATTAAAAAAAGAAATCATTATAACAAAAATAAAAGTGTAATGAATTTTAACTATCACAATAAGCGGTATTCGTTTCTATAAATTCAAATAACTATCATAAATCATAAGTTGTCTTACTATTATATTTATTTACTTATTTTTTCTTTAGAAAATTGCATTTAAATATTACAATAAATTATTTAAAAATTATCGACAGTTCAAATATCAAAATCGGCTAGTGTTTTTGTTATAGCCTGTGCTAATTAATTAAGAATAAAACATTCACATAATTTACTACTTTAATATCGTAAAATTATACAGGAACTTGTGACTTCATAAACGGATAAATCCAATTCAAATAAACAAATTCAAAAAGTTTATATACAAGTCTATCACAATGTAAAATATCCACTATGTTTACCCCTCTAAAGAGAATTATTGAAATAAAATTATATTTCCTATTATGATACAACACATAAAACTTAAGTAATGGGCTTAAATACAAGTTTAAACAAAATACCCATTTATATCCTTATTAAGAAAATTTGAACAGTTGATTACATGAGTAGCAAGTGATAATTAACCAAATACTTGTGATTTTGAATGAAATGTAATTGCATTGTTTTCCTACTATAACGCTCATTACGATATTTATTAACATTTGCTAAACTAGAGTAAATATTAAGGAAGTATAAATTGAGAGTATACATCGCTAACTATTTCCAGAGGCACGCTTTGTGCAATCCTATTATATCAGTCGTGAAGTAATTTACTTACAGCTAAATTCTGAAACATGTGTTTATAGAGAGACGGAGACAAGTAAATATATAGGTTCAACTCAAAATTAAACTCTCAATACAGGTATATTGAAATGTTTTCAATATTTTATTATCCTAAAAGATTGATGTAAAAAGTGATTGGCTTTTTTAGATAAGATACACATAAGAACAAGTACTTACTTAATCTTTAAACACGATATAAAACATTTTTTCTCTATTTTGTGAACTTTACTGTCGATACAAATGTAAATGGTGTAACATTTTAAAATAATAAGCAATCAGTTCAATTTTTTAAAAAAAATATCGGAAACCTTCGAAGAAACACGTTTTTCTATAAGAAATTGAAAGCTAAAACTTTAAAATGTACGAAAAAGTTATATTTCAAGAAAAAAAATATTCTACTATCTATTCACAAACTGCTAAATTATCATGTAATTTTGGATGTAATAAAATAATATTTCAAGAAACTACAATCAGCACATATCTCAGTTTTTAATATTACTTTTTAAAAGTAATATCAACTTAACTTTTATGTAACTAGCTTTCATTTTTAGATTAAACTTTAGTATCTGGAGTTTATTCAAATATATATATATATATATATATATATATATATATATATATATATATATATATATATATATATATATATATATATATATATATATATATATAAACCCATTAAAATCATGGTTGTCGTCCATCCGGTATAGCGGTTAGCGACACTGACTGCTGTGCCGTTGGGACTGGGTTCGAATCCCGGAGAAGACATGGAAGTTTATAAATGTATAGTGTCTTCGCGGCATGGTAGTACTTTAAATAGCCGTCGAGCCGCAAGTCCTCTCGTAAGATTGGTGGAAGGGGAAGAGAGTTGGGAGTCCCCTGACCACCCACAGGGTAATCTCCCTCTAAATTGGGATGAAACCGAGCTAAATCGTTCTGTCACCTGTATGGTGCTCAAAGCTAATGCTAACGACAGGTGTCACTTAGCCCTTTGCCATGATGAATTTCGTGGCCTTGATCTGGCCTTTTCCGATCAGGTGGCATTAGTAACAACAACAAATCATGTTTCTAATTTGTACATTATAACATATCGCAAAACTA
Source organism: Trichonephila clavipes (assembly GCA_019973935.1). Classification (NCBI taxonomy): domain Eukaryota; kingdom Metazoa; phylum Arthropoda; class Arachnida; order Araneae; family Nephilidae; genus Trichonephila; species Trichonephila clavipes. Next base: position 1,811,637 of record BMAU01021304.1, read on the forward strand.
TATCATTTAACAGATGATGAACTCGAAGGAATATATAATTAAACTTAAAAACAACCCTTTTAATACTTGATACTTTCCTTACATAATTTTAAATAAATAATGTTTCGAAACACCGTGTGAGATTAATTCAAATCCTTAAAACATTATCTAAAAATAAAAATCAACATTGGGGCGCCCTTAAAACTTTATTTTACAAAACATCTTTTACTGCAATAAAAAAAAACATTTTTGGTGTTTCTTCTAAAATGCATTTAATGTGATTTCAGACAACCTTGTCTTTAAAGAACGCTGTATTATTCAATGTACAAAAATCGTTCAAAAATTAAAATTGAATTTTGTTTAGACTAAATATTTTTTACCTCACAAATTTGAAAACTAAGTTAAAAAAACTCAAAGTTATGATAACAATTATGTGTTCATTTTTTATTCACATTCCAACAGCAAGAAAAAACCTTGAACTGATGCATCTCAGAAAGATAAATACTTAGTACACTTCCATTTAGAATGCTAAGGCGTTTTTTCAAACTATTGATATTAATACATGTAACAAAAGTTGATATAAATTTTTAATCAAGGTAAAGTTTACTATTTTTTTAAAAAAGGCGAACGTAGAATTTGTACCTTTTTAAGGTATTTTAAATTAATATTCACAAAAAATTGTGTTTTACAAGTATCAATCATGTTTTCATAAAATTCGCATAAACTTGTGTTATATATAGTTCGACGTGCTTGTAAATCAAGTTTCAGGTGTTTTTGTCAATTATTGTAAGTGGAGTAGCATTTTAAAATCACTTCATGAATTTTTAAATTGCTATTTAAAAATTACATGGTTAGCGTTTTGTGGTATGTCGAGCCCAAAATCTGTGTTAGTGTATAGATAAATCATAAGGAACAACTGAAAAATTTGTGAAAATCATTAAATCAAAGATTTTTTTTTTATAAATCTCTCGTATCATGTCCCCTTCAACTATTAAAATATCAGATGAAAATGAAAAATTAAAGCTTTGCTTAGTCAACAAAAGATATGGTAATATTGTTTTTTAAAAGACATAGAAAGAGTATATAAAAAACATTTAAGGGGACACAGTACGATTCAATTAACCAAAATCGATCAAAAAATCAAATTTCAATTTTTTAGCCTAAATTTTTCTTTATATACTTTTCTATATCCTCACAAAATTTGAATGCTCTAAACTAAAAAAATGCAGAATTATGATAGCTTTTACGTTCGTTTTTATTCACATCCCTATGGTAAATCAAAACTTTAAACTGACGTATCTCAGAAAGATAAAATAACTAGATTGTCTTCATTTAAAATACTAAGGCTTTTTTTCTATTGCGCCTAACGCTTTGAGTTTTTTTTACCTATTGCCAATAGTACATGTAACAAAAGTTGGTATGCATTTTTGAATCAAAGCAATATTTATTTTTTTAAAAGTAATTAAACTCAGAATTTATACATTTTTTAAGGAATTTTCACTAAACATTCATAAAAAGAAGTATTGTATGAATACCAATCACGTAAACGCAAAACCCATACCAAATTTTTTTATACATAGTTTGATGTACTTGTAAATCAAATTTCATGCATGTACGTCAATTTTGTAGGGGAGGAGTAGCATTTTAAAATCACTTCAAAAATTTCAAGTTTTTTTCTTAAAAAATTACATGGCTAGCTTTTTATGAAATGTTGAGCGCAAAATCTGTTTAACATAGTATGCATACATAGGAGGCAACCAAAAAAATTTTAAAAATCCATAAATTAAAAATTTTTGCGTAAATCGTACCATGTCCCCTTAAAAAAAAGGGAAAATGAAATAAAATGCTTGAAATATAACATTCAGATGCAAAATTTCAATGTATTTTTTGGGGGAAATTTTTTAACGATATTAATCATTTTTTTTCTGTATAAATACTCCTTAATTACCGCTAGAGGGTTTTTTTCTCGTTAAAACGTGACGCTTTTTACAAACGTGCCTTTTACTTTTTAAAGCTTCTCCTCTTCTCTAATTCCATCGCAAGTTCTGTCAATGATTTTCTTCTGCTGAGTTTTGGAAATAGTTTGGTAGTCCGAAAAAGTACGCTTTAGGAATACAGGGGAGAGATAAAATAATTTCTCCCTACCTCCCATCCAATACGTAGTAATTTTCTCTAAGTGACAAAAACAGTATGGGATTGATTGAAGAGAAAGCTTTAGTGATCAATTAGTTCTGGGTGCTTACATTGCAGTTATTCTTTCAACTGTTTCAGCTGCAAGCTATACAATCTAGCTTAAATAGATTAAAAGCAAGTGTAATATATCAATTTATCTGAGTTACGCTTACATCCCCCTGTAATGCAATTTGTTTATAGAATTTACATATAGTCTTAGTACTATTCTATACATATTGCAAGCAGTACTGCTAATTAAGAAACATATACCACACATGCAAAGAAATCGATAAGTTGCGTGTAATAAGCATATAAGTTGTTAATAGTACTAAAAATGACTGCATATCATTGAATTTTCGTTAAATTTTAACATGATTTTTTTCTTTTTTAGGTGAGTCGATTCTAAACAAACTAATGAAAAACGCATCAAGAGAAGTTTCTTTGAATTTACAACAACAACAAAAAAAAGAAAAATTAATTTGTGTTTCAAAGAAAAGATTACTATTCTCCGTTTTTAGAAAGTGTTTTACCTTTAACTGGAGGAGAAAAAAATGTTTCAACAAAATCTATGATTTATTAAGATTCGAAACAAACAAAAACTGTTTGTAACACAGATTTAATCATGAAATATATTTCTTTAAATTTTTCTAAATTTTAAGCAAAACGGTGAGACATATGTTTCTTACGATGAACTAAAAAAAGTGGGGAGAGAGAGAGAGAGAGAGAGAATTTACTAACGGAAAAAGCCAACAATAATTTACTAAAAATAGAACAAGTATTATTTGTCGTCAATTTAAACATGGAACATATTTTTAGCATGTTTTTGCCTTTCTTTAAAAAGTTTTAAAAGATTTATCAACAGTTCCTGCTTATCTGATGTAAGATTTGTTCCTAAAAGCTGCAGATAAAAAAATCAGATCTTTTGTCAAATCATACAACGTAGAATTTCTTTTAACTTTTTATGTTTAGTTGTAAAATAAAGAATGGAATAATTTTTGATTCATGGAATAAAAAATTTATATCTGAATATGCGCACAGTTGATTTAATTCACCTTAAATATCTTCTTATCTATCTATTTTATTTACTTAAACTGAATAACCCAATACCTTCAAAATAACTTCAGAAAAAGAATTTAGATTAGATATTTTAAAGAGATGGATTTAAAGAAAAGTGATTTTAATAAAACAAGTAATCTGTGCGTTATATATATTAATAAATGAAATTTGTTTTCATAGAATTATTTAAAGTAATGTATAATTGGAATTAATTTTGAATTTGATTAGCGTTCTTTTAGAAGAGGAATTTCTTAGAAAATCTAGAACCCCGCTTGACCTACATATTATTTCCAGGGGCATTGTACGCACCGTCAGATGAACTTCATTTGAAAACTTGCGACTATGTTTGCACTTTTAATAATATCACTTTTATATTGGAGAAAAAATCAAATTTATAATTGTGAACTAAAAAAAATATCTCGCTATAATTGACTACACATACACTTAATAAACCAAAACTCTTGTTACAAATTTTAGTTGCTAAAATTTCTTTTATTGCGGAAATTATTTGAAAAGTAAAAGAAAAGTATAATAAATAGGAATTGAGAACGAGTAGATTTAAAAAAAGCTCTAAAGATTACGTACATTCATTTAAGAATATGGAAACATTATTTTAACTATTGATAATTGGAATTGATTGGAAAAAAAATTTATTACGTTGTGTGAAAAAGGCAAATCAATAAACATGATTGATGATAGGAATAATTTTTTACCCTACACGAGTAATTAAAAATATTGGTCTTGAGACCATTCGACTGCTTCTTTTTCCTAATCATTAACTGGTTGGCCCGTACACCGTATGTGCCACAACCAGTTGATAAGTAAGCTTTACGGGTACTGATATTTTCTTCTTTCAATCTTTAAATTCTTATAGTAAGATTATTAGTGCTAGTGTTTTTAAGAGGTGCATGATACTGAAATATATATATACTTCTTTTTCGGGATTTCTGTCTGTGTTATAGGCAAAATTTTTCATTGAAGTCAGGAATTTAAATTCTTGAAAATGTTCGATAAAGAACAGGGATTGGCAAGACAATATGCAATTTGTTGCTTGAGAATAAATGTAAATGGAAAGATAATCCAAAAAAATCCGATATTTTCTCTGTCCCCATTGCAATGTAAGACTGAGTATTGTACCATTTTTCAAACTGTGTGTGCATAAATATATGCACAATCACACAAAACCCTTAACCATTTGAAAAAGAGATACGAGCATGATTAATGTAATTCATTAGTAATTACGAAAGAAATTCGGTTAAAATACATGGCACATTCATCTTATAAAAAGCAAACATTTAAATGTTTTAGGGTTCCACAGCTATAAAACAAAGAATAGTGGGAAAACTTTAAAATTGAAAAATAAAATAAAACTTTTCCATTTTTACATTTCTTAAGTATTATGCTCAATTATATGCAATAAAAAATGTGTCTTTTTTATCATTTTGAACAAAAAAATTGACCTCTTAAAACAATTTTTATCGATAGTATTCTAATTAAATTGAAAATTCAATCATAAACTCTTTCTCAGAATTTATCAGTCACTATTTTATCACTATACTTTTCAGATGAACTACAAATTTCAAAAACAGGAAACAAAACCTCCAACTAATACATGCGAATAATTTAAATCTTCATCGTTTTCTTGTAAATAATTCATAAAATTCTGTCCGTAAATCATTTTTTTCGTAGATTCAGTACGCACAAAAAGAATGAGAAAGAATTGTGCCAATATGCTTAAAATTTTTTACAAAATAATAAAATGCAAAATAAAGTTCGTTTAATATTACTAATTTAAATATATACTTTCAAAGATAAAATTATTCAAAAATATTCGAATATTATCAATAGAATAATGTACCATTAAATAATAGTTCATAATAATTTTAAAATCACATTTTAATTATAATTAAAATAAAATAATACAAAATGAAAATCGCGTGCAGGAACTATTTATGAAGTACAACTTTTTGTTATTCAAAGATAATCTAATACGTTATATTCTACAAAATTTTTCTAAAATTCTCATAGCTCGTATTGTTCTTATGAATTTCTTGTATCTTTAAGAAATCTATCTTAATATATTTTTCCAAAAAAGACATTATTATATTTTTGTCAAAAAATATTCCTGCATATGGATTTCTACCAATGATGCGAGGTTCTATGATTTCTAAATGTTACGTCGTCAGCATAAACCGTTTTATACTAATCAAATAAAAAAGACAAATTGAAAATGATTTATATATTTCTTACATTTCAACAAAAATAAATGTTTTTTAACATAAAACATTTCTTTAGTAAATAATCAAATTAATTTTAAAGTAATTTCAAAATTGATTATTCTTATGCTTTTATAATATTATTAATAAAACATGCAAGCCAAACATGCATGTATAATGTCTCAATATTAATGATACGGTTCCAATTTTCGAATTTTTAAAATGGATTTCTGAATTTCAAGAACAGTTTATTGAAATAAAAGTTTGCATTACTTTTGTACCAAATATGTGGAGTGATATATTTTATTCAAACTTTTCTATAATTAAAAGATATAAAAACTATTATCGCATTTGCAATGAATTCATTTTGAAAGTTTTAGATGCAGTATCATTCAAAAAACGTCTTAAAAAATCATCTATTTTTTTATCCAAGTTTGATGCACTTTTTCATTTATGTGTATAAAAATATCCCATATTAAAAAGGAACAACTTTTATATTAAATGCTTAACTTTTTAGTATACTAATTTATATCTATTTAATTCGAACAGTTTAATAAAACTTAACAAAATAAGCAGTTTTAGTTTTAGTTAAGCAAAAATTTGCTAAATTTAGTTTTAGTTAGTAGTGCTATCATTATTATTTATAGTTTACGCAATTCTTTCATTTTTCTAAAAAAACACATGGAGGTATTGAAAGTATGTGTAAAAGTCGACTGTAGATTTACGATAGACATTTTGTAGTATTTTTTGATTAAAACACGTAAAGTATATAAATATTTCATAAAAACACAGAAACACAATTTAACATTTATAAGTACTTCTCCTTATATCCATTATTTAATGAAACTAATATATCTATAGGGATTATTATTCTACAATATTAGTTAAAGAAATATTATGTAAAATATATCTAAGTTAATTAATGGTTAAGTGTAATATCAAAATAGAAACATATTAATTTTCAGAATAATTAAGAAATCAACTCTAATATTTTTTTTTTTTTTGGCAACTAGTGATATTTTTACATATCAGTAACGGATATACCAACATGACAACTATACTAATAAATTCTCCATCAATTTTCAGAATGTAAGTTTTATGCGTTTGGTGTATTTAATGTTACATGCTTTAATTACAAAAATATATGTTTCCTTTATAAAAATTATGAACACAAAATATTGAAAATTATAAAAAAAATATTACATGATTTAGTTTTGAGGATTATTTTAGAAAAGAAGACTACAGAAAAATATTATTTCTCCATGCCTAGTCATAACATAGCGAAAGGCTCTGATATATTTTTAGTGCAACAACAAATATAAATGTTTTTTTGAAACGTAGAAAAAAATAATTTCTCGTAAGTTGTTCTAATTTAAAACTGAAAGTAAAATGAATAGGACATAGAAACTAACAATGATTTCAAACACCATTGCAATATAGTACACCACTCTTTTTGCTTAGAAACACCCAAGTCCCTAAAATTCGTAAACAAAACAGTGTACAGAAACCTTACAAAAACTTTTTAGAACTAAAAGAAACTTCTCCGGATGTTTATTCACACCAAAAACAAATTCACCCACATAACAGAAGCCAACGATACACCATAAGACCGTAACGGAACCACGGTTTGCCTTTTAATGAACAGTCTCCTCAAGAATTAACTGTGAATACCTGACCCACAAAATTTATCACTCATCTAAATACTCACCTGCTAAGGCTTCTCAGGACCTGATGGTTCTTTCTCTCACAGATCGTATCTATGACAGCGCGGTTGACAGTTAAGGTCGTTGCCTCTACCCTGGCCCATCTCGGCACATGGTTTAAGTCCCTTCGGAACGCAGATCGAACATCATCGGATGTTGAAAAAAAAAAAGGAAAAGGCCGTTCCTGTCACACAACTGGAGGATGGAGATGAAAAAGAGTGGATCCAAACTCTTCCTCTAACTCGTCTCGGGATGAAGAATCTTCAGGAGAAAAAGTAGGGAATGCGAGAGATGGAGATTTGGGTTATTCGGGAATCCCCATCTCTATACCTGTGAAAGGGAATAGATGTGTGGAGCGCCTTGCACTCTCTGCGGGTACTCGCCGACTGTGCAGTTTGGCTTAGAAACAGGGTTGCTGTGCTTTTATCGGCTGCGGTCGATTTGGCGAGCGTCGCCGCTCTTTCCACGCACCACTCTGGGATTAGGTGACGTCGTGTTTCATTGAGGATTTACAGTGTGGGGGTTCTTTTCTGGATTTTTCTACTCCCTACATTTATGTAAGGATGTGATGTTGCATTTATACTGTAAAAGAAGACTACATAAATTCAAAGATGGAATAAAGCCAATTCAGGTTATATGCTGTATATAAAAGGCCATACAAAAAATAACAATCTAAACCAGGGATACTCTACCTTTTTTTCGGGTGGGCCACATACATATGATAACTACTTAAGGAATCCGACTACGTTCGGAACCGGGATTTTAAAAAAGCGTATAAATGGATAATTTCCATGATATTTAGTGTCACTTAGATTAGAATACATGTATAAAACAGTTTTAAGAACATTATATGACAAAAAAAATTATTTCATTACAATGTTTTGTTCAAAAAATTAACTTAGAATAACGTTTTCAAAGCGTTCTCCTTTTATAAAAAATACTTCTATAATAGTAATAAAAAATATATATTTTGCTTATACAAAATAAAGACTTCTCCAAAGGGTCTGAACTAGGATTTTTGAAAAATTCACGTTATTTTTAGAGTTACCACCAATTGAAATAATTATCGGCGTTTTTTTCTTAAAATTTATCCCCTCTGTTGAAGAAAAATATAGATAAATCCACTTCTAAGTTATATATTTTAAAAATTCTAGTCCAGCCTCTATACAGAGGTCTGAGTTATATACGGACAAAATATCATTATGATATAAGCGTTTTTAACGGAAAGAGAATGTTTTGAAAATTGATCATTTCATGTTCATTTTTTGTCCAAATATTGTACTTAAATAATCTTTTATTGTAATAATACTCTTAAAACAGTTTTATATACGTTTTCTAATTAAGAGATACTAAATATCATAAATATTGTCCATTTATACGCTTTTGTAAAATCATGGTTTTGAAAGTAGTTATATACCTTAAATCAGGTTGCAACATAAGGATTGATGAGTGGGGGACGTAAAGGACATTTAAAATGCGGAAAATTTATCAAAATATTAAACTCATAGTTTTGGTTTTTATTTTTAAACTGCATTAATCTCCATCAAACTCAGCTTACAAAAAATAGGTCTTATGCATTTTTTACCCAGTTATGAGGTAATTTCGAATTAATTCCATCAGTGATCTTAAGCTCCTTGTTTGCCTTGTACTATCATAAAAACAAAACTGCCATGTACTTTGATGTATATAATTTGATTTTTTCTTTCGAAATAGTCTCATTTATTTTTAATTCAGATATTTATTTTTTAAGTGAAGGATGGTAGCAGATAAATTTTTTCTGAATTCTACGCGGAAACCAGTATTTTTTGTTTAAAAATAGTTCAAATTTGTGTTTTGCGTATTTTTATTTCAATATTATATTCAATTTTTTTTTCTAAAAAAAAATATCTGAATATATAACTGAATTTAACAAGGGAGTGAGTTACGTCACACTGAATATAGTTGCTCGAGGGCTTTTGGCGACGGATCCCGTAATTTTGAACTATGATCAATTGAAAAGAACGACACCTGAACTGGCATTCCTCTCGCGTAACTACTGCACCACTCCAACGGGAGGACCTTTGAGCCTCGACAGATTTAACACGTATCACTCTCTATATGGCGGGTATTCAGCGGTAACGATTCGAACTGAATTTATCAAATAGTTCATCGAAAGCATTTAAGAAACACAGTAGTGCACACAGGAATTTTTCAGGGGGAGTCCGGGGTCAAAAGTTCACCATTCTTGTATCATGCTCCTTTTGATTTTGTCGATTTTCGGGAAACAAAAAACAGTAAAGAACCAATTATTGAATAAATAATTAGCATTAATTAATACAATTAATCATTAATAACAAATACTTAATTAAATTTTACGTACTATATATTTAGAATTATAATCAATCGGAAAAAAATCAAGGGCTTTGGGGGATCTGGACCCCCGGACCCCCCTTGTGTGTGCCACTGAAGAAACATTATCAATTTCTGTATCAAAATTCATATGTGTTATCCTTAACAACTTAATATGTTTATTATTATCTATAATGTAGCATATTTTATAGAATGTTTTTGTTGCCTCTGCATTTCGTGACATTACCACCAAAAAAATATTTTGTTGTTGTTGCAAAGATTTTTTAAAGAACGTTTACCTCGTCTTGAAAGAGATCCCCAAAATCCTAATACATTTTAATATTCTTTACTAATTATTAGATTTAAAAAACTTAAAACGTATTGCATTGAGGTGTAAGAATTTAATTCATCTACGAATGGCTCAAATGAATAAACTTTTGAGTAAGTTTTATTTGTAACAATAGCTAAATTTTTTTGTGCATTATTGAATTTAAATTAAAAGTATGTAGATACTTTTCTCTGATGAGAAACAAGTGTTCAATTTACATAAGTGTCGAGTGAGTGAATGAATATTAACCCCTTCCAGGCTTGTTTTAATTTGGGATTATGGATTTACTTTATTTAATTGTCAATATTTTTATGCATGCCTAGAAAAGACGAAAAAACATTCAAAACCATAAAAAAGACTGATTGTGCAGTGTAAATTTTTATACTGTCCTAAGCTATATTCGGGATGAGTCAGGCTGGTACATTTCGCCTAGGGGTCGGGAAGAGGTTAAAATAGCACTGTTCAGCTGCATTCACACCAAGACAGTCATCGTCGAGCGTTGAGCGTCTACCCCAGAGGTGGCCAACTCAAATGACCCCTCGGGCTGCTTCGGAAGGATTTTACTATCCCGTAGGCCGCATATAAAAATATATAACTTTATATTAGATTTGGATCCATTACAAACATTTGTTGGAGTGAACATTTAAAACAGACTGATATATTATTATTGTTTTCATTGTTTTTCATGTATACAAACATAGATAATATAATAATAATAATGCAATGATAAAAGAATGTTTAATTTATTTAATTAGCGAGATATCTGTTTCTCAACTCTTTCACTTAGTTTTTTCAAGTCGATCTCAATGCATGTGAATTTGCGTACCTTAATTGATGTTCCAGATTTTCGTGCGTTAAATTTGAGCACGATTTATGTTTGATAAATTTTAATTAAGAAAAAAAAAATAGATTTGCAGTAACAGAAGCAATATGATAAAATAACAATATAGTTATGGGAATTATTTTTTACAAAAAAAAAACTCTTTAAACAAAAATATTGCACAAAATAGTCGAATTTTGTAAAGTTGTAAAGAATCTCGTGGGCAGCAAAATTATTCAAGGTGGGCCACATGCAGCCCCTGAGTAGTGGGTTTGACACCCCTGGTCTAGCCAATCAGAGACTTCATCTCGCCCGAGATGAAGTATGTGATTGGTTAGACGCCCAACGCTCACTGCCTTGGTGTGAATGCAGCTTTCAGCTACTCTAAAGCGTTTCGTGACAGACCTCGTAATTTTGAACCTTGGTCAAGTGACCAAGACGACACCTGAGCTTTCACCTCCCTCTTCTAACTTCCACACCATAGCAACGGAAGGTCGTTTGAGCCTCGACAAATTTAACATACGTCAGCCCTATGCACGGGGGTCTACAGCCGAACTAGTCTGGAACTCATGACATGCTGATCAAGAGTCCGTTACCTTAACCATTAAGCTACCGCGGTCTCTATATTAGTGTCGAGTGAGCGAGTGAATATTAACGTCGTAATGTTCAGCTACACAAGGGGGTTTGGCGACGGACCTCGTAATTTGAACCATCGTCAAGTGACAAGGACGACACCTGATCTGGCATCCTCTACTCTAACTATCACACCACACCAACGGGAGGACGTTTGAAATCTCGACAGATTTAACGTGTATCACTACCCTACACGGCGGGTCTTCAATAGTACTGGGCTCACACTCATGATATGCCTGAAATGATCCGATACCTTGACCACTGGGCTACCGCAGTCTCTACATTAGTGTCGAAGAATAAGATGTTTTAAAAATCCTTTTACTCTTTTTTTTGCATAGAAAATGTTAATTTACTATAAATGTTAAAGCTGAATCCTATCAACAATCAGAAATAAAAATTATATTGCAAATGACACTTTTTATTGCACATAAATAAATTACACAATGCCTGAAGAAAGAGTATTAATTAAGAAAAATTACGATCGAGGATAAATGTTTAATTTATTTTAAAGTTAAATACGTAGAAAAAATATTTGTTTCATTAAATTAAAGACTCATTTTTAAATATGTCAAAATTTAATAAAAATCTAAACTTAGATTTATATTATTTCTAAGAGAAATGGAGCAATGCTTTTTTTCAAATGCGAAACTTTATCCAAAGTACTAATAAAGCTGATGACTTTGTTTCCATGGCTTCGGTAAGACTTAAAGGTTTATGACAGTCTCTTATAATGTAAATAATTGGCAGTAGACTTTTCGAGACACTGAAAATATATAGATTTAATGCATTGCACTAGCCGAAATATAAAAGTAAAGCAATCAAAGTTTGGTTGGTTCAACGAACCCAATTAAGTTAATAGAATTACTCCACAGCATTACATTAAACTATAGACATTAAACCTAAATCCTTTTAAAGTTGGTAATTGCACCAACGATAAACCTTAGTTACAGAAGAAATTCTTTTAAAATATCGTATTGTAGCGCTCTATTGATTTAGATTAGTCCAAGAGATAAACGGGGAAAATAGCAAAATTGGTTTGTTTAGTGACTTAAAAATTTACATCAAGCCTTTTTTTTTTTTTTGGCTGTGGTAGTTATTCATACCTTCATAACATGCTTTTATATTTTTATTGATTTATGTATACTTCATAAAGAGTGTGTTTGATGTAAAAGAATAAATTTGATTGAACCTTGTTAAATTTGAGAGCAATTGCAATCTTTCTAAGTATCAAATATCTTTTATTTCTGAAATATATATTATTGTTGACTCTGATTTGAAGGTTTTTCGCTTCCCTTTCATGGTCGAATACGAAGACTGAATAAATATACATCATATGCATTTTATTATAAATCTAACTACATACTTTGATCCGTGATCACATTTATTAGATTTATCACCCTTTAATATTCTGCCTTCTTTAGAATCAGCTGACACTTCACACACACACACACACACACACACACACACACACACACACACACATATATATATATATATATATATATATATATATATATATATATATATATATATATATATATATAATAAAAGATTTCGTATTTTCGTGTGAATATATATTTGTATTATTTTTAAAGTTAAATGACTTGTGCATCTGATATAAGCATGAATGAATGAATTAAAAAAGGACACAAATATAAAATTCTAATTTCTTTTAATTACTTCTTTTAATTTATACTACACGTTGAAGAGAAACGAGAGCTATTGGTGGAAGACCTCGTAATTTTGAACAAAGGTTAAGTAACGAGGATGATACCTGAACTGGCATTCCCTCTCCTAACTTCCCAACCACGCCAACGTGAGGACTTTGAGCTTGGACAGACTTATCGTGTTTCATCCTCTCTACACTAGCAGAGTCTTTAAAAGTACAAAGTTTCAAACCCGTAACTCGACAACCTCGACCATGACCACACGACTACTACGGCCATTTAGCTCAGGAGTCGTTCAGGACCATGGTTCAAAGCTACGAGGTGCATTGACAAAAGCCTTATAGTAACTGAATAGTGCAGTGTTAATATTCACTCACTAATAACGGCCTTTTAAGTGTATACATCAGGGTCGTCAAACTCAAAAGCACATTCGGGCCAAGCAAACAAGGTTTAATTTTAGGCGGCCGCAGAAACAAAAAAAAATCAATATTCGTAGAAACGTAGGTTCATTTCAAGAAATACATTGTAATAAACATATGTAAAAGAACAAAAAAAAAATTTTGACCTTATATCCTGGCACCTGATATCTCTTTTCTGTTGCTATCTTTCCAATTTCGGGAGAATTTTTTTAAAATTTTATCATGTTGTTGTGACCAATGTCACCTGCCTGACAAAATCAGATCGAGGCCCACGAAAATCACCGCGGCTAAGGGGTAAAATTTTTACGGCTGTTGTTAGCCTTAGCTTTGAGCAGCACGCAGGTGGCACTAAGATTTTGCTCGGTCCCCCAATTTAGAGGGAGAAAACCCTGAAGGGGGTCAGGCGTCTCTCGCCTCTCTTCCCCTTCCACCAACCACATGAGAGGACTTGCAACTAGACGGCTATTTAGAGTTACCCTATGACACAAAGGCACTAACAATTACAATATCCTTGTCTTCTCCGGGATTCGAACCCAGTCCCTACGGCACCGCAGTCAGCGACGCTAACCTCTATACCGGTTGGATGACTGTATTACTGTATGGGGATATATATTGGCCAGGCTGGCAGAAATTTTTGCTGTGGGCCACGAGTTTGACATAGCTGGTCTACATTCTCATTCAGAGTATTTAAATATTGAGTATGTTACGTATATATATATATATATATATATATATATATATATATATATATATATATATATATATATATATATATAAATGTTTAATACTATTAATATTACGTAATATTAATGTTTTTTTTCTCCAAACGAAGGCACTTTTTGTACATAAAGGAAATAATTAATTATTTCTTAAATACAGTCAAACCTCTATATAACAAAGTTATTAAATCCAGAAAGAAAGTTCGTTATATGGAAAATTCGTTATGTAGAGGTACATCTTTCAACTTTCTTTATAAACCACATAAAACAAATTTTAAATTTATAAACACTGTATATTTAAAGGAAGTAATTATATATACATATTCTCACCCCCCCTTTTTGCAAATTAATATATATATATTTATTTCATACATCTTACCTATTAAAAAAAAGAAGAAAGAACAACTACAAGAAAAGTTTCTTGACGCCTTTATCCACTTCCTGTAGAAATAATATTTTTGATTGATGTTCAAGCATTTATGTTTTGACATTTTTGAACTACTAGAAACGAAGCTACCAGTGTGGCTGATCAACACTACAAATGAACGGGGACTCTGAAAATGACGTGAATCTTTCAAAAATCAAAGTTGAGCCTCTGCACAGAGGTTTGAGCTATATACGGGCAAAATATTATTGTAATAGATGCATTTTTCACAAAAAGAGAACATTTTGAAAAAAGGTTAATTTGAGTTAATTTTTTGCCGAAAATTTGAATTTAAATAATTTTTTTTGTCAAAATGTCCTTAAAACATTTTTATACATGTATTCTAATCTAAGTGACACTAAATATCATGAAAATTTTTCATTTATGCGTTTTTTTAAAATCTCGGTTCCAAACGTAGTCGGATACCTTAATATTATCTTATTTTACAAACATCTGGAATGCATTTACAGTAGGAAAAACTACATTATGTGACCGAAAATTTCTGAAAGTATATATTTACTCATATTCCGATATGGATACGCTGAAAGGAAGGCTTAATGATACTCAATAATCACTTATAGGCCAATTATTGTGATATCATCAATTTTCAAGTGATTAAAAAGTAAATCTTGTTTTATCATTTTAAACCAATAGGCTTTAAAATTCTTCGACTCATAGAACCTTTAGAATCATAGCTTATCTTCGGGGAACACGTTGTGCACATAATATTTGAAGTAAATCTATATATTATATAGGTACTTTAAAAAATACTGTATTTGTAATTTAAAAAAATTAATGTAATTTTAATGTAATTTACTTACATTAAGAAAATTAATTTGCGATTCAAGGGCCACCTATCTATGAATTATATTTAGTTGTTACTAATGTCACCTGATCAGGAAAGGCCAGATCAAGGCCCACGAAATTCATCATGGCAAAGGGTTAAGTGACTCCCTGTCGTTAGCCGTAGCTTTGAGCCCCATGCAGGTGACTGAACGATTTAGCTCAGTTTCACCTCAATTCTGTGGGAAAACATGCTGGGGTGGTCAGGGGCTTCTCATCTCTCTTCCCCTTCCACCAGCCTCACGAGAGGACTTAGACCGCTTAGACTTGACTGGAAGCTAGAGTCTGGGCAGAATCCTCCGTTCCATATCTGACACTAGACTGGGCTTGGTGTTGTAGTCATTGTAGGTGAGGGGCGGGGTAAATGGAGCAGGAACCAATGAGAAGCGATCAGGTGGGCTTGGGTTTCGGCGACTGGCAGTTTAAGAGTTGCTATTGGTTAAGAGAGCTGTTGTTCTAATTTACCTTACGCGACTCGGTAGAAGAAAATTTTACTATTGCGATGTTGGTTAGCAAGTGGAATTTAAAAAGAAAATGTATTTAAAAAAGGGAGAATATATATTGAAAAAAAATACTGGAATATATTAGAAGTTAATAAAATTAACTGTGTAAAAGGGATTCTAGTAAGAGGTATCCTTGTTGTTTTAAGTCATCTGTAGCTTTAAGTTTTGGAGAGAAGAAGAAATAATAATTTTAAAGAGGTCTATTAGATTTTGAATATCGCTAGCATTACTTTCCTTATCAAGGATAATCTGGGGTTGACTTTGTCTTTCCTTAGTTTCAAGTGGAGGGAAATTAATAATTTTTTTTTGGGGGGATTGCCTGAGAGTGCGTCAGCGCAGGAAAGTCCTTCAGTCACATTTTTACATTCAAAATTTTTTTTAGCTTTATTATGGAAAACGGGAGTTCCTTTTTTTTGGGGGGATTTTGGGCATTTCGTGTAGCAGGCAGTATGCCCGTACACATGACAATTTATACACAGTAGGGATTCTCTTGTCGTTCTTTAATTTTACATTCTTTGGTGAGGTGCTTTTCACCGCATTTTAGATAACGTGGTTTAATGTGGCACGAGAGGACTTGCGGCTGGACGGGTATTTGAATCCCCCCATGCCGTGAAGGCACTATGCATTTACAAACATTTATGTCTTCTCCGGGATTCGAACCCAGACCCAACGACAAAAAAGTCAGCTTCGCTAACCACTATACCGGACGGGCGACATTATGTTTAGTAATTTGGATATGTGATTTCATTTTTTTTACACAAACTGTCAAAATCTTTTTCTGTCGGAATTATCTCCTTTCAAACATCATATTATGCACTGACTTTTTTTTGTATTTTGTTTATGTTGCCATTCACTGTGAGAAACAATTTTCCATTAAATACATTGTTCTGAATAGAATGAAAAGGTTTATAGCTGTGTGAGAAATCCTCTGTATTTTGCGGCCTAAAATTTAAATGCTGTGCTTGCTTAAATTTAAATTTAATTTGATTTGGTTTATATGTGCCTATTTTCCTTTTCCTACGTTATAGGTGATTTCACAAATGAAAAAAAGTTGTATTTGCTAGTAGAAAACTATTTAGCTTTTCAAAATATTATACTAACGAGTATAAAAATATTTCGTGAAATCCGGGATGGTAAACAATAAAATATTCTCAACCTATACCAGATATAAAAATGTTTTAAAATTATTTTATAATATTATAAAAAAAATTATAAACGTATTAAAAAATTTTATGTTTTAATAAAATTTTCAGTTTTGATGACTCGGATGATTTTTAGATACTTTCCGTTTTCCAAACTTCTTAGAAAACATGCATTCATTTCTCAAAAATATTTGCAATTGTCTTTCGATTTTCTATTGTGACTCGTGAAGCTCGAATGTGAGCGTGCTACTCCCCCTTCTTCCCGGGTTGTGTAGAATAAACCTTGTTTTAAAATAAACGTAGAAGTACTTCTAAATATGATCTTCTTATGATCTCGATGTAGTTTATACTTTGAAAACTCCTAGAAGAAAAGCATTTTTTTATCTATTTTCTTAGTAAGGAAATTCATTAGTATCTACGTGATTAAATATATTTCAATATTAAAAATAGCTATGGATTATTTCAATTGTATTATAATTAGAACAAATGGTATTTTTAATGACATTAGATTTTCAATTACTTAGAAAACTTTCTGTGTTTAAAGAGTATTTGACTATTAGTGTAAAAGTTTCCAAGAGGATTTCATTGTTGGAATGGAATAAAGGAAAAAAAATCGGTACTTACGTAATCTGTCGCAACAATGCCATCTCTTAAAATAACTTACCAAATTGGCCTTTCCCAATTTTGCTTGTTTCGCACGCGATAAATTGGCATCCATGTGCTTCGTTTCATATAATGTAGGCAATACGGTTACGATAATGTGTAAGTAACCAAAAAAACCTTATTTTTTTAATCATACTAAATCTTTTAATCCGATAGATACAATTATATATGACAGTAAAAATAGAAAATTAACTATTTTAGGACTTTATTAGTTTATTAGAATTTACTGAAATTAAGTAATAAAAAATTTTGAATACGAACTGCACATTTTAACATTAAAAATTGTCTCTCTCTCTCTCTCTAGTAAGACTTTTTTAAAAAAAAAATATTTTAAAGGTATTTAACGTTTTAATGGCTATGAAATTTAGTAAAATTTTCAATGGTTTTGTAAACATTTCTAACGATAAAAGAAAGAAAAATTTAAGTATTAAAATTATTCTGAGAATATATTATATTTCTGTCCTTAAGATAATCATAATTATGGATTTTTTTAATCAATGGATTGTTTTTCATTAAATTTTATGATGAGACAAAATGTGAAAAAGAAGGTACTTTTCCTTAAAACTTTAGTTTGCTTTATTCTGCTGCTGAAACATCGTAGTTTTATATTCTTTCTTAATTATAATTACAACCATGAATATTTATATCAATAAGGGAATCTTCCCTTTATTAGGAACTAGTTCTCATTCTAGAAGGATATTAATTCAAGGAAGCCAATAAAGTTATTTTCAGCGAAGCTCAAGCTATCTCTATTAGCATACAAACGAGTCCTTCATTGACTAAGAACTTAATTGCTTTAATTCCTCTCTAGTCTACAAAGAAAAATTGATCGAAGAAATTTTTTTTTAATTTAAGCTAGATTTTGTATGAAAATTATTTACTCTCAGTTGTCGTAAACACATAACTAAATGCATTATCCAAAGCTAATCTATAAAAATTAGCATAGCTTATTTTATGTTTCTCCTTGCTATATATCAATAAATAGTTGTGAGCCGATTAATTTTCACTCATTTCAGTTTTGTAATAAACAAGTAAAATAAAAAATTAAAAAATTAAGTCAATTCCTACTTATTTATATATATAGGTTAACAAAGAAAATTAAATTTTAGTTAATTAAATTTAATTAATGAATTAATATCTGAAAAAGAACTATGTCAACATCAATTGTCATTTACTACAAGTTTCAAAAAATGTATTTGAAGCCAAAAAAAATTCGTTAGAAAAATTTACTGGGGCTATCTGGTGGTGCTAGTTCTAATTTTGCCAGAAAAAATAACGCAGAATAAATTTTAAATTAAAAACAAAGTTTAAGTAATGAATTAATATTTGAGAAAACTGCATGTGCATCAAGTGCCTTCCACTACAAGTTTTAAAAAAAATGTATTTGAACTTCAGTGGATGAGAGTAAAATGTACTTTATCAACGATTGAAAATCTGAACAAGAAAATATATAAATAAATAAATAGAGGGAGAGAGTAAGCTAATTGTAAGATTTGAAAAAGACTAACTCCTCTATTTAATATGAGATTTACTTAATTTTAAAAAGCTAAAGTAGGTGTTGTTTTTAACATAGTTTTCCCATTAAACAGCTACATAACGACGAGTTCGGATTTTTAGTTAGAGACGTAGATGATTATTTTCATACTGATCAAACTTCTATTCCCCGACGCAAGGAAATGCATTAACGAAGTGGGCGCGGTTTCGTTGCCGCCATTGATTCTATCAAATCGTAGATTCGAGTACTGATAACGACCGCGACTAAGACCTTTCGTCGTGAGGACTGATACATGTGAAATATATCAAGTAGAAAAGGCATCTCGTTGATGTAGTGTAGAAGTCTAGGAAGTGAGATGCCAGCTCTGGTAACTTCCTTGTCACTTGACTATAGCTCAAAGTTACGTCTTTTTACAATATCATTGGGTCAAGAACTTGTGGCCAGCATGTTACGCATTCGAATACTGGTTGTGATACCCCATGGGCTGTGGGTATCATCTCTTCATCCACGTGACCTGAGTTTGTTGGGACAAAAGATTGACCACTAAAAGCTTCCATAATAAAACTAGTTTATTGTTATTTCAAATAATATTAAGAAATGCAACACAAGTCTAGGAGGCTAATGATCAGGAGTGATATATGACATAAACTACAATTCTTAACAAATAGCGCATTAAACCTTACTCACTACCTTTATGATACATTAACCACCGAATCTATATTTATGGACGATTCCTTAACTTACTAGAACCCGTTCTAGTATTAAAATTTAATATTATCTATCTTACCGATATTCCAAGGCGAACAGCTACCATTCCTTATATCGTCAATATAATACTGTAATCCAACTTGATCCCGCAAATGGATAATCTTCTGGCTTCGAACCCACTTCTTTATGATTCTTATAATACTTCTTAAGACTTTCTAAGACTCTTCTATCCTCTCATTAGAACCCACTTAGCACTCATAGAACTCTCCTTCCAGAACCTCCACTTAGAACTCCACGTGAATACTGAATCTCCAATGTATACACATTCCCAATCTGCATAATCGCGTTCTACTTTTGAGTTCGTTGGAAAGAAATGCCATTCTGGCCCCAAAGGTTTCCCAAGAGGGTTTTAGAGGAAGGCGTGATAAAGCCCCGTCACATGGTGACATTAAAGACTTGACATGTAGAGCTGCTGATGCACGTTAAATCTCTCGAAATGCAAAGTCCTCTGGTTGGCGTCGTATAGTAATTTGGTGAGAGATGTCAGTTCGAGTGTCATCTTCGCACTTGACCGAGGATCAAATTTATGAAGTTCGACACCAACAGCCTCCTGCTGCTTTTATAGTGTGACGTTAATAAACACCCACACATTTGCCGTTATCCTTATATTTATTTTATACGTGACGTTAATAAACAATCAGACAATCACAACATATGAAGTTTTTGATATCCATTTCGATTAAAACAAAAATGTAGCATCTATAATTATTTCCAAGCAGCTATTTAGTTGAATCAATGCTCAAACTTATAACCTTCTAACGATAAACATCACAATCCTGAATGAGATTGTGAACAATTCCTTCAAATTATATACAATAATTAAATAATTATAAAATCAAAATTTATTTTAATAAGGAACTAAAGTGATTGAAGATTGTACATGCAATTGTTTGCAATATCATTTTAAAGTTCTTAATATTCAAACTCTGCTAAACTTCTGAGATCTTTAGATATTCAATACGGAAAAAATATAAACATCCCTTGTTAAATATATAAACTTTATAAGAATTTGCAAGATTGATTTTGAGAAACTTAAATTTTAAGAAGTAAATATCAATAGTTTATTCTTCAAAAGTATCAATCAATGCATTATAGGTTTAAAAAAAAAGGTCTAAAACCAAATCAGTTTTACTTGAATATGGATTTCTTAAAAATGAAATAAATGTTTTTATAACATCAGCCAATATCATACGTGATTTATTTCGAGCATTTTTCAAGACATTTTGCTTGTAAACTGATGTTGTTGATAAATGGCATTCCTAAGAATAAAAGTATCTTACTAAAAGATTTTATTCGAACAAAATGTCTTCCAGAATCTGTTCGTTTCAGATTTATTTGCAATTGGCATGTTTTTAACAAGTTGATCCAGCAGCATTAATTTCGATGGTTGCCTGAAATCGAAAGGGATAACTTATTGAAGAAAATAAATTACAATGTTAGAGAAAATAATGATTACTACATTCTTTACGAAGAAAGCAAAATATTTTTTCTTTGAAAAAAGATATAGTAGCCTCTTAAAAATAATTGTAGATGCAAGTTTTAATTTTTCATTTCCTTGATACTGAAATTATGGATTGTTCAAATCTTCGAGAAGAAATAGAAATTATATTTTCTATTAGGCTGAATAAGACTTTTTTATAATGTATTATATTTGAATCAAAAAAATTTTTAATTAGTAATCTAAGAAATATTCCCTGCTTTTAGAAATGTACTATTATGTTCGTTTTTTTCTGAATTTTCGTATATCCAACAAAGCGTTAGATCATTTTGTGCTTTTAATTGTAGACATTGGTTCATCTAGTTGTAGACGTTGGTTCACTGAATCGTAAGACACTGGTTAAATTTCTGGTTGAAGAAATAAGATTAAAAATGCAGGTAGAAAAACCGTAATGCATGAACTTTTTGAAGGTTCGAAAAAAGTTCGAATGTCATAATCAATAAATACTGTATGCAATTGCAGCAGTTTATCTAAGCAAATAACTAAAATTAATAATGTGTTAGACGTTTTAAATTTTTTAAAATGAAGCTTATTTTGAATGATATAAGATTGAAAAATCTAAAACTCCATAAATATGAAAAAAAATGTTGATGATACACACATGCGAGGTGCATATCTCTAAGCTCAGTAAGTTGAGATTAAACCGAGTTGCCTATGCAATTTTATTTGGAATTTGACTTTGATAATTGTCAGTCGAGCATATGGGTCGTAGAATTATTCCCAGTCTTGAAAGTTTAACCTGAAGCTGAACCTGTGGGTTTTTCCTGCTTTTAGGAAACCTTGTGATTTGTTGAAAGACTTGGAACATAGTTGCAAGGAGGAGAGGTTATTTGGAATTTATCAATGTACGTACAACACTTCAAATTCAATATATGAAAATCTGTGGCAGCTATGTATAGTTTATATACAGCATGCAAATTGATTTTTTATAGAAAATTAGTTGTAAATAACGCCACACATATATTGTTAGTACCAATGTTGCTGGTAAAATACTTACGGGTAAAACCGATGTAAATACATTACATCGGTATATTTACGGGTAATGCCTATCTTATGAATTAGTTTCATATAATGTTTTTTTGGAATTGGATTGCAATGTGTAAAGTTTTAAATGAAACTGAATTACCAACTTGTAGAAAAAGAATGAGTCGCGTAGGAAAGAATGATCTTTCTCTAATCGTAAAGGAAACCAAAATTACTGATTCTAGAAACTTAGATTTTATTGGCATAAATGATCTTAACGAAACTTATTCTCTACGGGAAAATATCAAAAAGTAAAATTCAAACATTTTTAAGTACAAAGAAGAGCTTAAAACATAGTGATTAACTGAAAAGTTGTTTTACTAGCGTTGCATTCTAAAGTGACTCAAAGGCTGTTGGAGACAGACCTCGTAATTTTGAACTTCCGCCAATTGACAAAGATGACACCTGAACTGGTACTCCATTTTCTCTCCAGATTTCCACACCATACAAATCTGAGGATTTTGAGTTTTAACAGACTGAACATCAACTCCTACATGTGGCGGATTTTCTTAAACTGTCCAAGATGCGTCTAAAAAACGCTGTGAACAGAAAAAAAAACAAAAAATACCTTTTTATAGATATTACTTTAGGTGTCTAAAGTAATGTCTATCACTCACATCGCACTTGTAAAAGGTCTCGCCTCTCTCGCGGGTATCTAGAAGTGTGTGGGGGGAGGGAAAAATTATCCGACATGATTCAACTAATCTATTTATTTCCACACTAAAAACAGACACTATTTCAACTAATAATATTAAGAGAATGTCTCAGTGAAAACTGTGAAAGTGGAACAACGACAGTAAAACATGAACGATTAGTCGACTAACAAACTTGATCGGTCTTTTAATTAAGGATCTAACCTATTATCCAATTTAATCTAATCTTAATTCAATCTTAGTGAACAATCGTCACTCTTTAAGGTTTCCTTCTAATAAGAATCATATAACTCTTATTTCTAATATTGTACATTCAGTAGCAATCTCACCTGGCTTGAGTACGTCTTCTCTCCTTCTCTCTTTCAACCAATCAGTTAATTTACGTATAATTACGTAACTTACGTACATTTATAATAAGTTAATTTACGTATCATGATTCTCTTCTTCCGAAGGGTTGGTTGTTAATAACGCGAATTCATAACCCAAAGATTCTCAAAGAGGATTAATTAGAAAATCGCGTGCATATCCGTTACACACTTTTCACATCATTAATAAAGCTATTGGAATTAGTCAATAAAAATCTTTTTTTTGGGATTAATCAAAGCCCAGGTGTCAATGATCATCGAATGTTTGTAAATCTGCAAATCGTGTTCCCTTCAAAACCCTTTATGGCGAAAGAAAAAAGGAAGTCTGAATGAGCCATATTAGTCAAGTGCGATGACCGAGTTTCACTGGATTGGTTCAAAAATCAGCATAATTACTGTAGTATATGGAAATACGTTGCACATATGTATCAAATTCTATTTCCAACTCCTGAAAATAGGTTGTAAACATGTTGAATACAAGCTCTTCAAAACAACTAATTCATTGTAGATGGTTTGCCCTTTCGGAACAAATTCTTGGTGAATCATGCTGAAGAACGAAATAAAGAGTGTATTGATTCTGGATTTTGCAAGAGGCTCTCTTTTCGAGAAGTGGAAATACCAATGAGAAATATTAAGTTTTTTAGAGCTTTTTGCTAGCGGAAGCTTGAAAACAATTTGGACCTTTGTTACACGTGTAAATAAATTCTTTAGCAGCGCGCAAAGATCAATCAATAAGTGCGATAAAAAACGGGAACGGATCTTGCCCTTACAGAAATCTTGGTAAACGATGGTGCAAACACTGCACTTTCTAATTCCCAATTCCTCCGATACAGATGTTTCATCGTAGAGATAGTTGACAATTTATCCAAACAGTAACTGTCACCCCCACTAGATATTGTCTGTAACATCTCAATTATTAAGGTTCGACTGAAACATGATTTATAATCCATGGATGGAGAGGTCATCCTGAAACATTTCTGTTCATTGCATCTATTTTATACACCTGGACAAACATAGCATGCATTATGTAACCGTTTTTCCCATTCTGTAATAAACTATGTTTATTGGTTCTTTATAGAGCGCGGTGGACCAGTCCCTTGGCCTCCCCGATCTCCCTATTTATCGAGTTTCGATTATTTTTTACAGGACACCTGAAGAATCTTGTTTATTGATGGGAGGTCGCCGGTCCCCAAAGTTACAACGGCAGTTTGTACATTTGCCCTGTTTACAGGAAACGGATTTTCTAAGGAATTTGGGGGTGCCTCAGGTCAACGGACTCTATGGCGGGCGAAGCTGTATCCTTGCACAGCTTGTTGGCCAATCGGTATTGTAAAATTTACCGCCAGAACTTTGAAGCGGATGATTTTCCGAGTGGTGCGGTCAACATATTTAAGGGTGGGCGCGCGAATTCTCGGGGCTTTTACTCCTTCTTCGTCTGCCAGAAAACCCCTCCACAGCCGGGAAGCGCACTTGCTACCCGAGGTCACCCCTTTCGTCGCTCTCTCCTCTCATTCCAGATAAGTAAATACCCTTGAAATTTTTAAACGTTCTTTATTTAAAAATGTTAATTCAAAATAAATTAATTGTTACTTTAAAGAACCGGCCTTTTTAATTTAGTGTACTGTTTATTGTCTTTAAAGGATTTAGCGTTTAAACTTAAGCTATAATACGATGCAAAGTCAGTAGAACCTGGGTTTTATAAAATGGATATAATGGGAATAAATTAAATAAAATGTGTCAAACGAGCGTCGCATTATTATGTTACTCCACTTGACTCAGATGAGGCTCTCTTTGCTCGAATATCCGAAGCTGCTGCACGTGTGTGTGAAATACCTGACATCGTTGAACGTCTACGCCAATTTCTCTACCGACGCTGTCAAGCATGTATCGCTACTGATGGACGCAATTTTAAACATTTACTTTGAACATTAGATTTGTTAACGACGTTTTTAATAAACACTTTTTCTTTTCTTCCATCTATTACTTTTTGTGTATGTTGTGACGGGGCTTTATCGGCATTACTTCCATTAATCATCTTGGGATTTCTTTGGGGCCAGAATGGTAATTCTTCCCAACCAACCCAAGAAGAGAGCGTGGTTATGCAGATTAGGAATCGCATACATTGGAACGTTAGTATTCGCGAGGAGCTCTAAGCAAAGCTAAGTGAAGTGAGGTAAAGTTATAGGAGAAGAGTGTTAGTTTATTCTGTGAGCTCGGCCTAAAGGTGCCAGTGAAGATAAGCAAAAGTGGGTCCGAGACCAGAAGATTATTGCCTTAGCCAGAGCAAGATTGAACGATATATTGATGATTTACGGACCGTAGTTTCCACCAAGGAAATAGCGGTAACGTTGTTCGTTCAAGCTTTAAGAATAGAGCGGATACTATTAAGTTAGGAATTAATCTTTAAAGATAGGTTCAGTGGTTAATTGTGCGCTATTTATCAGAAATACAGTTTGCGTCGCATCACTCCTGATCATAAGCCTGTTTGTCTAGTGTTGTGTTGTATTGTAAATAAATTAAGATCATAATAAACTGATTTTATTATGGCAGAGTTTAGTGGTTCATCTTTCGTTCCCTCAGACATAGGTTGTGTGGATGGTGAGGAGAGGATATCCTCAACCCAGGGGATATCACAATGTGCCTCAACGCGTCACTTGCGCTCATACATTCTTATACAATAAATGATTGTTACAACTGCCTTTACATACCCTTCAAATTTGTACCTTGAATTCGAGACCACCCTGTGTATTAAGAAAGGCTTATGTCCAGTTTTCGATAGTAACAGACTAAAAGAAATCAAAAGTCTGAATGATCCAGAAAGTGTATATTTGTCTTTTTATGGATGCAACGAAATAGTTTTAAGCAAATTTCGATAGTGGAAGAGACCAGGGAGGTTAAGAAAACCTATTAATGAATATACTCAATCTGGAGCCTTATTTAATTCAGAAACGGAGAATTTTGAGAGAAAGAAAAACTATTATAAGTTCAATTAAGACATAAAAGCACATTTCACTATCTTTTAACTTCTTATGAAAAACTGATAACAATATCTGTTTTGGTTTACAAACGAATACACAGTAATGCAGTCAAGCATGCAATTTTGGTGGTCAAAAGAATCTGATAAAGCAAAAGAATTAAGAATAGTTTAGATTAAAGCATTTACAAGGGTGTAAGACAAGTGTTTGAAATCCGTTCGTCCTTGGCGAGAGATAAAAAAATTTTCTCAGAGTAAACCACAAGTAGATGCCACGAAGTTAAGCTTCTGATAATTTTACTTCATAACCATGGTCTAGTAGAAAAATTAATGCAAGTCTTACAATATAGATAAACAGTTATACTTCACGAAATTCAAATTCTGATGGGCAATATAATAGAAGACTATATACAGAAAGACTATATATGAATAAAGTTTTGTAACATGCTAAAAACTTGAAGCATAACCCTAGATATTATCTTAAGTCCCCTTTCTGAAGATCGCGTAAAAGTATTTGAAATATTCGGCACTGATTATGCTTCCCCTATAATCAGAAAACAAGTAATATGAAAAAAGTATTTTAAGAGAGTAAATTCCTACTTAGGACTACAAAAAAATTGTTTGGTTGCCTTTTATTATAAATAGTTACAATAAATATAAATATATATATATATATATATATATATATATATATATATATATACATATGATAGAATCACACACAATATTAAGTGACAAAACAGAAAGCGATTTTTCATTTTTCTTTCTATGTATGGTATTTCACTATTATTTTTGTTTGTTACTATTTATTCATTAATTAAATTTAATTATTACTATGAAAAATAAATCACATTCTCAGAAATTAGGCCATCCTAGGTGGGATTCGAACTCACTACTTTTAGATTAGAAGTCCAAAGCGCTATCCATTGCGCAACAGGGACACAATTCCATTTTATGTATGGTGTTGAACTATTACTTTTGTTCGTTACTATTTATCAATTAATTAATTTTAATTAATGAATTAAAATTTGAGAAAACTGTATTAACATTAAGTGTCACTCATTACAAGTTTTAAAAAACGTATTTGAACTTGAATAGATGAATTGGGGACACACACACTCATAAAAATATCCTGAACACACCTGATTTTTTGGAATCTTAAGCTGTATTTTTTTCCATTGTTAATGCTACTGAAAATCGGGTGCTGCTTAGAATAGAAGGCAGAAAAATTCGCTGAATGGTGAAAATTAAACATGATACTTTGACGATTAGACCAATTACAGATTCGCGTATGTATTCAAAACTTTTTAGTTTTGGTAAAATACATTAATTATTCACTTCTTCTTAGTTATCTATTTTTTTTTTTTTTTTTTTGATTTTAGTAAATATCGGATACCAAAAATGCTTTTTACGCTGGGTTTTTTTTTCACAAAAACATGTTGAGCATTTGGGGCTGTGGCTTAGAATCAATATCGACAGATTTGAATAAATACTTTACATGATTTAGCTGCCATTTCCTAAAAAATATAATAAATCTAAGAAATCATGAAAAAAAGTAGGTAAAATTTGCAAAATGTGTCGAGTTTGTTAAAAAGGAAATAATCTTTAGAAATTCACATGTAACAAAAAACATTTTAGTTAAAAGATTTTTTAAAAATATGTAAAAAAGCAGGTATCACCTTCTAAAAATTTTATTCACTTGTTATAATTATTGCCTTGAGAATTTTTTGTTCGTTTGTGTAAGCCATGGAAAAGTGAGACAGTACAGAATCGCAGTCAAAACAAACCTTTATTTCCAATCAAAGTAATGAATTTAGATAGCAACAATAGACGTCACTTAACGGATGAAAGCCATTTCCCAGTCTATTGTTAATCTCTAATTGCAGTACAAAAAGAACAAAATACACTGAGATTGCATTTCTCTAATTTGAAGTATCTAGTATGAATCGAAAAGTATAAAAAGCTTGTTATCTAAAACTGTTTTAAAGTACAATACGCAATAGTTTTTGAAAACCATTATCTTAGTAATCTGAATAAATTCTATGAAATTTTGTAAGAAGTTTCTATACAATACGTTACTCAATATCGAATTCTTACAAATGTAGTGCATTCAATTTTCATACAGATGGAAACCAATTTAAAAGGATTTCTGTTCTGGGAGTCTTGTTCATGTTCATTTTTTCATCTGCTATGATTCTGTTTTAAGCTAAAAAGAGAACATTTGAAATATAAGCATAAATAAAGAAAAGAATTGACCTTCGATATTGTGATTACATTTTGCAGATAGAATCCAGATAAGCCATACAGAAATGAGAAAATGATCCGGAACTCAGATTTTAATAACAGAGTTGAATTTCAAATGTTAATAATGAATTATATATCATATTTCCATTATTCATTTTTGAAAGTATTGAATAGAATTTGTTGTATAGCAGCAGAATGAATATATCGTTAAACAACATTTCACAATTTTGATAAATATGGAAGAATAGACTTTATACGTCAAGCTTCTCAATGCTTTTATTATAGGAAGCATGAAAGTATTTTTAAGTACTATAGACTTGTAGGTATATACAATATGTTTACTTCAATCTGCTAAAAAAGCAAATATTATTTTCATAAATATCTTTTTTTATTTTCATTGCTAATATGGTATAAACATTTTGGACAGTCAATTATTTAAAATTATTTATAATTTTGTAGAAAAAAGTCCTTATCATTAACAATTCATTTAATGTTTTAATGATTTTTTTTAATTTTATATTTGTTGCAATGGAATTTTTTTTACTTATATCATGAATGTAAATTCTTCATTTTCGTTTAAAGTATATTGTTATTATTATTATTTTATTTGCAGTTAACATGTTATTAATTGTTTGTATTTAAAAACATTTTGAGAGTAAAATTATATATATATATATATATATATATATATATATATATATATATATATATATATATATATATATATATATATATATAGTTTTGATAATCGCTAACAGAGAGACAAAAATTATTTGAACACTTACGAAATAAAGGAAACAAAAAAATTTTGAAACTTAAAAATATATATTAGACACTATTATAAACATTGCTTACTTAGAACAGCTCTCAATAATTTATATAAAAGTTACTTAATATAAATTACTAAAAGCTGCTTGAAACCAGATTTTAAGGCTGCATGATCATCTTCACCCTTTCTGTGTATAATACTGATTTACATCCTGCTAAATATAATGGATAGATGCTCTAAATTCATTACAAGAAAATGGTAACTCCCCTAAAATTGCATTCAAAAAATGCAAAGAACATGATGAATCAGTGAACAATAAACAAGTTATTGCCACATTCTGAATCCGAATACAGTTTTAAAGCTAAAATATTACCGGTAATAAACAAAAGCTATTTGTACCAAAATAATTATAAATTAAGCAGTTTTAGCTAAGTACTACATTTATAGGAGTAACAATAAGAATATTTTTGTAATTCTCTACACTATGATACTAAAGAAAAAAACAAAATTATTGGAATATTATTTTTAAGAACTACCATCTGTGAATTGAATATCTAGGTAATTAAAAAGAAATAAACATGCAAATATGCGTTATACATATTAAAATGCATAAATAATGAATTAATATGCTTAAGCCGAGTGAGGATTTTCAAATTACCTGCCAGAAAGATTAATTAAATTAAGCCAGTATAATTTTATTAACAACTTCGAAATTCTAAAGTAACATGTTTATAATTAGTACCACCACAAACAATAAACTCAAATCAGAGATAAAGCCGATGGTAGAAATTCTCCTTTTAAAAGTGAATATTCACTGACAAGTTAAAGACAAAATTAAGCTTTGTTTTGAAGCTATTAATTACTACGTTCTATTTTTACTGCGGAAAAAAAATTGCATCTTTCACTAATAACACAAAGCAGCTTCGTGTTTCATTTATCGTGCAGTTACTTCATCATTTTCCTTGCGCTCTCCTGCAAACACGTTATCTATATATAGCTCAACATAATAACTGAAGCTACGCTTGCGATGCTAATTGTCAAATAAATATCCGTTTTCGGCAAAATTGATGATATTATGTTAAATTACGTAGTCATTAACTTTGTCTTGTGATGTCTCATTTCGGCTATTAATTTTTATCTTATGTTGCGGCAAATAAAAATGATTCGTGCTAAATATTTATGACAGTACGAAAAATATATGATGCAGTTATCTGTTACGTTATGTTTCTTAGAATTATGGGGCAAGCTTATACATGATGGATTACGTGTCAATTAATATTCTAATATAATCAATGTAGATAAATTTTTATAATTTAAATTTTAAGAAAGCTTTTTTTTTAATAAATCTTGACTTTCGTTGATCAAGAAAAGACAATTTAGTAAACGATTAACTATTGAAATCTAGGATTATTTATCATTTTCGTAAATATCTTTATTACCTTCAAACATTTCTGAAAGTGTGTTTCAACCGCAGCGTGGAAATGAAAAATAAATATATAGTTCGGTGGTAATAGTTTTTCTAAAAGTAAAATAATGAAAGCGACCATCAGAAGCAGCCCCTAATGTTTCTTTCTATATTAATTCATCCATCCGTCGTTGTAACCCTCCATTATCCTTGCAAAAGTCGCAATAGACTTTAAGAGAATATTTTGCAAGTTCATTGGATATTCAGAGGACTTATATATCGTTTTTGAATTTACCATGCCTTTGGATTATTTTTAGTTATTTTCGTTGTAAATCATGTGAAGAACATACATTGAATATTTTCTTGTTTTCAAAGAAATCCGCTTAGTGATTTAATTTATTATTTTTTAAAAAATATTATTTCACAGACCGTAATTTTTTGTAATTAATAATTCAGCCTCTACAAAACTTCGAAGTCTAAAAATCAGCAGTTAAAGTACCTCAGCACACACATTTCAAAAGACGACAAGACCTCAAATTTTAGATTTAGAATTCTTTCATCTTCAAAAATATAAAAAGGGTTTTACTTATTTCTCTCAAATTTTTATAAGTCATTAAGTTAATCACTAATTTGAATTAACAACGTATTAATTAAACTTTAATGCAAAAAAAAAAGAAATATCTTTGTTTGTGTGAAAACATGAACATTACGGATCATTATGTCCCATACTTAAACTCTGAATTTTTTGCATATTACACTGGTGTTCAAAATTTTCAGATTTGCTCGATCATCTCTAGAAGAACTGTATTTATTTTAATGATATTTTCTTTGTACATAGGGTTGATGTAATACAACGATTATAACCATTCCCCAACTATAATACACCAGCATTATTGTGCGTAACACTCATCGGAGACGGAAGGTATGAAAACAGCTGTTACAAATAGAACAATAAAATGAGTTAATAGGGGGGTATGATTCCCTTTTATAGATATACTGGTCTTGAACCGTATTTCTATTCCAGAAATACGGCAGTTTATGAGTTTATGTGGCAATTAATACCCCTCGTTTAGCAATTCTGATTTCAAGCCTTGGATGGTTCTTGGAGGGGATTGCGAGTCGTAATTAACCTCCCCAGAGCTTCCCAGGAATGCTCTGCAGGGCATCTGTAATATCCTCACTTTCCGAAAATCCATCGACCCAATGAGTTTTATATAGTCTCGCGTTTTCATCCATTAAAGTAAAATCAGTCCTAACATAGGGCTCCAAGAAATCATCCTTATTCCTTACAGTACCCAAAACAGGACCTCTTTCAGACATGAAGGTGGGTGCGGCCATCCAATGTGATGCCTATTCAGACTATCAAGCCCTCAGGGGGCTCACCTCCTTTAGGTGAGTGCGGGTTTCACGCTCCCGAGGTACAATAGTGATCTTTTTCTCCCCTTCTCCCCCCTTTCACCTCTGGGGCTCACTTTCGGGTGAGTACGGGAGGCCACGTCCCCGAGGTACCCGAGTGAACTTTGAAAAGAAAGAAAAACCCAAAAAAATATTTTCTTAGTTAGTGTTTAAGTTACAGGTCAATATTTAACGTTATATTTAGTTCAGTTAGGGGTTGTTTTGTGGTTAATTTTATTTTGGATATTTTGAGTTTAATTATTTCTACTATTTTAATTTTGGTTTATTTCTTTGGGGTATTTAAAACAAAAAGAATTTTACTTTTTGAATTATGAAATGTTAAAACTGGTTTTTGAGTCTGACCCGCATGTTTGCCGTGTGCGGTGACCCGTACCGGGGGAAAGTGGAGTCTGGGGTTCCTGTTGCGTGCCCTTTGGCCCATGCTTCTCCGTAGACGGGAGGCAGGAGTGAGCCCGCTCCTGTCAATCGGCTGGTGATTAGTTCTGCGGATTCCAATACGGGTTCTTTTGGAATACCAAAGACGGTTGCTTTAGGGTTAGTATTGCAGTTAGTGGTGCCCTGGGTGAACTGACGGATCACATCCCGAACCTGTACTACTATACTCCAGTACCACCTCTGAGGTAAGTGCCGTGCCTGACGCATGTCAGATGACCGGTGGGCTGCCTCCCCTTGTTGGGCTCCATGGTGGGTGGAGGCGTACTGGGATGAACACAAGAAAAACACTCATGAAACCCAGCAGGAAATCTCCTTCAGTGGAGCAACAAATTGTATCTAGCATTCAATCTAATACACAGCAACAAGAATTTAGCGATTCTCTGCTAGATTCTTTGTTCTTAAAACCCCAAACACCTTTTCCACCGTATCACCTTTTCTAATCGAAAAGGCGATCACGAGTAGCATTGGGCCGGTCAAAACAATTCGCAAGATGCGCTCCGGGGACTTGTTCCTCGAAGTAGCATCGGCGAAACAGTCTTCCGCCCTTAGGACCCTACGTAAAATAGCCCATATTGATATCACTGTCGTTCCGCACAACACCCTCAACTATTCGCGAGGCGTCTCATCTCGGCAGCGGATTTGTTGAATGTGTCTACAGAGGAAATCAAGGAGAATATGGTGGGTCAACAGGTCTGTGATGTTCGGCGAATTACGATTCGGCGGGATGGCCAGGTGCTTAACACTAAGCATCTCATCCTGACCTTTTCGACGCCTGAACTCCCACAGTCCGTAAAGGCCGCGTATTTCCATTGCCCTGTTCGACCTTACATTCCAAATCCGCTCCGTTGCTTTCAGTGCCAAAGATTTGGTCATTCCAAAACAGTCTGCCGCGGCCAGCCAACCTGCTCTAGATGTGCAGAGGTAGGCCATGATAGCGCAGACTGTAAAGCAAAGGAACGATGTGTCAACTGTAAAGGGGATCATTCATCGTTTTCTCGATCTTGTCCGACATGGATATTAGAAAAGGAGGTCACGGCAGTTAAAATTAAAAATAAACTTTCTTATCCGGAGGCCCGGCGTGTTGTATCATTACGCACTCCAGTTTCTGGAAAAAGCTATGCATCGGCAGCCAACAAAACATACAAAACAATAGCCATTCAAGTGGACGCAAGTACAGCTCCAAAATCTGAACAGTCCGAATCTGTAAAACCGAAGACTATTGCAGTGGATACACGTAAGACTGTATCCACTCCACCCACTGTTAAAAAGACTAGAAAAACACGCATCAAGGAATCGGGGGTGCAAGCTCACAAAAAAAAGAGGTCGAACCTCTCTAAAAAACCCCATGACATGGGAGACGATGTCATGAAAATTCATGCATCCCAAAGCGACGAAAGTCTGATGGACGATCTGTCGCCCAGACCTTCGTCTTCTGGCTCCTTGCGAGGAGCACGTGCGAAGACTTGATGACCTCCTTTCTCTCCTGGAACTGCCGTGGTCTAAGAACTCGACTTGATGGTCTCAAATCTCTCATATCTACGTACAAGCCCGCATGCGTTGCTCTTCAGGAGACATTTCTGAAGAGTACCATGACAATGCAAGTGCGTGGTTATAATTGTGTACGACGGGATGTAGATGGCGATACATCTCCAACCGGAGGTGTATGCCTTTTTACGCGCGCGCGCGCGCGTCCCATCTATATCCCAGTAATGTCGTAACACTGCACACATCATTACAGGCTGTGGCTGTTCGGATTCACATCCATTCTTTAGTCACAGTCTGTTGTGTTTATTTACCACCCAACGATGTTGTGCCACAAGTCGATTTGAATCAATTAGTCGGTCAATTGCCAGCTCCTTTTATTTTGCTCGGTGACTTTAATGGACACAGCCCTCTGTGGGGGCATGATAATACAAACTCTCGCGGGCGACAGATCGAACAGTTGATCTCAGATCACTGTCTCTGTCTGCTGAACAACGACGAGAAGACTTATTTCCATGCACCCACGAGGACATTCCACTCCCTCGATCTAGCCATCTGTTCGCCAACTCTGCTACCGATGTTGAATTTCGAGGTTGAAAAAGATCTGCACAACAGCGATCATTTCCCTCTCCTAGTCTCGCATGTTAATGGTGCGGGGACACGTTTTCGTCCCCCCACTTATCATTTCCATCGCGCAGACTGGGATAAATTCACACGGTTAGCGAGTATCACAGGCACAATGGTCCTGAACAGGGCAGTTGATGAAGCAGTCTTCAATGTCACTGAAGCTATTCGGACTGCTGCCGATGCAGCCATTCCCAAAACATCCAATTTTCCTCGAAAGCTATGCAAACCATGGTGGAACGCTTCCTGCCAACAAGCCAAAAAGGAACAAAGGAGGGCGTGGGGTGATAATATCATAGCGTCAAACGTGCGAAAGCGTTAGCTCGTAGAATACGTCGTCAATGCCAGAGAGAATCTTGGATCAAGTATGTGTCTTCAATCACATCGTCAACTACCAGCCAACAGTTATGGAGAAAGGTCAAAGCAGCGAATGGCCTTTATCGGGAATTTAACATTCAGATATTGGAAACTTCTACTGCTTTGTATTCGTCACCTTTAGATGTGGCCAACTTGATTGGCAAAACATTTGCTAGTGTGTCCAGCACCGATTCATATAGCCCTGCATTCCAGGCGACTAAGAATCGTTTAGAGCGGACACCTATCAACTTCAGGTGCCGACAACCTTTACCATATAACTGTGCCTTTGACATGTTTGAATTGAAGAGAGCCTTATCATCGGCCCACAATACTAGTCCAGGTCCTGATGGAATATCCTATGAATTGCTTCGCCATTTGAACGAGGATTCACTAGTAAGTCGCCTTTACCTATTCAACCGAATATGGAGGGAGCTGGTGTATCCTACTCAATGGCAAGAAGCCATTGTGATCCCCATTCTAAAACCTGGAAAAGATCCAAAGAACCCTCTTAGCTATCGACCGATAGCACTCACGAGCTGCCTTTGTAAGACACTAGAACGTGTGGTCAATGCCCGTCTCGTTTATCAGTTAGAAAAGAACAAATGCATTCATCTATTTCAGAGTGGCTTCCGTAAAGGAAGATCCACTCTCGACAATATTATTACACTAGAAAACAAAATCAGAAGCGCTTTTGTCTGGAGGAATCATTTAGTTTTTATCTTTTTCGATATCGAGAAGGCATATGATCGTACTTGGCGCTATGGGATACTTCGCACTTTATTTCATTTTGGATTAAGAGGCAATTTGCCTACTTTTATTTAAAAAATTTTTTAAATCTTCGTACTTTTAGAGTGAGACTGGGTTGCACTCTCTCTGCTCCTTTTACCCAAGCTGAGGGAGTTCCTCAGGGGAGTATTTTGAGTGTCACCCTTTTTATATGTCATATCTCACATTTTACATGTTTTATCGCCTTCTATACGGGCTTCACTATACGTGGACGATCTACAGATCAGTTGTGAAGGTTCGGACATGCGCATGATTGAACGGCAGTTGCAAACTGCCGTCAACAACATTGTAAAATGGTGCGACAGCAACGGTCATAGTATTTCTGCGAGCAAGAGTTGCTGCGTGCACTTTTGCCGCAAACGGGGTATTCATCCCGACCCCGAAATACGCATCCGTGCTGTACAAATTCCCGTAGTTCCCGACGTACGATTCCTCGGAGTAATTTTCGACCGCAGGCTCACTTTCCTTCCGCATATTTTACAATTGCGGAAGAGGTGTGAAAAGTCTTTAAACCTCTTGAAGGTGTTGTCAAACACCACTTGGGGGTCGGATCGAACATCATTACTCAGAGTGTATCAGGCAATCGTACTCTCTCGCATCGACTACGGATGTGTTGTATACGGATCAGCGTGCAACTCTACTCTGAAAAAACTTGACCCCGTCCACCATATGGCATTGAGAATCTGCTCGGGTGGTTTCGTACATCACCGGTGCAGAGTCTCTATGTTAACTGTAATCAGCTTCCTCTAGATCTTAGACGGAGGAAGCTGTCTGTTGCGTATTATTCTAAGATCTTGTCCGTGCCTTCACATCCTCTGCAGAATGTGTATATGAGTACCAGCATGAAGAGACTTTATGATGCACGGCCGTCTAACATCCGGCCGTTTATGGATAGGATGAAGCTTCATATTTCTGAACTCGGCCTACCTAACGTGCATATCCAGCAAAGGAACCTTTTCCTATTCCAACCTTGGAGTACGCCACAGTTCCATTATATCAACCCTTTTGCCACTTACAGTAAATCCACTGTAGCGCCTGTCGTTTTTCAACGCGTCTTCGCCTACCACCGCAGTCAGTATAGTAGTTATTCGACCATCTACACAGATGGTTCGAAACGTGCAGATTACGTTGGCTGTGGAGTTGTGATTGAAGATATTATGCACGGTTATAGGCTCGACACTTCTTGCAGCGTTTTCACTGCCGAAGCTGTCCCCATTTACCGTGCACTTCAATCAATCGACTCCAATATGCCCCGTAAATACTGCATCTATACTGACAGCATGAGTGTACTAGAAGCGCTTGAAAACTACAACGATCGCTGCCATCCGGTGGTTTGTAACATACTCGACATTACGAGTCGACTGTACGGCAAGGGTTTCGATATCGTGTTTTGCTGGCTACCAAGTCACGTAGGAATCATAGGCAACGAGCAAGCGGACAACGCGGCAAAGTCGGCGACGACCCATCTGCCGCTAGCAGTTCCGCTATCGGATATGAAGCGCGTCATCATGCATCCTATTTCTAAACTCAGGCAGGAATCATGGAGTCAGCAGTTGGATAACAAACTGCACTCTGTGAAACCTGTCATAGGAGCATGGCCTGTGATGCCAATGCGAAGAACTGATGTCAAATTGACTCGTCTTCGCATTGGTCATACTCGCTTCACTCACAGGCATTTATTATTGGGTGAAGATGCTCCTGAATGTCCGTCATGCAAGGTCTCTTACACTGTGCGTCACATTTTAATAGATTGTCCCGTTTTTAATAATTATCGCATCACCTTTTTTAATTCATCACATTTAACTTTACCTGACTTGGTGGGAGAAATACCCCACCAAAACCTATTTGCTTTTATCAGAAGACTTGGATTTTTATATTTAATTTGACTTTTTAAAAGGTTTTAACTTTAACTTTCTTTTTTTATGTATGTGCATGCAGGCATGCACATATATAATAATTATTTTTCTATCATTGTATTTTTCTTGTGTATTTTTAACATGTTTTTCATATTTTAACAAACGTGTGGCGCAGTATAGCCAAATTTGGCTCTTGCGCCATTAAACCCAACAATCACTCACTCACTCACTCAGACTATCAAGTCTCCGTTCCTGTATTGGATGATTTCTCGGACATTGGAGGGCAGACAGAGAATCCCTTGTTCTCTCCATAAGAAAGTACGGTGAAGATCATTGATTAGGTTAAATCAAGACACATCAGTGAAGAGAAGGGTGGATCCCCCATTTATTCTATCTCTATGATCTCTGCGCCATTTTAAACGTACTCTCATGTTCGCAGAACTAAGAGGGACGCAAACAACGTGTCCCATTTTACGAACAGCTTGTGATACCCCCTGTATCATCTCTTCATCCACGCGACCTAGAATTGTAGGGATAAGAGATTGAGCACTCGAACCTTCCTTATCTCAATGTATATTAAACAATGCAATACACGTCTTACTTAGAAGAAAACGATCAGGAGTGATATGACGTAATTAACAATTCTTAGCAAATAGCGCATTAAATCCTACTCACTATCTTTATGATAATTTAACTCCAATCTTTATCTATAGACGATTTCTTAATTAGCCAGTGTCTCCTCTATAATTATACTTTAATAAGCAAGCTCTTACCGCTATCACACGTCGATGAGCAACCAAGCTTTATATCTTGTCTTATATATATATATATATATATATATATATATATATATTCCTTTAATCTTCTCTATATATCTGATTATCCGACTTCATCCAGCTACTATGCGACTTTCTGGCTTCTAACAGACTTCTATATGGCTCCTATAATACTCTCTGGCCTCCAGCAGACCTCTTCGCGAATGCAAAAGCTCCAATATATAAAATCATTCCTAATCTGCATATCGCGTTTTCTTCTTAAGAAGGTTGGAATGAAATGCCATTCTGGTGTCAAAGACTCCCCAAGAGAATTAATAGAAGGCACGATAAAGCCCCGTCACAGGCTCTCACTCATAACGTCTTCTGAAAAAAGTTGTGATAATTCCCCTAGGGTGATTATCTCTAGGAATATCAGCGTGAGCTAGAGGAGTAGGATTAACGAAAGAACTAGAAGGAAATATTATCTTAATATGACTTTATTAAGATATTCAACTTAAACCTTTAACAAATTAGATTATAATAATTCATGTGAGAGAATCTACGATGGTAAAACACACCACACACAACATATTGACAATAATGACTTAACTTAAATCGGACCACTATCAATAACTGAATCGCTTACACTCAATTCTAATACAATCACTGATCCTAATATTAAATAATCAATCCTACCTTGTTGTAATATCAGTAAACGATCACACTAGCTTTAGATGAGGTCTTGCGATAACTTATGTGCAATGGTATGCACCTCGATTAATGGATCTTTATCACGTATAATTACTATTCTTAGCCACGTAACGTTATCTGAAACTTCTTCAATCTAGAACCACGGACTGTTTACATTCCTTTAATTGCCATCACTTGCCACAAATTGCAATCGCGCTTACTCTAACTTCTGATATTTAAAAGGTTCTTAATTTGCATCTTTCTTTCACACTTCACTTCTTGGATTTGGTTGGAAAAGAGTTGCCATTAATTCTGGCTCCAAAGAACCCAAAGGACATGTTAAAGAAAAGAAATGACGCGTGAGCCCGTCATGCAGTTAGTTTTGAAACTTGGATTCCTGTGTGTCCACATACAACTCACAAGAAAGCTGATAAGCTGTAGTATCTCTGTTATGCCTCGTTATAATAGATAAATGATGATCTTCTCTGGTCTTTGTGCCTCTTGGGTGACCTTGTCTATGCTTTCTCTCGACGAATCCGGTATCCTGTAACTTTCCCCATCAGTAACACAACACTGGGCGATAAATTAAATTATCTGCAAATTTTAATTTGAAACTGGTCTTCTTCTAGTCTACCAACAATTCGCCATCTCATTCCATCATCTAAGCTTTAATAATTACTCATTTTTACTGAAAGAATTTTAATTTAACAGATTGCTACAAAAAAACATCAAGAAATTTGGCGAGGTATGCTAGCCAATGAAATGCAAATTTTGGCATGCGTGCTTATAAATTTCGTTCGTTGATTAGCTCCGCCCCAACACATGTGTTCACTTATGTATTCGACTTACAATATTTGTACCTTTGTTTAAAAGCAGTACTTTTACATTTAGTTCAGTTCTTTTCTCAAAATGTGACAAAATATACGCATTTTCTAAATTTTTAACATTAGTTTAGTTTTTACTTTAACAGAAGAAAGATGTCACAATCTTTTAAGAATTATTTTTTTTATCAATAAATATACAAATTTTAAAAATATATAATACATACAATTTTAAGAGAATATTAAAACTGCTATTTTATGAAATAATATACCAGGTGTCCACAATTAAACGACTCTACTTCAAAATTGTCTACAGGCGAAACTATTGTTCATAAAGTTGTAAAATGTTGTGTACGACATAAAGAAGGGATGGGAATTTGTTTGAGCGAATAAAAAAAATTAGTTCAAAATTTCGCCACCAGAGGGCGCTTTTCAATGAAGGCCATCCACAGGACACGGTAACACAATAACTGATATTAAAAAACACAATCTCTAAAATGAACTGCAAATTTTAATTAAACTTCTTCGATGACTAATTTTCAAAGGATTTACACGAAGGATGACGAAAATATGCAAATTTTTTTGATGTCACACAGCAACTATTATAAAAGCAATAAACTTTCATGGAAGATTAGTTTATTTTCATTGTGCTCGGTATTGCTAATCAAAATGTCATTATGTTTACCAGATCGAGCGTTGTTAGTAAAGTTATTCTATCAAAACGATAATTCCGCAATAGTTGCTCTACGGAAATTTCGGACATTAAAGGGGTTGCGAAAAGGTCCATTGACTGCTAAAAATCTTCGATTGCTGGTAACCAAATTTGAAGAAACAGGATCGTTGAATGTTCGTTCTGGAAGAGGAAAAAAACCTGTTTCTGCGGAAGCGATAGAGAAAGTTGCACTTCAAAGTGAAAGAGGACAAAGCATCCAACGTGCAGGCTAGTACAAGTGTTCGCCGTGTGGCAGAAGCATTGGATCTGCCTCATTCAACTGTCCAGAAGATCATGCGAAACACACCCTCCGTTACTATCCATACAAGCTTCAATTTGTTCAGGAATTGCTTCCACATGACTTCGAGACTCGACATCTGTTCTCACTGCAGTTTCTTGCTCGTTTGGAAGTTGATCCAGAATGGCCTTGG
This sequence comes from Trichonephila clavipes, assembly GCA_019973935.1. Classification (NCBI taxonomy): domain Eukaryota; kingdom Metazoa; phylum Arthropoda; class Arachnida; order Araneae; family Nephilidae; genus Trichonephila; species Trichonephila clavipes. The sequence goes on from BMAU01021304.1 coordinate 1,852,811, forward strand.
AATATCCGCAGGACAGATGAAGCCCACTTTCATTTGGACGGTTCGGTGAATACTCACAACTGCCGAATTTGGGAAACAGACAATCCGCATTCCACCTTACGAGTTCCGCTACACTCACCAAAAGTAACGGTGTGGTGTGGGTTTTCCGCGTCTTTTATTCTTGGCCCGTATTTTTTCGAGGAATTAGGTGCTGGAGGTCCAGTAACATGTTCTATCACTGGACAGCGATATGCATCGTTATTACGGAATAAAATTATTCCAGATCTGCAAGCACGTCAGTGCCTCTCACGCATAATTTTTATGCAAGATGCAGCTCCTCGACACATTACACGTTGTGTTACGGACGTTCTCAAACATCACTTCACAGTAGAACGTGTGATCAGCCGCCAATTTCGTCATCTGTGGCCTCCCCGATCGCCTGTCCACAATCCATGCGATTTTTGGCTTTGGGGCCATTTAAAACAGCTAGTAAGTTGTGATCAACCAAAAACTTTACCTGATCTCAAAGACAGTACATCGCGACATGTTCTTAACATTTCCCAGAACACACTGCGGTCAATGCTATCTTAAGATTTCAAATAGTAGCTGAAAACGATGATCATCATGTTCAGCATTTATTTTTGTAACAAAATTTTTAAACTGTTATAAATGTATGCTCAATATGATCTCCATTAAAAACGCCCTCTAGTGGTGAAATTTTGAACTAATTATTTTATTCACTCAAACAAATTCCCATCCCTTCTTTATGTCGTACACAACTTTCTGAACAATAGTTTCGTCTGTAGACAATTTTGAAGTAGGGTCGTTTAATTGTGAACACCTGGTACTTTAAAAAAATACAAATTATTGCTTATTGTTAAAATGACTTGCAGTGCATTCTAAATTTAACACATTAACAGTAATAATGGTTCTCATAAAATAAGTACAGTAGGTAACACTTTTAACATGGTTCCCTCTTTTATTAAAGCACAGTTTTAATCAAACTATGTTATAAAATAAATTTAACATTTATACACACATATTCTTTATTCAACAATTTTTATTAAATCTTAGAAAGAATTCTGGCATTTTTACAGGCTTTTCAGTAATTAACATCACCCAGCTTTTGTGACCTTTAACTCGGGATTTCATCTTCTTTTCCCAGTCGGAAAATAGCATGGTATAAGACCAGGAGATAGACGAAAGTGATCAGATGAAGATGATGAGACGAGCCCACGATATAGTTCGACGCGTCATTTTTGACAATATTTCCATACCTAACTACCCTTGAAAACAATTATCTTTCATAAATGTATATTTAACTATTATACTAACCATTGTCGCTCTACATATACATTGGTGTCCAAAAGTTAAGAATGTGGTTATCTTTTTAAGTAAGGTTCTCGAAGAATTGAAAAATAAAAGTAAACCTACTGTTCTTAGTTAGAAAACTATTATAAAAAAGGGAACAATTGAAAAAAGTGAATAAAAACATATTTATTGAACTTAATTTATGAAAATGACATACACAGGAGAAAAGGCTAGAAATTCATCTGTAGCTGTAAGAAAAGAAAGCTTACTGCTTAAGTCTTGGCATTATCCAGTTCCTAAAGACACACATTCATGCAGCAAACATATCTACTTAGGCTATGATGCATATGCAAGAGAATTATTCTGTTGAAATAGAAGTAGACCGTCTCTGAACTACTGCGGATTTGTCTAAACTGTTAAAATAGGATTTCTCCTTGAAACTTTATTACACAGAAACCAAAAGACCTTGGTTAAATATTGAAAAACACCTCAGAACATTATGGCTTCACCACTAAATTTCACTTGCAGCTTAATAAATTCAAAATTTCAAAGAGTTCTCTAGGCAAGTTCCATTCCCACGCTTCCACCAGATTTGCAGATAATATAAATTTATTCGTCGTTCTAAAACACATAACGCCATTGCTCACGTTATATGACTTGAAAAAAGGTCGTCGCGCCGTCGATTACATGATCTATTGTCAAATTTTGCAATACTGTAAGCGACACTTGGCATTTGTTGTGATAATGTAACTAGAAGTTCTTTCGTGAAAAAAAAATTTTCGGCTGTCATTGTACTGATGTTAAATCCAGGGGCTTCTTGCAATTCTTTACGGATTTTTTCGGCTGAATCCATGTAATTTATTTAACAACTATCTCAATGGTTCGCAATCACTGCTTACTTGACAACATTGTCTACCAGAGTGTGGATGAACTAGTAGCATAATGTACATCCCCGCATCGTGGAGGAGGTGGGCTAATATTCTAGGGGTCTTAAAGCTTGACTGACGCCAAGTAAGTATTTGGGCTCAAAACCTGACTTTTCTGGGGGGCCATAATATTCTCCGTTACGCCACTGGTATGGACAGTTATAATACTTGCACATTTCTACTTCATTATGACATCATTCACAGTAGAACGAGGTACTTCTAACACAGCAGAAATGTCTCGAACAGACTCTCGATAGCAGCGACAAATCTTCCCTTTACCACGTTCTGAATCATTTAGCTCACGTTTTCATCCCAATGTACTTTTCTAGTCGTGAAATCGTAATTGAGAACCCGTTTGCATTCCTTTATACTTGTCAACTTAACGTCACTGCGCAAGTCTATTATTTCGTGACGTGATCGGATACTTCAAATCACATAGTGTATATATAGATATGTGTATGCGTATTTGCTCGTATGTGTGTACATGTATGTATTGTTAAGTGCATATGTATTAAAATTTACAAATATTTATGTGTAAAAATTTACAAATGGAATGAGTTAAATATTAGTGAACTATAAAATAAAAACATTTGAATTATTTTGAATCATTTTAGGCTCCTAATCCAGTGCTTCTCAATGTTTCAATATTCGTGACCCAATATTCAATCATAACTTCCTTCGCCCCCCCTCCTTATACAATAATAATGTATTTAATTCAATAATACTTTACTTTGACGCTAAAACTACGATATGACTTTAACGTCTGAAGTGCCACCGGCTTACATAAATCTCTCATCTAGCCAAAGCGTTAATTTAACCGAACGTATATATTCATCTCTCCGAAGTACGATCTTTTCTGTGCACTGCTATTCACAAAATTATTCCAAAAGCTTTAAAATGTAATAAGAAGACCTCGGTAATGTTTGCAAAGGATTTACTTATTTCAGATTATTTGATCTTTATTCCTTCCCTCACACACACACACCAATGCATCATACGAGAGTGCCTACGGGGAAAACACCGTTGGCATAGGGAATCGAATCATGTAACTTTTAATCGACAGTTAAGGGATTAATTATAAACCATACACGTTAACAAGTGTTAGTTTTTGTATATAATTTTATATAAGATAATCCCAAGTGGTCAAAGGTTATTCTTAAAATTATTTTTAAATTAGTATTGTTAAATTAATTATAAAATACATTTTGTGTAGCACTCATACATTTATAAGTGTAATATATAAGTGTAAATGTGTATTTTGCTTTTTATTTTGTCAAAATGTATTTTGTTTACTTTCAGTAAATTAGTAATTTTTAAAAATAATGTTTTGTCTTAGACTTTTCACTATGCTCGCGTCCTCTTCGTAGAGTTTCACGTCCCCAAGGGGGAGGCTCCCCACAGTTTGAGAAACGCTGTCCTAATTAATAGTTTCAATTGTAAATATATCTGTAAATACATAGCAAACGATAACTGTTCCTGTACAATTTTTTCATGAGACAAATTTTTGAAGCTATAATAAGCTTCCCTATTATATAATCAATATTCTAATAATCATTTTATTGTAGTTAATTAAAAATTATTTGGCCGTTTATTGAACAAAAAAAAATTCGCACTTATTGTGCTTAAGCACATATAATTTAGGCAATAATTTTGAAACTGTATTATTTCTTACCTGATAAATTATTTTAAAACTTTTTCAAAAAGAATAAAAATTTGCGAATTTTATTCGATTATTCATATATAAAATTTTCCAATCCCTATTAACATTCAAATACCAAAACCTGTATAAATCATAAAAGTTTTGTTTAATACATATTACAGATAGTATACAATTTTGTTTCCAGAATATTTCTTGCTTTGTTTTTAAAGGAAAACTAAAATATTTTTATAATCTTCGTAACCTGTCAAAAAGAGTTATCTTTTCTATCAAAAATGTTGAAGCAAAGAATGTGTTCTGACTTTCTTTCTTTTTATAGTCCGTTGTAAATCCATTTTGTTCCACAATAGAGGCAAATTTTATTCTGCTGTATAGATGATAAATTATTAAAATAATAAATTCCGAAAATCTTTTACATCATGGAAACTTCGATATTTTCTTTGAGTTTTTATTCAAATCAAACGTTTTGATAAAAAAAAAAAAGATTTGAGGTTTTTCCTATTATATTACTCATCTTAAAGTTTTTTGATGTTTCTATATTCTTTATCTTTGAAAATTTTAATTTAAAAGTTTTGTGTTTGGTTGCATTGAGTGTCAATTGATAATAAGTTATTATTGTAGTGTCGATACAATTTACATAGAAAACTATTATGTATTATATTTTCGCATGGGATTCTTATATTCTTATATTTTCAAGGAATACATGCATTGGTTGGGTTGGTAGATTAGTTAGTTGGTTGCAATGGACAATAATTGAATAGGATCAAAGGTCCTATGGACACTATTGGCAACCTGAATGCAGTTATATTTGTATAAGTCCTCACGAAGGTTGTAGGTAATGTGTTGAAATTTTTCCAAAATAGCAGGTTAAGAGAAAAGATATTATGTGTAAAGTATTATGTGTTAAGTTGTGACATTGTTTGCAGAAAGAGTACTTTCTTGTCGCATTCTTCTGAATTTGCACGACCTTAAAGTGTCCTTTTAATTTCAGGAGTTTGATTATTCAGCATGACTTTTGTATCAAAAAGTATTTATATTGACCAGTGAAACAATTAATAAGTCCTTCTATATATAGAGAGAGATTTTCTTAAAATCTTTACTATAACTGAATATCACTGAACCTTACAATGCATGTATTTGAATTATTAAAATCTCTATTTTTCAATATAAGAAAATCTTTCTCTGGAAGTAAATGTTTACTAATTTGTATAGAAACTAATGAGAAGGAAATGATGGCCATATATCCAAATGTGTTTAATGTTTTCCACTTGACTAAGACTAAGTATTTAATAGTATTTGTGTGAGAACAAGCCATCTTGTTAACATTATCTTAATTCAATTACTTACATGTGTGGGGAACTCAATTTTTTCTCTCGCCGGGCTACATGCACATGATAAATTTTTTAAGCAGAGGCCACACACGCATGACATATTTCACGCGTGCCGCAACATGAAGGTAATGAAAAAAATATAGTATTAGACCAAAGCAACATTGGTCAAAGCAAAATTGATTAAAATATTTAAACTCATTTTTGTATTTTATTTTAATACTATATTAACCTTTCTATGAAAAACACACAAAAAAAATTTACTTTTATGCTTCTTTTACAGAGTTTTAGGATAGTTTAGATTTTCTTTCATTCATGAACAAACCTTTTGCTTACATTCTATTATAAAAAAAGCAAATTGATAGTAAAATTGATAGATTTAATTGCTTATTGATAGAACTTCCTGCTAAATTTTTAGTACATTGGTCTCCAATAATTCTCAACTAGAATTTTTGAAAAATTCACACTATTTTCAGAGTTACCACCAATTGAAATAATTATTCGCGTTTTTTTTTTTCTTAAAATTGCTCCCCTCTGTTGTCGTAAAATATGAATAAACCCACTACTGAGTTAAATATTTCAAAAATTCTAGTTGAGCCTCTGAACAGATGTCTGAGCTATATACAAGCAAAATATTATTGGAGGACATATAAGGAGAACATTTGGAAAAAAGATTATTCTAAGTTAATTTTTTGCCAAAATATTGTATTTAAATAAATGTTTTTTTGGTCAAAATGTCCTTAAAAAATTTTATGCATATATTCTAATCTAAGTGACACCAAATATCATGAAAATTATCCATTTATGCGCTTTTGAAAATCACGGTTCCGAACGTAGTCGGATACCTTAAGAAAAATAAATGTCAAACCCACTTTCAGCTCTTTTTTTGCCTTCCATCAATCGAATTTAAATAGAACGTAATAGAGGCGATTTTTTAATAAGTACCATTTTAAGATATGGTCGCTTTACCATTGACGTCTCTGTTACAATTATCCATTTTACACTGCAGCAGATTATCTCGTGAAATTCCTTTTCATACACAAAAAAACACACTTTGCGTAACATTCTTTGAAGTTGTACTTAAATTTTGTTTCAAATACGCTTTTTTTAGCATATAAGCCATTTGCAAACACTTTAAGTCCCCAAGAAATGAAAACACTTCCTTTTGGTGGCACCAACCGCTCCTTAATGGTGACGTTTGAAGTGTATTAAATTCTCTCACAGGATGTTAACCCGTTGGTGTGGTGTGGTAGTTAGGAGAGGGGGTGCCAGCTCAGGTGTTGTCCACGTCACTTGACCATGGTTCAAAATTACGTGGTCCGTCGCCAAAAGCCCTCGTGTAGCTAAACAGAGAGACGTTAATAATCAATCAATCACAGGATGTTAAATATTGCTGTGAGTACCAAAGCTAAAGGGTCTTTTGCGTGCCACATAATCAAATGACATGAGTGTCTGCGATTTTCGCATCGTGAAAATCTATCGACTCCATCCGGGATCGAACACACAAACTTGGGCTTACGAGACGGACACGCTACCTCACAGCCACCGAGCCGACTACATGTAGTGTAAGTGCTACCTCTTTATACTGGGAACAGATGATGGAGATCGCTCCTATAAAAAAATCAGTGCTTCTCAAACTTTCAATAGTGGCGCCCCCCTTATCAATCACAATTTTTATCGTGCCCCCCTTAATACATTAATAATGTACTGAATGCAATCATAATGCATTTTTTTTACGCTAAAGCAATAATCTTAATTATATACCGTACAAATTCATGACATAAGTATTAAATTTTGTATATGTTGCTTTTAAGCAAAAAAAAAAAATATTAAGTAATAGGATAATTATTATGTTATTTTTCCGTTCTCTAATTTTTAAATTGGAACATATTGCAAAATGCGGTGGCTGCTTAGAAGACAAAATATAGATATCAGCTTTTTTTAGAAAGAACTCAGTGGATCAATTTCTAATCATATAAGCATTCCTTTGAAAAATTTGCTGTGTACGACAAGCCCATGGAAGTCGCTAATACTTATTAAACTTGTTCTTAATTTAGCATTAATTAATTAGTTATAAAATACTCTGTGCAGCACTGATACATTAAAAGTATACCGGCTGAAGCACCCGCTCTTTGCACGAGTTAATTTATAAGAAAATAAAACAATATTGATATAATCGCTGAATTTTAAGGAGAGTAAAGCCAAGTGCGCAACAATGTTTACAAAAATGTAAAATGATTTTTTTAAAATCGTTGCTCAAATTATAATTAGTTTTAAGCGAACTGCAATTTTAAGCCTCACAGAATTAGCATTTAGAGTTGATGTTGAATAATGAACAATAATATAAAATATTCCGATGAGAAATAATTGTATTATTTACAATATTTAAAGTCTTAACATGTTTTAAACGTGGAGCAGGCACGCACTTGATACTAATGGTCGAGTGGGGTTATTGAGCCACCCCAATCTTTTTTTTTATAATTATTTTTATAGTACACAATAAAAATCGTAATTCCAGTGAATAATTTAATTAAGAGAAAATATACTCACCTACTTTCAAGAACACAGAAAATATTTCGGAAAAAATGTTATCACACCGGGAACTCAGTCAAAACAAGTACCTAAAGATTGTAAAAAAATGTTTGTCACTCCCAAAAAAGAGGGAGATATGTGACAAATATACACTGGCCTCAAAAAGTTAAGGTACAACATGTTTTTCGAAGCTCACCATAAAAAAAATGGCAGTAACAAGAAAATGCATAGTTTACATGAATGATAATAACGAACTTTAAAAACATTAATGCAAAAACGATTGCTACCACTTTTATTTTATAGAAAAGAACGTATATTTATGAGTGAGAGAAAAATATGCAAATATCAAGCTTTCGTACTTTTGTGTGTAAGTTGTGTTGATTTTCAACAGTTGTTGGCAGTTTCGGTGACAATAGTCAATAGAGTTTAGAAAATGTCTCAGAGACGTCGTTTACCCAATTCGTTAAGGTGGCGGGCAGTTGGATGGATGGAAATGGGATTGTCGCAGGCTGATGCTGCTAGACGTCTCAATGTGTCTCGTAGTGTTGTTCAGAGACTTTGCGATCAATACCAATTCGAAGATTCTGTGTCCAGAAGACCTGTTCCAGGCCGACCACGAGCTACAACACCTGTAGAAGACCGTTTTCTAGCTATTTCGGCACGAAGGAGAAGAACCACTACTGTGCCGCAGCTCGTTGCAGACCACTTTCAAGAATCAGGAAGAAGAATCTACGCTACAACGGTGCGAAATCGTCTTCACAATGCAGGTCTGTATGCAAGAAGACCAGCTGTGTGCGTTCCCCTCAACGGACGACAGCGAAGGAACCGCTTATGCTGGGCAAGAGAACATGTTTCTTGGACGCAGCAACAATGGGCTTCTGTGCTGTTCACAGACGAGTCCAGATATACAATGGAGAGTGATTCAGGGCGTCTACTGATCTGGAGGGAACAGCGCACTAGATACCATCAATACAACACTGTTGAAAGACACAGTTATAGAGGTGGTGGAATCCTGGTTTGGGCAGGGATCTCGCTCGGTGGCCACACTGACCTGCATGTGTTCCATGGAGGAACCGTAACTGGTCTTAGATATCGGGATGAGATCCTTGATCCATATGTCCGCCCATATGCTGCTGCTATTGGTAACGACTTCATTCTGATGGATGATAATGCACGACCTCACCGAGCTCGGATTGTTGAGGAGTATCTGGAGGATCACGGTTTAGAACGAATGGAATGGCCAGCTCGATCTCCAGATCTGAATCTGATAGAACATCTTTGGGACTATCTTGGCAGAGAGGTTGCTGCTTTAAATCCTCCTCCAAGGTCGTTACATGAGCTGAAACAAGGCTTACTCTGTGTCTGGTCTTCGCTTCCTATTCCGGTGTCCGACAACTTAATAAACAGCATGGGAAATCGATGCCGCCAATGCATTCAAGTTAGGGGTGGACACATTCCTTATTAGAACCCATTTTTGTATTGTTTTTATGCCATTTTACCACATAACACTGTGATGTGCTGTTTTCTCCAAGAATGGACTTTTCCGCAGAGATTGCTTTTTTTGTTATAAATCGTTTTTGCAATACACTTATACAAATTTCTATGACGCATTCAATAAAAAACTATTCAATGCACATATCCTCCAAATTTTTTTGTTTCTACATTCATTCATTTGCAAATTAGACACAAAAACCCGGTTGTACCTTAACTTTTTGAGGCCAGTGTATTTTAGTTCACACGTTAAGACTGTCAAACAGGCGGATAGAGTGTGTCAGATCCATTGGTAACAATTAAACAGTTTTGCCAGAATTACCGATTTCGTGCACTCTGTACTCGGCGTGACAGCTCCGGAATAAAAGTGTATTTATTACAATATGGATGTTCAAAAAAAATTATGTAAAACGTTTTTCATTATGCTTTTTTATATGTTTGGGAATAACTCATAGAAATAAATCTTGGCCAAGTAATCCTTCAAAGAGCTCTCTGTGCTTTTCCAAAAATCATAAAAATATTTTACAAGGAAAAAATCGCAGCAGAAATAGTTTATTTGCAACTTCCCAAAATGAAAAAACAAATACATAAGAGCCAGGACTAACTAACCGTACAAGTAAGTTCGAAGGTCAAACCGCAGCAACTACATTCTGCTGCCTACAGCTGATGACAATAATATTACAGTGATGAATTTTTTATCTTCCTAAAAAATTTTTTCGATTATGGGTCTGAGTTTTGTTTTTTCTCATTTTGGTTTGAAAAGAAACCGTAATAGAAGTAGAAGCTTTAATTTTTTTATGACGTAATATCACAGATATATAAATTATATCAGTGTAAATGTGCATTTTTTTATTATGTCAGAAAGTATTTTGTTTTACTTCATTCCAGTAAATAAATTTTTTTAATCTTTTATTTTCGATATGCTCGCGCCCCCCTTGTACATTTATCGCGCCCCCCCAGGGGGGCGCGCCACAGTTTGAGAAACACTGTCCTAAATACAGAAATGAGTAAGAAAGAGATGTGAAGGTGGAAACAGTTGTTGAGAAGTCAACGATTAGCAATGCGGAGATTTTCCCTTTGGCTATTAGATTCAGCAATTGCCTAAAGTCAGACACTGGCTTGGTAAAATCCTAGGAGAGCCCACACCCTTGGCGACAAGCCGAAAAAATCGCCAGGCCAGAACAAGATGGCGCCAAAGGAAACCGACAATGGCGGAAAGGGAATACAATGGGATAAGGTGGATGCGTAATGAAAATACACTGGCCTCAAAAAGTTAAGGTACAACATGTTTTTCGAAGCTCACCATAAAAAAAATGGCAGTAACAATAAAATGCATAGTTTACATGAATAATAATAACGAACTTTAAAAACATTAATGCAAAAACGATTGCTACAACTTTTATTTTATAGAAAAGAACATATATTTATGAGTGAGAGAAAAATATGCAAATATCAAGCTTTCGTATTTTTGTGTGTAAGTTGTGTTGATTTTCAACAGTTATTGGCAGTTTCGGTGACAATAGTCAATAGAGTTTAGAAAATGTCTCAGAGACGTCGTTTAACCAATTCGTTAAGGTGGCGGGCAGTTGGATGGATGGAAATGGGATTGTCGCAGGCTGATGCTGCTAGACGTCTCAGTTTGTCTCGTAGTGTTGTTCAGCGACTTTGGGATCAATACCAATCCGAAGATTCTGTGTCCAGAAGACCTGTTCCAGGTCGACCACGAGCTACAACACCTGTAGAAGACCGTTTTCTAGCTCTTTCGGCACGAAGGAGAAGAACCACTACTGTGCCGCAGCTCGTTGCAGACCACTTTCAAGCATCAGGAAGAAGAATCTCCGCTACTATGGTGCGAAATCGTCTTCACAATGCAGGTCTGTATGCAAGAAGACCAGTTGTGTGCGTTCCCCTCAACGGACGACAGCGAAGGAACCGCTTATGCTGGGCAAGAGAACATGTTTCTTGGACGCAGCAACAATGGGCTTCTGTGCTGTTCACAGACGAGTCCAGATTTACAATGGAGAGTGATTCAGGGCGTCTACTGATCTGGAGGGAACAGCGCACTAGATACCATCAATCCAACACTGTTGAAAGACACAGTTACAGAGGTGGTGGAATCCTGGTTTGGGCAGGGATCTCGCTCGGTGGCCACACTGACCTGCATGTGTTCCATGGAGGAACCGTAACTGGTCTTAGATATCGGGATGAGATCCTTGATCCATATGTCCGCCCATATGCTGCTGCTATTGGTAACGACTTCATTCTGATGGATGATAATGCACGACCTCACCGAGCTCGGATTGTTGAGGAGTATCTGGAGGATCACGGTTTGGAACGAATGGAATGGCCAGCTCGATCTCCAGACCTGAATCCGATAGAACATCTTTGGGACTATCTTGGCAGAGAGGTTGCTGCTTTAAATCCTCCTCCAAGGTCGTTACATGAGCTGAAACAAGGCTTACTCTGTGTCTGGTCTTCGCTTCCTATTCCGGTGTCCGACAACTTAATAAACAGCATGGGAAATCGATGCCGCCAATGCATTCAAGTTAGGGGTGGACACATTCCTTATTAGAACCCATTTTTGTATTGTTTTTATGCCATTTTACCATATAACACTGTGATGTGCTGTTTTCTCCAAGAATGGACTTTTCCGCAGAGATTGCTTTTTTTGTTATAAATCGTTTTTGCAATACACTTATACAAATTTCTATGACGCATTCAATAAAAAACTATTTAAGGCACATATCCTCCAAATTTTTTTGTTTCTACATTCATTCATTTGCAAATTAGACACAAAAACCCGGTTGTACCTTAACTTTTTGAGGCCAGTGTATATGTAAACAATATAGAAATTAAACATTTAAGATAAAATATATAAAAGCAGCACTAACTTTCTTACTGCTGATCTTTTCCGAGTGGAGGGAACAGCGTAACAACAGATTTTAAAAAAGCCTTAAATGTCTCATCGCTAAGCGAATGATCGTATGGGCGCCACCATATTTATTCTGCGTGGTAATGGTCGAACATATATTCAGCGTGGCTGGTACGATTTTGAAGAAAGCGTTTTATTGCCGACCATGTTACATCATGCTGATCATTAAATTTAATACATTCATAACTCAAAGCAATCAATCCTTCCTTCATACACCATTCAATCAATTCTTTCTTACCTTTCGCATGCAACAAAGTAAAAAATTCTAAAGTATATTCCCTTCCCTCACACACGCAGCCAGCCCGGAGCCCAACGACAAAATGAAATTCGAGATGCGCACCCACAAAATACGAAAATGCTAGAAATAGTTAGGGTTGCCATATGTAGTGTTTAAAAGTAGAGTTACCAAGATGGCGTAATTATCGCCAACCAAATTAATTCGCGCCAAGGGTGTGGGCTCTCCTAGGAGTGAACCCACTGGCTTTGATAGTGTATTCCATTTTGAGTATTCTCCAAAAAGTCTTAATGTAAGTCGGATTTGAGACCGAAACACGTAAAAACGAGAGCTTCTGTTATTTTGGAGGAGCTACAGTTTTTAGTGCCAACATTTCAGGCAAGAGAATTTATGGTTAACTATTAGTTGATCTTCGCAACTTAATTAAGGACCGTTTGTTAAAAAAATAAAGTTGATTATTTTTGCTTGTGGTAATTTTCTAGTATTATGAGCCTACTACTGCTATTGTCAGATCAGGCTCAGGACTGATACAATGGGACTTATCTATTGGTTATTATCAAAAAACATTATGGAAGAATTCTATAACATTGATATCATTAGTTTATATATATTTAAAATGCACCATACTGTTAAAAATCCCACCTGTTGTTAAAAATGTCTTGTCATATGTTACTTAAATTCAAGAGACATGAAAGTGTACGAAACTCATTAGAATGTTAACGGAGAAAATGTGGCAAGTGTCGGAATGCTGTGAATATCTTAAGATAATTGAACTAAAATACACGATATGGGCGCCCTTTCGTCATGAATTAGGAATTGGTATAGAATGTTGCTAAAAAAAGTTCAAAAAAGTAGACGCTGTTGGATTTTGTCAATGGTAAATGAGTTCCCCGTGAAATTTCCAAAATTGTTACGCGCTAAGTTGAGACAGAGCGCTCACATTTAGTTGGATGCAATGCTCAAGCTGGGTTCCAAAAATGCGGACTGAACCACACAAAACAAACGTTTAGCCGCTGTTTGACATTCGTCATCGAAGAAAATAAAATTTTTAGTCATATTGTAACGGGTCTACTCGCGTTCTTCATACTAATACTTCTGAGGGGAAATGGTTCTTTAAATATTATTCTATTGAAGTATTTCCTCCGAAGAAGACGCGATTTATTCAAATCAAGGCTTGTATTTAAAGATTAACTATCGTTTGAGGTTAGAAGCTAACAAGATAGCAAGTAGTGATTAATGTAAAGCTAGGCTAGAGAACTTCTTAGATTATTTAATTAGTATTAATATTGACAGTTTGGTCAATTAGTTATTAAATTGGATTCGGGTCGGTTTGAATTAGATTAACTTATAAATTATCTTCAAATATTAGAAGGTGTATTGTCAGGACTTGCTAAGAGTAAGTGATCCGATTTATAATTATATCTCCAATTATCTCACCTACATCACTATTGCTCCCATATTTATCAATCAGTGTATTATTTAACTTGGGTTGTTGAAATTTGTGACATTGTTGATAATTGTTAATAAAATGAGTTTGTATTGACTGTGGCTAATCTTCCTTTTATCCCTCGTACCTTAACAGATGGGTTCATCCATCCAATGTAGTAATCTGTTAATGTGTATGAGTGCATTGAATATAAATTTTTATTTTAAGGTTACAAATTAAACTCTGACAAAAGCATGCACAATACTTAACATGATTTGATCTTTCGTGTAGAAACTCCCCTGTATAATGTGCTTTTATTTATTTATTTTACCTTTTTCCTCATCAGCTTTTATAATTACATGTTCAAACATTATTTTATATGCTTCATTGCCTCATAAAACTATTCTAGTTCCACAGCAAAGTAACTTTGTACTGTCAGAAATATTGGAAATAATAACCGAATGTTTAGTTTAAAAGAAATACGTTTATATACATATACAATTACATAAAAATCATGTATACTTCCATTTGTCATTTTTTGTATTAAGTTTGTAGTCATTAAAGTAACCCATATTTTCTTTTCACTTAAAATACATAATATAATATATGAAATATATTTTGTAATTAATACACACACACTATATTTTTTCTATTAATTGGGAAATTAATTTAGATTAATATCTCAAACCCAAATATCCTTTAAAATTTGTATTTGTGGAAACACAATTTGAAAAGTACTTTAATACTCAAGAATAAAAAAGAAATAATTATTAAGAACTTATTCTAGAAGTATCAATGGAATAGACTTCTACTTTCCTTAATAAAGAAAAAAATTAAAACTTTTGCAAAGTTTGCATTTGGAAAAAGTTTGAAATAAGTCTATCCCTGTGATTTTTCACTAAATGTTCAACCCAGCTGGAAGTTCCATTTTTGCCCAAATGTTATCTATCATTTGGAAAAAAAGTTTTCCATTTGTACAATATGTGATCTTTTCTAACGTTCTTCCACCATTTTTCATTTTTCAGCTTTTCATCGATGATAGGAGACAAAGAGTTATGCAGTAAAGTTTCAAGTGTCTACTGCGAGTTTTTTATCGCGAGTTTACCAAATACTTGTATTTGAGATCTATTTATATATATAATTTTAGCTTATTTTTTAATATATTTTACTTTACTTTTTAAATATTTAAACGATATATCTCTCTCAGAAATCATGCTGATCAAGATTATACATAATCATTCGAATTTCCATACTAGAATTTATAATATGTTTTGAAATTTTAGATATTTACGAGTCTAGTTAATAAATTGTAAAAATGTTCTCAATTGTCAAAAACATCATCACACTTTTCAGCTATTTTAATGAGGAAATCCCTTTAACCTTACTATTTCATTGAGGAAATCCTTTTAACCTTACTATTCCTTTCAATTTGATTTAACCTGAACAGAAGATGTAATAAAGAACATGATTCGTTGTTTCATGGTTTAATTTCCTTTTACACTATTTAACCTTGCTCTTTTTCTATCGTACTTTCTATTAATGTGACCCGAACGTTTAAAACTCCTCGTAAGCCTATAGAAAATCAAAATTTTCTGGAAATTATTTCTACAATGTTCGTAAATAATTTTAATGAGATAAATTTATTTATTTTGAAGAAGTAATAAGTGCATATAAATATATTTCGAAATAATTAAGAACTATGAATAAGCGAAGGTATTTAAAAATTCTTACCTGTTTTTTTTTTGTTTTTATCTTGGCTAGTAAAAAGTAGATACGAAATACAAGAATGTTTTTTTTTACAGTTCGTATTGATTATTTTAGCCTCGTTATTAATATGTGATATAGATGAGCAGTCTGCATGTTTATTACTCACAAGTAATCCTCTGAAGATGTTCGTAGAACATTTTGCCTTTTATCTTGAATCCGTTTCGAATATTTTGAATGATCCGTTTTTTAAGAAAAACCTATTGTTTGAATGCTTATGACACTTAAAAATTTACTAGAATTTTCTGAAAAGAATTTATTTTTGTTCATTTATTTTCCTCCAATTTTTAATTTTTGATAAGTGCATTTAAAGAACTATCAAACACAAACAAATGCATATACCTACATATATATGGATTGATTTAGAGTTAATTAAGAGATGTATAAAGTTGATTAAAGCAATGTAGTTCCTGTATTGTCCTATTTTATTCCCGGTTTTTACCGGCTGTAATACTAAATAAGTTATCTTGATGCACTATGATCTTAAGAATAACATTTCTTTATCTTAAGAAAATAATTAGAGACTGTAGCATTTAGTAAATTTGGTGTTTTAATTATGTTATGCCTTCTTTGTTATTTGTTCAGGTAGTTTTTTTCTTCGTGTTAGCTGCCATAATAACGGTGTGTTTTTTTGGAAGTTGTGTGTGTGTAAAATATTAGTAGAAGAAAAAGTTTTAAAATTATGACACAGGAATTAGATTACGAGACAATTAGTTAATTAGTAACATTACTCACAAGTCTATATAAGTTTTATTTCTGTTTTTCAATTTCTTCCTTTCTATCTTTCTATATATGTTTAGAACATGGAAGGTATATGAAGTTTATTGTTAAATTAAGCCCATTTTGTAATTTTATATTTAAAGGGTTTATCCGACGTATGCTGTTAGAATGGTCAAAGACCTTTAAAGGTAATCATTTGCTTATACTAATATCATATTTTTAATAGTGGTAATAAAGGGTGTTCTTTTAGAGGTATAGAACTTTAAATTGCAATAAAACAACGATGTATTATTCGACTGACATGAGTTTTTTTTATTCGAAAGATAATCTTGTGGCATTACATTTAAATATGATTTCTGGCATAGGACTGCCACGACTTCCTCGGATGTAGTCCAATCTGGACGTCCAATTTTCGATGACTTTTTCCAACATTTGTGGCCGTATATCGGCAATAACACGGCGAATGTTGTCTTCCAAATGGTCAAGCGTTTGTGGCTTATCCGCATAGACCAATGAATTTACATAGTCCCACAGAAAATAGTCTAGCGGTGTTAAATCACAAGATCTTGGAGGCCAATTCACAGGTCCAAAACGTGAAATTAGGCGGTCACCCAACGTGTCTTTCAATAAATCGATTGTGGCACGAGCTGTGTGACATGTTGCGCCGTCTTGTTGGAACCACAGCTCCCGGACATCATGATTGTTCAATTCAGAAATGAAAAAGTTAGTAATCATGGCTCTATACCGATCACCATTGACTGTAACGTTGTGGCCTTCATCGTTTTTGAAGAAGGATTCCACCAGCCCATAAAGCGCACCAAACAGTCAGTTTTTCTGGATGTAACGGTGTTTCGACATACACTTGTGGATTAACTTCACTCCAAATGCGGCAGTTTTGTTTGTTGACGTAGCTATTCAACCAGAAGTGCGTTTCATCGCTAAACAAAATTCGCTTATGAAAATCGGGAACAACGGCAATCTCGTTTTGGGCCCATTCGACGAATCTGTATGAGGCGCGAGTCTATTCATGATGAATTGCCAAACCAAACTGAGAATAAATCACTTGAGAGCTGTTAAATCGGTCGCCATCTTGGAAAGTAATGCCAACTTAAACTTCTGTACCTGGAAAAAAACACTCTTTATAATCTTTGAAAGGATTCGCTCCAATTTTACCAAATATTTCAAGAACAATAGCATATTTATCTATAAGAAATGTTATTCTGTACTTGTCTATATGAAATATCTTCATCTCATAAAATGTGCATTGGTTCTCCGTGAGACTTGAGTATGCCGCTGTAAATCAATGCTTCTCAAACTTTCAATATTTGCGACCAAACTTTCAATCATAATTTTCACCGTGCCGGCTCCACACGGTAACAATATGTTGAGTTCAATAATAATACACTTTGATGTAAAATTACAATACGACTTTAATTCTAAATCATACAAATTATCAAGATAAGTATTAAATTTTTTGTATAATGATATATATGACAAGCCGATGGAGTCCTGGTAATTATCAAACTTGTTCTTAATATACGATAGTGTTAAATTACTTATGAAATATATTGTGCAGTACTGATACATTTATAAGTGTGTTACATCAATGTAAATGTGCATTTTATTTTTTATTATGCCAGAATGCATTTTGTTTTGAATCCTTTCAGTAAGTTAATAATTATTTTAAATGCATTTCTTTTTTCATCTCAATTTTTCGATATGCTGATTTTGAGAAACGCTACTTTAAATAATAATGATAATTAAATGTACGCCCAAAATTTGCAATGTATATTGCTTGCCATTCTTTTCATATACTCTTTTCACTCCAGTGTTTGTTATTCTGATAATATTAGATTAAATCGTCGAAAAAAAATAGCTTCCAACGTAATTTTCATGTCATATATTATTGACTACGAATTCCTTGTTAAACTTCGAGTTATTTTTACATAAACAGAATTATAACGACAGCACCCAAAAGCATAATTACTAAACAATATATATAGGGGGAACAAGAAGTGTCTAGCCCTAAATATGAATATTTAATATGCTCAAATTATTATAATTAGGCTTTTGTTGTTTTTTAATGATATGTTGTAAGTATTATTATAAAATTTTATAAGAATACTTGCCTCAATAAAATTTTATCATGTGCCCCCTTGGTAGCTCGAAGAATGTCTAAGGGGTATTCCAGTTCATGTCAAGTGTTAATTTCAACATTTGTTTCATTCAAACTCAGCCTGCCACTACTAGAAATATCCTTAAGGTAACCGATTACGTTTGGAATCCTTATTTAAAAAAATGCGTATGAATGAAAAAATTTTAAGATATTTAGTGTCAATTGGATTAAAATACATGTATAAATTGTTGTGCGAATATTATTAGAATAGAAAATCATTTAAATGAAATATTTTGGCAAAAAAGGAACATAGAATCCCCTATTTTCAAAACATTCCCCTTTTATGAAAAATGCTTCTATAATAAGAATAGTTTGCTTATATTCATCAAAGACTTCTCTAGAGGACCTGAACTAGGATTTTTGTAAAATTCATATTATTTCCAGAGTTACTGCCAATTGAAATAATTATCGGAGTTTTTTTCTTAAAATTTCTCCACTTTGATGTATTAAAATATCGATAAATCCTTTTCTAAGCTATGTATTTCAAAAATCCTGGTTCAGGCTCTGTACAGAGGTCATAGCTATATATTTGTAAAATATCATTATTATAGAAGTATTTTCCATAAAAGGAGAATGTTTTGAAAATAGGTAATTCTATTTTCATTTTTTGTCAAAATATTGCCTCTAAATAATTTTCTATTCCAACAATATTCTTAAAACAATTTTACACATGCATTCTAATTTAAGTGACACTAAATATCTTGAAAACTATTTATACGCTATTGCAAAATAAAAGTTTCGAACGTAGTCGGATACCTTAATGCTAACTATTTCATTAAGCATTTCATACCATATATTTATTGATTTAGCATCAAGAAGTTTGCTTCCATAAGAGCGTAAAAATTTACACTGAATATTAATGCGCGATTTCACTTCGTGAGACCAAAGCACACATTGGGCTTTCTCTTCAATCTGCGCCATTTCGAACAAAAATAAGTCTTTCTCAGAAATGTTTCCCCGAGTCACTCTCGAGGGGGCAGTCGTGACTTATACTGCACAATAAAGTGACTATATAACTGACCTATCCAATAATACCAAAAAGTTACACTATTACAGTTAAATACGTTTAAGAAGAGTCGGAAACCTCTAACCAACAGCGTTAAATTGGCTGTTTTTGATGAACCTTCTATCAAAATCTGTTATATGTACATGCTTGAAATTTTTCATACAATTATAGCACGCCTTTCTCATTATACTTAAATGAGCCTTTAGCTATAATTTTGAATTTTTTAATAATTTATAAAATATTTTATCAAACACAGTGAACTATTTTTCGCATACAACAAATTTGTGAAGAATAAATTTTTCGGTTTTTTACAAAAAGCTCATTTTAATATATATTAACCATATACCTGTTAACATTAATTTCTCAGAAAAGATGCATCGAACATCAAAAATTTACATTTTGAGATAAATGAACTTTTATGTGTATATAATTACTTTTTTATTATAACATTCCTCCCCATATTCCAAATAATCTACATTTTTTTCATCTCATCATCCTCTCTTAATTTCTCAGAAAAGATGCATCGAACATCAAAAATTTACATTTTGAGATAAATAAACTTTTATGTGTATATAATTACTTTTTTATTATAACATTCCTCCCCATATTCCAAATAATCTACATTTTTTTTCATCTCATCATCCTCTCTTAATTTCTCAGAAAAGATGCATCGAACATCAAAAATTTACATTTTGAGATAAAAGAACTTTTATGTGTATATAATTACTTTTTTATTATAACATTCCTCCCCATATTCCAAATAATCTACATTTTTTTCATCTCATCATCCTCTCTCTTCCTTTTAAGTCTTTTTTTTCCTAGCTCCTTTTGTTTTTTGTAAACATGAGTATTTAGCCTTTAACAGAATCTTTTTGTCGAGGCGCTCCATTGCCTTGCACTAAATAATGTTTAACCATCACACTAAATGATGAAATTGCATTATGTGTACCCAATCATAATTCTTCTATCTGTACAAACATTTATTATCTTCGGTACACGGGACCATATTACGTTGTCTACACTTTCATTGAGATTTCGTGTACCTCCATGTAATCACATTTTTAGTAGTTCTGGATTAAAAGTTTTAATATTCATCATTCATTCAACTTATAAGCAAAAAAAAAAACGTTGTTTACATTTTCCCCCATTTAAATGGGCATGGTCTAGTTTCAATTATTATTCAAAAAAAAGGTTTTAAGGGCTTCTAATTACCCAGAGATTAAAGTAAGGTACTTTTACAAAGTTTATTATCTGTACAATTTGAAAATGAAAAAATCTCAAAATTGTCATGCTAACAAGATTTTAGGTTTCCAACACCCTTTAACGCGAAAACGCTTAAGACGAAATATTGATTAACACTATTTAATACAATGGTCCCGACAATCTACTATGTATCTTCACACATTTTTCCTCCATTAAGGTATCCGACTACGTTCGGAACCGTGATTTTAAAAAAGCGCTTAAATGGATAATTTTCATGATCTTTAGTGTCACTTGGATTAGAATATATGTATAAAACTGTTTTAAGAACATTTTGACAAAAAAAATTATTTAAATACAATATTTAGGCAAAAAATTAACCTAGAAGAACCTTTTTTTCAAAATGTTCTCCTTTTGTGAAAAATGCTTCCATTACAATAATATTTTGCCTGTATATGGCTCAAACCCCTGTACAGAGGCTCAACTGCGATGTTTTGAAAAATTCACATTATTTTCAGAGTTACAACAAATTGAAATAATTATCGGCATTTTTTTTCTTAAAATGTATCCCCTTTGTTGTCGTAAAGCATGGATAAACCCACTTCTAAGTTATGTATTTCAAAAATTCTAGTTCAACCTCTGTACAGAGATCTGAGCTATATACAGGTAAAATATGATTATAATATAAGCTTTTTTCATAAAGGGAGAAAATTTTGAAAATTGGTCATTCTATGTTCTTTTTTTGTCAAAATATTATACTTAAATAATTTTTATTGTAATAATATTCTTAGAACAATTTTATGTTTATTTTTAAATCTAAGTAACACTAAATATCATAAATATTATCCATTTATACGCTTTTGCAAAATCACGGTTCCGAACGTAGTCGTATGCCTTTACGCGAAACTATAAACCCACTTAATACGAAAAGATTTCTCTTCTGGGAATGATCAGAATACGAAAACGACAGAGGCCGAAGTTTGACAAAGTTTCTGTATTATTGGACTGTCCAACTGTATCATCGGACGAATTCGTCGCAGTAGATGATGATAATGTGTGTACAACCTCAATTATGACAGGCAAAAAAAAATTTGGAGCTTGTTAAAAAAATAGGATTGTTACAGATATCGACGTGGAATATGGCATGAATAATGTTGTCCTTAATCCGAAAGGATGAACATTATGAAAAATATTCGAAGTTCTTTAGACGCACAGTCCAATAGTGAAATAAATAACAATACGGACGAAATTGTACAATTTTTTGATAATTTGATGTTAAATGAGACAATGCAAATAAAAATGACAGATTTTTTTCCAAAAACTCAATAAATAATTGGTTTTTCAAAACACTTGAAAAAATTTGGTATTCAATTTCATCAGTTCTTATGAATATTTTTGTTTCATTGATTTTTATTAAACGCATATATGTATAGATATCTATGTAAATATAAAATGTACTCTAATAAATCAAATTTTGTTGAATATATGTTTATTTTGCAATATTCTTTAACATGAATTCATTTTAACACGAACCAATATTTTAGTCTCCTCAACTTTATATTAAGCGATTTTTTACTGTTTATCAAACGGTTATTTTGCAATTAATTTTTAAAATCCGTGCAAGACTTTTGGTACAATTTACATTTAGAGTATTGCCACTTCATCGACGGTATCAGATCAAGGCTCACGAAGATTATCATGGCAAGAGGATAATTAGTAGACAAGTTAACTCAATTTCTAACCCTGTACTAGTTAGTTACCCCAGGGTGAGCCATAGCTTTGAGCGTCATACAAGTGACAGTACGTTTTAGCTCGTTCCCACCCCAATTTTTAGGGAGAACTCCCTGGAGGTGGTCAGGATTTCTCACCGGTCTTTCCTTTCCTCCAATCTCACGGCCGCGGTAGTCTAGTGATCAAGGTAACGTTCTCGTGACCGGCATGTCATGAGTTCAAGCCCAGTACTACTGAAGACCCACCGTGTAGGGGCAGGACGCACGTTAATTCTGTCGAGAGTTCAAACGTACTTCCGTTGGTGTGGTGTGGTAGTTAGGAGAGGGAAAGCCAGCTCAGGTGTCGTTCTCATCACTTGACCATGGTTCAAAATTACGAGGTATGTCGCCAAAACCCCTCGTGCATCTTAACTGTGCGGCGTTAATATTCACACATTCACCCACCCACCAACCTCGCGAGATGACTTGGGACTATTCGGCGATTTAGAGTACCCCCATGCCACAAAGGTACTATAGATTTCAAACATACATGTCTTCTCCAGGATTGGAATCCAGGCCCTACGGCACAGCAGTCAGTGTCACTAATCACTATAACGAATGAGTGGCTCACATTCCGTGTATAAACAGATTAAATAAAAATATCGTAATCATAATTAAAAAAATTTAAATTCCTTATTTATAAGATATTTATATTAAGAAATATTTCTTTTTCTTCAGGTAATTTACTATGCGTATGTACTTTTCCGTGTCAAATTCTAGCACGCAACTTCTATAATCTGCGCGTTCTTAAATTATTCATATCTTTTTAAATTTCATTGCGTGATATAATATTACATTAAAATTTCATGATAGTGTAACAGATCAGACAAATTATCTTCGTGTCTATTCATTTTATTAATTTTTTTTTGTCAAATAACCAAATTGATATTTCCTCTGATCTTCAATAACATTTCTGACAATTGCAGAGTTTATTAATGTGTCAGTTACTTTTGAAGTACTAAATTATTGTGCAAGTTTGCAAGTAACAAAAAAGGAAAAAAATATTATTTCAGAGCAAGACCTTGAATGATACAAGTACAGCTTTGAAAAATATGTTGTAAAACATATGAATAAACAAAATGTTTTGCTGAGAAATATTATTCAATCCTCACTTCATTAAAAAAATTGTAAGATATTTAAGTATCTAAAAACCAAAGTATTTCAACTGTTAAAACTATACTTTGTATACCTATAATTTGACATGTTTATAATTTTATGCTTTTGTTTTAATATTTTTAACTATTAAAACTGCAATTTATAATTCCAGTTACTGATAATTTAATTATGCAACGTGTTCATAAATTTTTACTGACTTATTTTTAGTTAATAATTTTCGGAAGGATCATGTTAAACCAGCGTTTCTCAAATTATGGGATGACTCCTCCTTAGGGGGCGTGATAAACCTACGAGGTGGGCAAGAGCATATCATAAAGTAGAGAATAAAATATTTTGAAAATTACAAATTTTTACTCAAAGGAAGCAAAAAAAAAAACATTCTAACATAATAAAAATAAAAAGAGCATTTACAACGATATAATATATTTATAAATGCATCATTATTGCACAATGCATTTCATAATTAATTCTCAATACTAAGTTAAGGACAAGATTAATAATCACTAGTGACTCTCATGGGATTGCCATGTACAAAACTTAATATTTATCTTGAATAATTTGTATGGTTTATAATTTATTGTAGCTTTAGGCTCAAAGTACACTATTATTGAATTCAATACATTATTATGGCATATAGGAGGGCTCAAGGAAAATTATGATTGAAAATGGGTCACAAGTATTGAAAGTTTGTGAAGTACTGTGTTAAACAGTAAAAAATAAGCTTTAAAATCCAGACATTACAATCGCCATTTATGCTATAATTCCTATACATTATCTATTGGATGTATAATTTAAAGTCTTATAAATGTTTCTTATGCGTAAATGATTATATATATATATATATATATATATATATATATATATATATGTGTGTGTGTGTCCTTTCTTTATTTTTTGTTACTAAACTTATTACTTAATAATTTTCTATTATACTGTAATTAGTGACATTTTTTTTTTTTACAAAATTTATTAGAAGTAATATAGAGGAGAAAATTATAAGAATTAGATGGTAGTTCTGAGCAAGAAACTCCAGGTTGGATATTGTGAATTTTTGATTATGAAAAGAGAATCCTATTTGTAAACTATTTTATACTTGAATAATCATTATTCATGCATTATACAATGGAAAGCTTTTAAATTTAAGAAAAATGAATATAAAGCTTATCAAAACGGCAAAGCTAATAAAAGTAATTTTAATACAAGATTTTATGTACTACGTGTCTTTGCAAAATATTATGAACTTCTTTTAGAAAAAAATTATTTAGGATGTTTAAAATAATAGTAGAAATTGTAAGAGTTAAAATTCAAATACTAATTTTTTTCCTAGTGGAACATGAATTGATGGTTAAAATATAAACAAAAATAGAAGATAAAACACAAAGTTATGTTTAATATATTTTAAGACAGTTTAAGAGATAATGCCTCCCTGGGTTATAAATGTGTTTAGAACATGACTTTTAGATTATGTATTGTAAATTTAAGTAAAATTATAAGGCGTGTGTCTAAGAATTTTCTGAAGAAAATTAAAGGTGGAACAAATAGTAATATTTTAGAAAATAAGCAAGCTATATTTTCTTATTCCCCTAAAGAAGTGCAGAGAAAATCTATTCGTTAAAGGAAAGCAGAGAGTAAATCAATAGTTTTTTCATTATGAAAAGTTTGGGATTTCTTTTTATATTGTGTCTAGAACTTGCCTATCTTAAAGTTACTTTCATTTAATTTAAGAAAATAATTCTAAAGTCTAAGACATTGGATATAAAAGTATTGCAATGTTCCTACATATTTGGTGGAGAACACTCTAGCATAAATACTTTAATAAAAGTCCATTTATGTTCCAGCTTTAAAATTTAGAATTATTTGCACAAAATGCATTTTTCACTGTTTTTAAAAATTATGTTTGTTAAAGTATAAATGACAAAATAAAAAAACATAGATAGGAAAGAAAATAAAGACATGATATATCCTTCTCTCAATGTACACTGCATGATGTAAAAATTCTACCTCAAGAAAAAATAAGTAAAATGCTGGGAAAATTGATACAGACAAGAAACGTATATGAAAAGTTAGTACAACTAGAGTCAAAAGTTCCCGGAATGGTCCCCAACATTCACGCTGGTGTTCGTTGATGGGGAAATATCTGTTTCAGAGGTTGACAACACTAATAAGGTAAACACACAGCCATTTGTGGAATTCATTTCTTGCATTGTTGATGTTAATTGCAGATCATTTCTGAAAAAGCGAATATTTAATTATCTTTGGAGCAACGTGTATACATAAAATTCTGTGTTTTGCCTTCTGAGGTGCTCGAGATGCCGAAGAAAGCATACGGAAATGATTAGAGCACCAGATGATTTTTACATGCTGAAAATGAAATTGAAGGGACAATGTTTTATGGATTCAAATGAGGTTATCCAATATACGACGAAGCAACTGAAGTTCCTCCTAAAAGATGTATTCCAGGAGTTTTTTGAGCAATTATTTACACGAACGCTGAAACAAGTACGTGGATTCAGGAGTGCAGTACTTTGAAGGCCAATAATATTGGATTATTGTTCTATTTTTCAATACTTTGCAACTGACCTATTCTGGGAACATCTGGGCCCTATCATGTATTAAGTGATTTTAATTGACTTTATTTACGAGGAGAAAATTACGAACAGAGTCAAAAATGCAGAAAAGTAGAAAGAAGTAGGACAGCCTCTTGTGTGTAACAACCCAACAAGATACAAATTCAACTAGAGTGTAGATAGTGTTCTTAGGGATGGAAACACATATGCTGTCAAGTATGCTCCCTAGTTCCTGCTTCTATTGAGGTTGCAGTGGATTAAAAAAACGACGGCCAATCATGTCCCAGATATGCTCAATTAGGGAGAAATTAAGGACATTGCAATTCAAGGAAGAAACTGGACATGTTACAAGGCTAATCTGTTGTTACGTCAAGACAGTAACCTGCAATCGTATCTGATAGCACTCTAAGCCATTTTGCCACGTTGTTGAGTGGTATAGAGTCCAACATAAGTAGTCAGATTGTTCCCTCTCTCCTATACTTTCCTTCACACTTTCTTTCAGCGATGATCATCAAGAAAACAGAACCGAAATTTGACAAACTTCACAATGGGCTATTCAATCATATAGGTGAGTTTCTCTCGATATTTTTACAATTTTTCACATCGATGGATTGACAACAATGTCAATTTTGTGAAGTGCGGCTTGTGTGCAACCAACTTTCAGCTATCCAATCGTCCTTAAACTCGTCAGATATAAAAACATCAAACTCCCTACATATTCCACAGAATATTGAAAGTAGTTGATCCATTTAATCTATTCGAATATGTTGATGGTATGTTTCATAATACGTCTAGGTGAACTTGGCATTTCGTGACAATTTATGTTTCGTTTTTAATTCGTAGTCCAGATTGCATTCACAAAAGATTCGTCGCCATGTGTTTCAGTAGCAATACAACAGTTAGACCAACCAACTGTTCGTAAGTCTACAATTTGATTCTTCGTAAAGTTGTTCAGTTACTAGAGCTGTCTTTGGTGTCGTCGCCTATTTGTTTCTTAGCCACACATAAGTCCTGGAATGTGTTAAACTTGTCAAAGTTCTGGATGCCTAGTGCGACGGAGAGTAACGCCTTGCGACCCATCCCCCGGTTCATTTCCTTTCATACCGTATTATAACCACGTCGATAGCTTACATTTCAGATAATCTATATTAGTTTAACTGCCGAATTTTAACGATGTTACATTTCCTATGACTGGAAGTGTCTTTGTGAAATTAGAAAGAAAAAAAAATTGCAGCAACACATTTTGTTTGCTTGAAAATCTTTAAAATTATCTGTTTTTATTTATGTTGAAACCCTTTTGTAAATATTTGTAGCATAATTTACTGTAATTTTAACATGCATAGTATTAATACGTTATGTCCCAAAAGTTTATAGAATCTATTTTGCCTATATTTCTGTTGCATGTGATGTATTGCTATTCCACTTAACTGCGTAAATATGTTATATGTCTATTATATCGAAAAATAGCAATTTTCTCCCGTAAATGTTGAAAGCCAATTTTGAAATCGTAGAATAAAAAGAACTAGCCTATCTCAAAAGCATATAAGCAAATGGAATATTTAATGCAAATTTGGAACGGGTAATTAGGATGCCGATTTGGAGCCTAATACGTTGTAAAAAAGGAAACCAATCGTTTGTTCTGCGTTTCAATATGCATAAAACGTCATCGCAGCATTCTAATAAAAAAGTAAATAAAATACTAAATTTGAGATTGAAGGGTAAGACCGTTAAGGAAATGTCGAAACTTTAAAATTGTTCTAAAAGAGAGATTTATTTATGTGTATTAACTCGTGAGACGCTATACGAGCCAAAACCTCGTTAAGAAAGACTACGTGTGACGAATATCCACTGTGATAAAGGGACACAAATAATGGATTCAAGTCATATATCGAAACTATTATAGCTCCCCAGTTGCAAATTTCTAAAAACAGTGTTCATAAAAAAAAAATTTAGAACCTCGTTATATGATACACACAAAATGGCTCGTTAATTGCCAATCTCAATGCTTCCAATTTCTAAAGCATTTACAATAAGGTCGTGATTATATGTTGCAAGTGGATGGTTGTCCATTTCATTCAGGAAAAATGATGGGATCTCGATGGATGACGTGAATACGAAATATTGGCGGTATTTACGAAAAGATCCCCAGGACGTATTTCAAAGTAATTGTGGAACTGCGATGTTGTGGGAGGCTTCCGGTTCAACGTTCAAGTAGGGTTGGACTTAATAGATGATCAACAGAGGACTCTTTTAAATATATAAATGTGTCGCGGTCCGAAGGTCTAGGGTGTAAGAGGGTTCGAGGAAGAAGCAGACATGATCTTAAAAATAGCTACTTTTATTCTACCCTTAACACTTCATAAAATTTACTATTTTACAACTTAACTCTGCGAGCAATCTGAAATCCTAACTCTTAATTGGACTTGCTAGTTTAATGAAATTCATTTATCTTCGGTTGGACCTTCTTATTACGATCCTTCTCGAATCCCGATACCTCTGTCAGCTCCAAGGTTAGTTACGTCCACAAATCCTGATAGATTCTTCGACGATTATTAATCTCAGAACTCGTGATCACCTTGTCGCTTTTTACCTTGTCTAATTCTTGGATTTCACGCTTAATGGTCAACGATTAACCCTTAGCTTAACATAGACAACGACAGGGCTTAAATAGTAGTTATAATAGTAGTAGTATAAAATCGAGTCATAAGTGTTTTTTAAACTAAAATCACAGTTAAAGAATAGTTTCCCCAAGAGGATTAGTAGAAGAACCTGAACCCTTTACAAATATACTAAAAAATAATTTTATGACATTTGTAGAGAACATAGGGAGATGAAATTGTGATGCTGATAGTGTTATTATCCATAATATCCAATGCCACATAAAATTCGAGAAGTGTTCCTGTTCTTGAGTGACCCCGATGAGCCTTTACATAAGCCCAATTAAGAATTTGTAGGGGCTTTATGCCTCGGAAGGTATTAGGAAAGTTGTATTTGGAAAGTGGAGGGCAATTATTTTCAAGGAATACCATTGAAAGTTCAGGATACAATTTAAAACTGAAAATATTACAAATCTTAATTATGTCGAGGAAAAATATGTCTGCAATGTCATACTGAAAAATGGAAAGACTGTAAACTATTAAGAACGTTATATTGAACACTTTTCATTGGAGCACCATATATTCCATAAAGATTTCAAGCACCCAGTATTACTATTTTTTATATAATTGAAGAACAAATTGTTGTTTTTTCTAAATATTTTGTTGAATGCAAGTCGCATATGGTGTAAATAAGCATATTAGTAATTGGTACTTGTACGACTTTTCATTTCGGTAAAAATTATTTTACTTCAGTCTATAAACTTTTCGGGCTGTGTTATTTTATTCTAATGATAAGTGCCAATTTAGATTCCTTTTACAGAAAATTATTGTTGCTTTTTAAATCAGATGAGAATTAATAATCAGTTTCCTCAACGGCAATCGATCTCAGGAGCACTGAAGACCCGCCGTGTAGGGCAGCGATTCACGTTAAATCTGTCGAGAGCTCAAATGTCCTCCCGTTGGTGTGGTGTGGTTGTTAGGAGAGGGAGTGTCAGCTCAAGTGTCGTCCTAGGCACTTGACCATGGTTCAAAATTACGAGGTCTGTCACCAAAATCCCTCGTGTAGCTGAACAGTGCGACGTTAATATTGACTCACTCTCTTACTCACTCAACATCAATAACACAAATTAGGAAGTCAAGTACGAAAATCAAATGAAAAAGCCAACTTTATCTAAATTGAAACAAAGGAATAATTATTTTAAAAGTGCATAATGACTTCAAATGTTGCAATTTTTCATTTTTGTGTACATGTCTTACATCATTGGCGTACGATAAATGACATTTCAGATATACACATATACGAATATGTACCAAAAAAAACATTACCATTGATTTAAAGAGGAAAATAATTTTTTTTACCCTCAGAATCTATTCATTATAAATCACTCATTTTTAATGACACTTTGCCATATGCTTCATTGTATACTAGAGTCGACCAGTACTGAAGTATGCCAATGATGTAACAGATTATTTCTCTGATAATGGTTTGTTCTCGTTTATTTAACCAAGAAAATACGATATTACATGAATAGTGTTCTAAAATGTAAAGAATTTTCTATGTAGTTAATTTTTACTGCTAAAAACATTCTCCTTATGGAAGAAAAATTAGAATTTATTTTGAATGTTACTGAATGTCACTATTAAATTACTCTATTATTTTACACAAAAAGGCGTTATAATATTTATTTTTGATAGGTTCTATGGTTTAGAAGTAGCGTACCCGTTTCATAAGCGTAGGTTTGCGGGTTCGATCCGGGATGGAGTCGATAGATTTTTTGGATGCGAAAATCGTAGGTATGTGCGCATGTCATATGATTACGTGGCATGAAAAAGATTCATTGAGTATCCATTTGGCTCTGGTACTCTCGACAATATTTAGCATCCAATGAGAACTTGAATTTAAAAAATTAGTTCAAGCTTCCAACTTTCGCAGCGAAGGCCGCCACTAGAGATGGTGCCACCATAAAATGGCTCTCCCACTTGGGTACTTACCATGTTTGCGAAGGTTTAATTCCCAATATGCAGCGAGAAAAAAATATTTATAGTTATTAAGTGCAGTATTACAACTAATTAATTTTTTATAAGTGTCACACTTTGAAACTATGTGAATGCTATTGTCGACAGAACTCGACAGATTTTTAACCTCGATCAAATTCCAGGACAACACCTGAGCTAGCATATGTTGTAAATTAAATTCTTTAATATAGATGACGCTGCAAGTCAGCTAAGAGTATATATACTTTGTTTGGCGTGTAGAGGTAGTTTTGTTTACGTAATGTTCTTTGTGTGATGTCTTCTATGTGTTTCGTCCAATAAACAAAATTAACTAAAAGATGGACTAATTACTGGAAACTTAACATCATAAAATAATTGGATATGATCACCTAACTGACCCAAGGAAATTAGGAATTAAGGAAACAACAGCATATCGCTCTCCTAACTACCACACCTCACCATTGTGAGGTACCGTGCATCAGCACTTCGAAACGGTAGATCTTCCGAGACACATAAGTATTCGAACACATGGCTTTGCAACTCAATTGTTATTATTCGGCTACCGTGGTCACACTTACTGTCCTAACTATGGATGTAATGAACAACTACAACTTGACTATTCTCTGTTCGATTTAATACTAGAAAGACAAACTTAGTATATACCTATATTGCCCAAAAGCAGTCAAAATTATTCCATTATGAAAAAAATAACTAATGTGTAAAAAAATTTGTTTCACACACAAATTAATTTTTAATATTTTTATATTATTTACAGTCATATAACAAGTTATTAGTAAATATTATCAATAAAAAAAATTTCTTCACTTGGAAAAAAAATACATTCTATGAAATTCTAAGAAATTATGTCATTATACACATAATTATTTTTCTAATTGAAATTAAAAAGCAGTCAAAATGACTTCCTTTGGCAATCCAGTGCTACCATGCAATGGTTAATTTTTTTTCGCAATCATTTATTTACTTGAAGTCAGGATTTAGACCTATGACTCTATTTAAGCTTTGAAAAAGTTCTTATTAAAGTTTATATTTCTGATCATCAGTTTGTAAAAGTTTTCAAGTAATCTAGGATACAATGAATATTCACATATAAGATTATACGAAATTCATGAAATAATCACTATATACTCGCGGCAACAATAAGAATGTAAAATATGTAACAATAAAAATAATAAAATGTGTATCTAATCATAATGTTAATAATTTATGCATATACAATCAGTTGTAAAAGTAAGTTATTCGGTTTAATGGAATATAAATAATTCACTTAATAACGCTTATATCCTAATCGTGAGGAACCCTGACGGTACGGAGAGAAAACAATACGTTTAATAAAACTGAGTGTAGTAGTTGCTAAAGCAGTGACATACACCCCCGCATCGCCAGGAGGCCCAGGATTCTAGGGGGCCCAAAGCTTGATTGACGCCAAATATGTGTATATTACCATTTTATAAAATATTAAATTGAAAAGCTGATTTTGCAGAAGGAGGAGATAATATTCTCAGTTACGCCCCTGAGCTAAGGCGTCGTGTTCGTCATTTAACGGAGTTCATTGTCTAAGTAGCCCCAGAAAAACACGTACCTCCTTAGCCCTAATTTACAAAATATGCATATTGCAAAAAGTATTATATAAGAATTATTTCTGAATTATATACAAACTATTGAGATATAAAAAAATCAGAAATATTTTTTAATTACATATACAAGGTGTCCGGGCTTAAAGTATCCAAAAGTAATGCCTTATTATTACGGAACTACCCATTAGAATGTAATAAACTTTCATCAATGAATTGGAAAACTTTCCGAGATTTTTTGGGTCTAGTTCAATTGGCCGTACGTGCACGTATTATTCGGCAATCACAGACGATAAAACTTTTTACACTTTCATTAGGAAAGATGTAGATGCCATTGTAAAAGATGCGGTTCGTACTTTGGTTAACGGAATTTAAATCAGTCACGTGTGTACAGCGACGTGTTCAAACAGAATGGAATGTCGTTACAAACTTACCTAGTAGACTTATCAGAACTCTTACAAAATGAATCACGCACACGATCAACAGTGTCTTCTGTCACGAAAACTTAGGATACTTGCCAGTTTGACATACCAAAATCCCCGTCTTCTTTAAAGTTCTGTCCCGTTGGTGGATAGATTTTGATATCGAAGGGTCGACATTCCATTCTGTTCTAACACGTCCCTGTACACGCGTGACTGATTTAAATTCCGTAACCAAAGTACGCACTGCATCTTTTACTGTGGCGTCTACATCTGTACTAATGAAGTCAGTGTAAAAATTTGTCGTTTGAGATTGCCGAATAATGCGCGCACGTGCGGCCGATTGGGATAGACCCAAAAAATCTCAGAGAATTTTCCAATCCATGGATGAATTATTTGTTACATTCTGATGGGTAGCTACGTAATAATAAGTCATTACTTTGGGATACTTTAAGCCTGGACACCATGTATAATAGATATCGTTCGCAAAATTTTATCAAATAGCTCTGCGACTAATATGAACTTATGGAAACACTCAAGAACACTCTTTCACTGATTTATGTTCCAATTTTGATGTTCCCTCATGCTAACCAAATCTTCTATGCATGAAAGAGCATGGGACACAAACAGCTAGTCTTCTGAAAAACAGAATTTTCTCTTAAGAGTCGTATAGTTATTTGGAAGCAATAATACACAGTAAGCGAGTTACTGTACGCACTTGATATCAAGCGACAGCTGTAGCATTTCTCTTGCACGTCTTTGTGGCTATTTGACATTCTTGCGCAAACCTTATATCTCGGATCAAGTCTTCATAAATTGTGTTTAAATCTAGCCGTTTACATTAAAATCTCTAATAAAATGTCTCTGTTGATCTCAATGGGTTACAGAAATGCAGATATAAGTAATAATCACACCAGGAATTATTCTATAACAATTTTAATACGGATATCACTTCACGAAAATAGCATATACATTGTACATATTAAATCCCACTTAATAACAGAAAAAAAAATCTCCTTCAATTTTACAGTTAACAGAACGCAGAAGTTTTAAGAATAAAAACAGTCCAATCGACTTTAAGTGCTTCTTTTTAGACTTCACCCACGCATTGCGTCATCGAGATCACTGTCACAACCATTGAGGCTTCATATTACCAATCCAAATATTAGTGGTTATTAAAATCATTTCTTTACTTTTAAATTTCTTCCATACATTGTTGAAAAAAACACAGGCACGAAATGTACCATGTGTATTAAATGTCGTAATACATGCATTTAAAAAGCATTGCCATTTGCAAACGCTGTACACAAACACGTATTCGAATACGTAAGCGAAACCACAAATTTTCATTTTTTTCAAAGTATTAATTTTATCTTGCGTTGAATACGAAACGAGAAAATTAATTAAATTCCTAACTTCTCTTAAATATGCATACTAAGGTATAGAATGTGTTTATTCTTATTCTAAACAACTATCGGTTTTTTAATGCTTCTTTATATTTCATAAATATTCCAATATTTAAGAAAGGATCTAAGTTTATCGAGATATTGATAAACTTTTCTGTAGGGAAAAAAATTGCAAAAATTATTTATTTAAAAAATATTTCAAATCATAAAACACATAATAAAACAAATAAATCCTTTTGGAAAATGCCAATAGATGTCACTTTTAGAAAATATTGAATGGCAACTAAGGAAGACGGGGATAATTACAATCAAAGTGTTACGAAAAAGTATTTTTCACATAGTTCGGTATTATAGTCTTGCAGACCATATTTCAACACTTGAATTTATGTATATAAAAGAAAAAAGTGACTCACTCTTCCAAGATTTTGGGAACCATTAGACCGACAGACTTAAAATTTGAAGGATATATTTTTTTTTTAAGTGAAAACTTCTTTAGTCGCGTTGAGCGTTTTGGTAGAGGGTAAAATCCTCGGTTCGCGTCACCGACATGCTAATGATAATAGTATATCTATAGCTATGGAGAGCCAGACTAGCGCACGCGCAGTAGCCTGTGTACACGTATACACTAATACATCGACTATTTCTGACTGTATTATGTGCGCGTTGGACGCTTTTTGGATAAGTATAATTTTGTGAGTCACGTCACCAATACGTTATAGTAGCAGTACATCTGTAATTGTAAATGTGACGCGTTGTACATTAAGTATTAGAGTATAGTTATATACATAAGTAAAGTTAAATTGACCACGTGGGAAGTTCAACTTGTGTGTACTGGATTTTGTTTATTTAAGTGAATTTTTAATTTGACTATTATTGTAATTATTTAATTGAAGGATTACTGTTTATTTAATGAATTTAAATTCATTGACTTCAGTATAAAAGTGAGTATGAAACATATTAATATTTTTATACAGATAAATGAATAATGAAAACAACGAATATATTTTTAAACATTTTTAATATTTGTACGAATATTTGTATTTAAAATTTAGCATTATTCATTTTAATTATGTTTTTAATATTTAACCTCTTCATCATGAAATGAGTATTATTACGGTATAAGATTTATCTTACTAGCGTGGTAAAATAGATTTCTAGTTATTTGATAAAATTTTTTCGTGGATTTTAAAATTGGAAAATTAAAAAAATGTTATAATAATTTTAGATTTTATGAAATATGTTCATTTATTGTAAAATTCAATTTTACGAAGTTATTGTTTGTTTGTGTAATTTGTTAGATATAAAATACGTGCTTTGTTATTTTTTTGCCAAATAATTATTTATGAACTTATATAATTTAATTTCACTATTAGAAAAAATATTGTAACATAATTAAAATCTCTAAATTTCTATTTTTTATACTTGTTTAGATCCTTAATCCCACGAGAAAAAAACTTGAAGATGTCTTCAGACGGGGGCAAAAGAAAAAAAATTTCATATAATTTTTGCATATAGTTTTAATTACTCTCAACTTAATAGTTCCGTTTTCACTTCTATCGGCAGTCCCACGACTGCTACTGTTAATTTTTTTTGTCCAATAGAGTTTCGCTAAGAATGGGTTTCGTGCAGCTAAATTCCTAAAGAGGATTGCGACTGCGAAAGCATTATAAACAAAATTTCTCTTTTTGAACTATTACACCCTCAGACTTTAAATTCGATTAGTAAGTTTCTTTTGTTCAGTAGATCCGCTATGAATTGGTTTTACGGAAATCATCTCCCATAGCAGCGTAAGAGATTATATTTACAGTGAAAATCGTTTAAAACGAAACTGAGAGGGGGCTGAAATATTTTTTCTTGTTAAAAGAATTTCGTGTAAATGAGTCTTCGGAAATAATCCGATATTTTTCTATGCATTGTCTTTTTTAGCATCAATTTGATTGATGTCGTCTATTTTTTTTTTACTCATTTCACCATTAGATTGGGCGTCTGAGTAACTGCGCATACTTGTAATGATGTTTCTCATTTCGGATAACTTGGGAACATGAATCACATTATTCATTTCATTTTCAATCACCGAATCTGCACAAATATTTTTTTTTTGCTTTGAACAAACTCCAAAATGTCTATGTCTACCATAAGTGGGGTTACACACACATTATCATCATCTACTGCAACGAACTATTCTGATAATACTCTAGGACAGTCGTATAATACAGAAATCTTCTCAAGCATTTCATTAAGTGTCTGGTGTTTTCCGTATTTTGTTCATTTCCAGAAGGGAAATCCTTTCGAGTTAAGCTATCTTCGTTACGTGTTAAGAAAACAAAAATGCATAAAAATAAATAGTAGTAAAAAGAGCATAATAATAAATAGTCGGGACTGTTTAATTATTTCGTGTTAACCGACATTTCGTTTTAAACCTTTCCGTGTTAAATGTATTTCACTGTATATATTTGACAAAGATAATATTGGATAAATAATTTTTTTCTTTCAGTATAATTTATAATTTACTAAAATGTATTCAAATTTAAACTAAATTTAGTTATATTTAATTTTTAATCATTTTTTTTCTATCTTTCCATCTGGATCAGCGTTTCTCAAACTGTGAGGCGTTCCCTTCTAGGGGGCGTGAGCATATTGAAAATACGAAAACAAAAGATTATTTTTAAAAAAATTATTAATTTACTGACAAACTAAAACTTTCTGACATAATAAAAATAAAATACACATTTACACTGATATCATACACTTATAAATGCAGCAGCATTGCATGATGTATTTTATAATTAATTTACAAAACTAAGTTAAGAACAATTTTAATAATTACCAGCGACCCCATGGGTTTGACATATATAAAATTATATACAAAAATTAACACTTATCTTAATAATTTGTACTGTTTATTATTAATCTCTTAAATGCTGATTAAAATAACGCAATATTCGCTAACCCAATGCCACCGTTTTTCACGTACGCGTGCGTATGTCATCTATTGAAGGGGATGGGGTGAAAAAGAATAAGTAAGGAAATCCTCTGAAATAAATAAATCCTTCTCAAACACTGTCACGGTCTTTTTATTGCATTCTAAACCCTTCGGATTAATTTTATGAATAGCAGTGCGCGGAAAAGACGTATATATACGTCCGGAGTAATTAATGTTTCGGGTGAGTGAGACGTGAAAATACGCCAGTAACAATTAAGATTTTAATGTCATAT
Organism: Trichonephila clavipes; assembly: GCA_019973935.1. Classification (NCBI taxonomy): domain Eukaryota; kingdom Metazoa; phylum Arthropoda; class Arachnida; order Araneae; family Nephilidae; genus Trichonephila; species Trichonephila clavipes. The sequence continues at coordinate 1,890,171 of BMAU01021304.1, forward strand.
TGTAGCTTTAGCGTCAAAGTATAGTATTATTGAATTCAATGCATTGTTATAGTATGAAGGGGGGGCGATGAAAACTGTGAACGAATATTGGTTGCAAATATTGAAAGTTTGAGAAGTATTGATCGAGATTGTTATATTTTTCCTTTTATCCATGCCAAGAACGGGTATATCTGCTAATATTATATAGGTTTTTCTTTCTCATGTCTGAAGAAACTAAATTGACGCTATATAATCCAAAATCAAAGATAAACCACAGCTTCATTAAATTCCGATACGTTGTTTCTCCTCATGTGTCTCACCTTAATCGATAAAATAGAGTATAATTTGTTTTTTCCTTCCGGTATAGTTCAAATTAACTGTAAATCGATAAATAATTATCTGAGAAAGATAAGTGAGTCAAAAAATATAAATACGAAAGAACCCGAATGAGATTTCAACTTCTGAAGTTTGGTTCTCTTATCCATATCCATAAGTTAGATGATGATTGAAATGTGGAGCTTTGGTGTGAGAAATGGAGAATTCTGTGTTATTTCTTTTTTTAGAAGGAAATAAAAGGCTCATACTTTCTTCTTTTATTTTTCTTTTTGCTCTCTTTCGTTAAAGGATCATTTCAGATGGATTTCAAAGAAGAAGGTTTCAAACATTCGGGGAAAAAGTTTCTATAAAATATGCTCAAAAAGACTGAAAAAGCATCATTTAGAAGTTCTTCTGCGTCAGAAATATTAAACTTTGCTTGGAAACTGGGTTTGTTTGATAAATCGAAAACTTTAAAGTATTTATGTATGAAGTATTTTTTTATATTTCGGTGAATAGGATACTTTTTGATGTAGCTGCTGATTAAAACTGACGCGATTTGTTTGTTTCATAATTGAGATCGAATATAATTCTAAAGAAAATGTTTCTAATCATCTGGTTGAGAAGAGAGAATATTCAATATAAAGGGGAGAGAGAGAGAAATTCTTTTTCTTTTCTTTTCAATCTAATGAGATATGAAGGAAACAAAAACCGAACTAATACTTTCAAAGAAAGTTGAAAAATAAACTTGAAGGTTTTATAAAATTAAAGGAATCAAGGAAACGAACAAAATTATTTTCTTGGTTGTATGGATGATATAAAATAACAGCATTAGTTTGTCCTTTTTTAAATTAGGAGCTGCAACTATCCTGAAACAAAAATCAATCATCTCACAGTAACTAAAACAATCTCTAGTATCACGAATCAAACTTTTTACGAATGTGAAAATGATGTGAATTCAAAATTTATTTCATTTGTTTTTCATAAAATGTTTCTTGTTGCTTTATGTACATAGAAAATAAATAATAAAATATAAATTTTCATTGGAGAATAAAATAAAGACAAATAGATAAAAATATTAAATAATCTAGACAAATAGATAGAAATTAAATATTTTTACATTATGTTTCAATCATATACAACAACCATAGAGCAAAAGTACAACAGATATTTTATCAAAATATCATACTTAATTTCTATAATGAAAATTTAAAAGTAATAGAGCATTTTTTTGACTAAGAATAGTAAGAACAGTAAATAATAGTAAGAAAAAACCCAAAGTTTCTTAGGGTAATTTAAGATAATATTGCGTATAATAATACGCCGCAATCACATATTATTCCATGGCCTTAACTGAAATTAGGATTTATGCCTAACCTAAAGCCTAGGGATATTTTATCCCATTTACCTGACTCTATATCCGTCTTTCCTTCTTTCCTTTTAGATAAAGCAACAAAGAGTTCTTAATATTTATTTCCTTGGAATCATTTTTTTAATCAAACGAAGGCTAAAGAGCATTTTTCAGCGACGGTTTTGTGCTAAGATAAAGTTTACTTATCATGTCTTCAAATAATAATTTAAAAGCATATTAGAAATTAGAAATTTAATAATTTAGAAAGAACTTCAATTTATTTCAATATAATAAAATCATTAAAGCAGCATATCCTATAACAAAGTAAGTAATAAATTATGTTCTCGATATCAAATTTTATAAATGAGTAAAAAGGTTTTTTGTATTTCTATGTTTTAATCGATAGATGCAAGAAATTTCTTTATAGTCAAGACATTTTAATTCAAGGACAAAGATATGTTATATATAATTATTTCTTACTAGAAATAAGTTAAAGATTCTTACTTATCACATTTTACTGCCTTGATTTGGAACCCTTTGGTTTAAGTAATATGGGGACGTCGGTGACTACAATTGTATAATGGTAAATACAGTGCTGTAATACAATGCTTCTCAAACTTTTAATATTTCCGACCCAATATCCAATCATAATTTTCATCCTGCCCCCCATACAATAACAGTGTATTCAATTCAATAATACTATACTTTGATGCTAAAGCTGTAATACGGCTTTAACCTCTTAAATGACACCGACGTATATTAGAATTTTGCGCTCAGCCAGTGCATTAATTGCCACGGACGTGTATATACGTCTTTCCTAAATACGATATTTTCTGTGCACTGCTGTCCACAAAACTACTTCGAAAGCTTTGGAGTGCAATAAAAGGACCTTGACAGTGTTTGTGACAGATTTAATTATTGCAGAGGATTTGCTTATTTTTTCTACCCCCTAATACACCATATGAAATCGCCCACGTGTTAAAAAACGGTGGGATTAGGGAGCGAATCGCGTAATTTTTTAATTGGAATTTAAGGGAATAATTATAAACCGTACAAATTATCAAGATAAATGTTAATTTTTGTATGTAATTTTGCATATGACAAGATTTTGGGAGTCAATGGTAATTATTAAAATTCTTCTTAATTTAGTTCTTAAACTAATTATAAATTATTTCTTAAACTAATTATAAAGATAAGAGAGTCTTGTACGGATATATTTATAAATGTATTATATCAATGCAAATGTGGTGGGTTTTTTTTTACATTTTATTATGTCAGAATATATTTTATTTGTTTATTCTGAGTAAATTAATAATTTTTTAAAATAATATTTTGTTTTCGACTTCTCAATATACTCGCTCCCCCTTGTAGGCTTATCACGTCCCCCTAATTGGACGCCCCACAGTTTGAGAAACGCTGCTTTGATAAGAATGAAATACCGTAATGATACATTAAACACACTAAAGGAGAATGTCTTTCTCCGACGTCTAGTATTCAGCGTTACTAGGCGTCCTTCTGAACAATTTAGATCGTTGAGAAACTGTATGAAGCGCACAGCCCTGTCAGCTTCTAATCTCCTATTTAGATGAATGTAATAAGTTTTATGTGTATTATAGATTTTTAAAATTAAAATATATATATATATATAACTATTTAAAATTAATAAAAATATATTTCTTTACAAGTGAGAGAATTAAAATTAAATAAAAAGCTTTTTTAAAAGCTACGAAGAGCATGAAAATTGGAAATCTGAAAGTGGGTGGAGCTAGCCTGGCCAATCCGATTGCAGCAAGCGTCCGACGTTTCGAGAGAAAAAAAGTTTGCAGGGGAAAGGTTTCGAAGATCTTAAAGAAAGCGTTCTGGTTGACCGACACAAGAGTTCTGCTAATTGGGTACATATAGTTCTGAAAGTTAAGCTACCAATCAGAACGAGCCTGCAGTTCAACAGAATTAAACTGCAGACCATGAAGAGAGCAAATAATTCAGTTCGAAAATAATTAAATAAAGTCAGGATTGACCATGATATATCTTGGTCGTCTGGCTGAGAAATGAGAAACATAAGGAATAATTTCTTTAAGAGATGAATTTTCATGTTCACCTACATTTTTGAAAAATTTAATAGTTCCCGTGCAGAACCTGGTCGGTCATTATTGGCGGGGTGTCGCGTCTGTGTGGATTGCTCCATTCGGCGCAAGAGGGGGAGAGGATATGACCGTGCCCATATCCAACCTACCGTAATATTAATTAGCTTCTGAATATTCTTGAATTACATTTTAATAATTATTTTCAATGTTTTTATAAGCTTGTGTTTGTTGATTGGGTACTTATTAACTTTGTACGAAATAATACGAAAGGCTATTGGCGACGGATTTTATAACTTTTAGCCTCGGTCAAGTTAAACGCCTTAATATTTTTGCAATAAATTTAATTATTTAATATTTTGCTATTTTTCTAAAAAAAATTGCAATTTTATCACCAACAAACTTTACATTGACATATTTTTGTAGTTTTAAATATTTTCGACACTTTCAGAAGCACTTTTTATCTCGCAAAAAAGTGTAAGAAAAAAGAAAAGATCGTATCTGATTCTATACACGCGAGGCAGAATTTTTCCTTATTATCATCTTCAATTCCTTCCTCCACCTTCCATCTAAGCACTTCTTCACGAATCTTCTCCAATTCCTCTCAATGTGTCTAGACGCTGTCTTCCCTGTGGGCATGTTACGCTAGCAAGAAAATTTGCAAAACTTTGAAAATAAATTACAGGATAGTATATTATATCGAAAAACGAGAAATAATGAAAAGAGACTGAAAAGTTTCTTTATTATAACCAAAACTTTTATGGATATTGATTTGATACTGATTCATCGTTTATCGTACGTTATGCTATTCTCGTAATTTTGGGTTATATATATCATTTTAGTTCTTCAACGTAATAAGATGATGATCGGAAAATGCTACAATTATACAGCGAAATATATTTGCTAAAAAAATAGAGCTTGAGTATGCCGTATTTAAATGTATTTGGTTTTTCAAAGAAAAATGTGTGTGAATAATGTCTGACAATGTTCTCTCAACATACAATACAATGTGCTCATCTCAACAAACAATATTTGTTATTACAGTGTAAACCGCTTAACATGAAATTGAGGGGACTGAAATATTTTTCGTGTTGAAGGATAGTACAAAAAATATAAAAAGTGAGAGTTCATTTTATTTATATACATACGAATGTATTTAATAATACGATTTGTATTTAATAAAAATCATTGAAACAAAAACATTAACAAGAACTTATTGAAATTTTATAAAATATTTAGCAATACCAAAATCTTTACAGATTTCCGTTTCCATCTTTTGCTTTTGATCAACAGTCTTAAGAAGCTTCATCTTGATTTTAAGCCAAGTAGCAGTTTGCTTAACCCCTGAGTTCATCGCTATTGTGTTCGTAAGAAAATTTTCTAAAATATAGAAAAAAAACGCGTGGTGTTTGCAAAAGTGGTGGGAGAAATAAACAAAATTGGCTAGTGTTACAAGCTATTTTGAAGAATTTGAAAGGCAAGTTAACCTCCTTTCTACGAAACATGAAACCACCTCCCTTTCATTTCACACCTCTCTTAAATCTCGCCTGCGTGGCTGGTGTTTTCCGTATTTTGTTCATTTCCAGAAGGGAATTCTTTTCGTTTCATGTTAAGAGAAAAAAATAAATGAAATACATAGTAGTTTAGCGGGGCGTTGTATTACTTCGTGTTAACCGATATTTCGTCTAAAGCGTTTTCGAGTTAAACGTATTTCACTGTATTTAGGTAATTTTTCCACACACATACGCACAACTTACTACGTAACAAATATAATTATCCTCCAGATGGCGCTGCTTTCCCTAGGACAGTGGTCGCGAACCTCCAGGTCGCGGATCAGTTCCGGTCCATGGATCAAATAGTACCGGGCAGTATATAGAATATTAAATTCTTCTATTTTATTTACTATGGTGTATTTCTCAAACTTTTGAGAATTTTCGTGCTAAATTACTTTATTTTCATTTATTAGTGAAACTGCATTTTATTCTGAAGACTTGTTTAAATACGATTAAATTAAAATTATTAAATCAAAATAATCTAAAGTATAAACAATCGACATTCCCCTTCTGTGGGCCGCGATAAAATTATCAAACGTTGATTGGTCCATGGCAATTAAAAGGTTAGAGAACGCTGCCCTGAGAGGTATATGACTAGAAATCGAACTAAGAACACGATGTGGTATGCCCTGAAGTGGCGCATATTCTTGTGGAGAGAACCCACATCCTATGGTTTCGAAACCAAGAAACATACTACTAGACAAAAGTGATCTTGCCTGTCGCCGGCTTAAGTAGATGTCGCTACAATACTCCTCCACGAGAAAGTCAGTGGATAGGTCAACGAACGATGTCGTAGTTATGGCGAGAGCGTGTGTGTGTAGCGTGAGCGTTGTTTCTGTTAATTGGAGATGCTGCATCAAGTGGGTCTGACGACTTTAGTTGCTCTTCTTGCGGGTAGATGGCACCGCGACAGAGAAGAAGGTGGTTCTTTACTTAGTTTAGTCAAGGTCACCAATGAAGTGGTGCATATCCAGCGGAAAGAAACCGATACCTATGGTTTAGAAGCCAAGTAACATACCACTAGATAAAAGTAATCACACCTGTCCGGAGGCTGTTACCAACTTAAGCAGATACCGTTACATGCCCGGTCTGTATGAGTCGGCGAAAATGTAAAGAATTGCAGATAGTGTAATCATTAAAGATATCTTATCATTCAAGAGCCCATACTTATCGTCACACAGACATGCATACGCTTTTGGGTTATAAATGACGTCAGTGGTAAGCCTTGTCTCTCGAAGCTGTGATGTGTTCCTATAACTATTAGAAATACTATTTTAAGCAGCCAATTAGTTTCATGGTTTTCAAGAAGAGTCGAATATGAGTTAAAATTTACCATTTTATACATTAAAAGTAATCTCAACATGAATATTTAGTAGATAAGTGCAGGTACACATTTGGTTTCGAATAAATATGAAGTGGCCCTCATATCCAACAGTAATAATCACAAGCTGATGTTTGATAAATTCAACTGGATCTGAATAGTTCTCATATAGCGAGGAATGAAAATGAGTTAAAACTTTATGTGTTATTTCAGTAGTGTTATTGTGAAAAGATGTCAGTTACAGTCAAACCAAGCTTATTAAATCTGAAATTATTCCACTTATTCCTTCAATGTGAAGTGAATTATCTAAAAGATTAACCTGTGGAATTCCAAGTCTGCCTGCTGATAGTAATTATACTAATATAATTATATGCAAAGAATAAATTAAGAAGTGTTAAAATATAAAAACGAAAAATAAATAGAAGATAAACAATATAATATAATTTTCCTTTTAATATAAGAAAAAATAATACATTGAGTAAATAGAGAATTTCCTCGCAATATATTGTTCTTCAAAAATTTGGAGGCAACGGTCCAAGAAAATTAGTTAAATTTAAGTTTAAGTTTTTGTCATTTTGTTTTAACTTTAATTTTATGTCTGAAATGCTTAATATATTTCTTATAAACTACGAAGTACAAAGAGTTAGGTGTTTTGGAAAACTAAATTTTCTTCAATTCTTTCTCCTCCGCGAGATTGATTTATTTTAGTAGCTGTGCATTTCTGCGCGTACACGTACACACACACATGTATGCGGACGTTTATGGATCTGAGATAGATAGATTATTTCTTATTTCTTGTCTTCTTAGACATTGAGAAACAGGGCATGCTTAATTTGAAAAGACCTGTTATTTTAATATTAAATCAACCATTGTATGTCTTTTTTTCACTTTTTTAGGTTATTTTTTGAAAAATGAAATTTAGTAAAATAAAAAAAGTATAACTTATTCCTTATTCTTATTTATACTTTTATAGTTTCTCTACGAAATTCTCATGATGGAAAAATACATTAAGTGTCAAATAATATTACAAAATCTTAAATGATATTGAAATGCTGAACACCTTTAGTAACACAATCAATGGATTTTCTACTGTTATATATTTTAATAGTGTTAAACATTTAAAAATCTTTTTCAACTCGATGTACAAAATTTTTAATGTAGTACAGCAAAAAAAGAAAGTTTTTTTCTGTAAATCTCAGTACATCAGTTTTGGCTAAAAAGTAATTAATTATATTACTTAAGTTAAAAAATAAGTTTTTTAAGTTTAGTTTTAAGTCTCTCATTTTGTGTTAAGCAACGCAAATTCTTATGTAAAATATTGGCAAAAGAGCACTGAAATAGTGTTGATTTAAATCAAGCAACCAATTTTATAATAATTGCAGCTATAAAAAAATTTTTATGGAAGTACCACTATTGAGCATAATGTGCTTGGTAGATATTGTTTGGAATAACAATTGTAGATTATAGTTTAAAAACAAACAGCTGTCAGTAAACTAATACCACCAGATAAGAGAGCGAAACAAAAACAAGCAGTTATGCTAACAGGGGAGAAAGTAGAAAATTGAAACGTTAAGACATATGTTTGTTAAATCAGTTGTTTGTGATGTAAGGTTAATAGATATATAATGAGACATTCAATTTTCTTATGAGTATTTTTTACACTTCATAATACTTACTTAACCCTCCTTTAGGCGCGCTTCAAAAAGTTCCATCCATAGGCAAGTGGCATCTCTCAGATGCATCACTTCATACTTGCGTTTGAAGATTTGATCATTTTATTGGTGAGATTCGACATTAAATTATATTTGACAAAAAATAATATGTAAAATAATGTCAGGAACTGAGATATTTATATGATAAATCATCAAAAAGATAATTGTTAGATATCACCACGTCACCACTGTTTACATTTTAAGATGCCGTGTTGCAGTCTTCACAAATCAACTTACAATGCTCAAAAGATATGGATTTTCATATAATGTATTATAAAATTTTATTAATCTTTTCTTGATATCTTGACAAGAGGGAACAGTACCTTCTTTTCCAAGTTCCTGGTGATGTTTCTTTTGATTTTTTGTCTTGAATGGAACTTTGTACATCGGAAATTTCTTCAATTCTGACAAGGAGAGGGCACGACTAAGAAAATGTATTTGGGGGTCAAGACCTGATATAATAGTAGCAATCCTTTAGAATATTCAACCCTCAATGTAATTCCGCCGAATGGCCAGTCAATTCGGAGAAAATAGCCTTCAAAATTCATGCTTAGCTTTTATACAATTAAATTTTAATTACCTTCACTGATGCAATGACGCTTTTAGGAGCACGCCTGCTTCCTACGCCGGCAGATAGGGTTCGAATCACACGATCAACTTTTTTTCATTTCATTTAATCATTTTTTTATAAAATTAAATAAATTTATTTATGAAAGGTTTATTAAATCTTCAATGACATTTTATGTAATTATTTTCTATTTTATAAAGTAAAAAAAAGACGTGCTCCCAACTGCGCCATAGCATCTGTGAAGATAATTAAAATTTAATTGTGTAAAAGCTAAGCAGGAATTTCGAAGACTATTTTCTCAAAATTGACTGACCATTCGGCGGAATTACATTGAGGGTTGAACACTCTAACGGAGTACTACTATTACACCAAATCTCAACCCCAAATGAACTTCCTTAGTCGTGCCCTCCCCTTGTGAGTCAAAATGAACGAGGCATGTGAATGTTACACTCAGACCGTCTTCACAGATGCTCTTTCAAAACTTCATAACCTAGTTTTCCTAGAAATGTGCGCGAGGATCTGAGTGATTTTGATTCTCTTATAGGTATTTTGGGAGTTTATTCCAGCTACGTTGAGGATTGAATAAAATACAGTCACTGGCTAGGCGCGCGGCATTCCTTTAACGTATCTCACTTCCCAGAAGAAGAAGAAGAAAAAGAAAAAAACTATCAAACAAAAGTTACAAAATATGTATATCGAATTATTTTAGTATGAAAACTACACTATTTTACGAGAAAACAATCAAAATTAATGAAATAGTACAAAGTTATAAGAACTGACGTTGTTGGGCGCGCTGCATCTATCAGATTCAATAGACCCTGCCGCCCAAAATATGAAGAAATCTCCCTCGTCCTGGACACTGAATCTTAGAGCGAGAGACGAAATGCAGATGGAAGAAGAAGGTGTTCCAACCAACCGTGTAGACGAAGAACCGAAACTACTTTTATTATGCATCTGACAGTTTCGCGTACCTATTGGAGGGTTAATTTAAGTCTATATTTTTAAGTGAAATTCTTTTCTTCTGTTTGATTCAATATAAACGGTATACCTAGAGAAAATATGCTTTTATTCTGGACCAAATACCTGGAAAATATGAAAAAAGACTCTCATTCATTATCATTTTTGAAACACTTGATACGAATATTATGATATACAAAATCAAAGCATTCTTACCTATTAAAGCACCCCCATTTAAATGGTTAATACACAACACGCATGTTAAACAATATTCTTCTAAATCATTGGTTCTCAAAGATTCATCGAGATTTTCATTATAATCCCAATCACCGAGATAGAGCAATGTTTTAAAATCTGAGGGATTGCCAAGCATTTAATCAAATTAAATTTAAACCTATTCAATCTTAATATTTTTCTTTTCATTTTTAATTGTTTCTCATCAATTTCTCTGATAAATATTGATTAAAGAAATATCGGTTTGGAATCGGATTCAAGTTTAATCCATATCGAGAATAGGATTTTTGGAAAATGATACAATCCAAAATAAACTAAATAGATGTTGGATGTTGGATATTATATATGTTGGGTAAAATTAAGTTGAATAATTTCAAATTTGCAATTTTCAATTGATGTCATTCATTAAATTATTTCAAAGCAACTAATTTGTCAAATTGCCAAACATAGCATTTAAACGTTTTGAGTTCCTTCACCAACAGAGTTTGATTGAAGGTCTAAATCCGATTCCCTTTGAAGTATGCCAATAATAATAATAATAATAATAATAATACTGAAAGTTATAAGTTGAATTGATTAAGACCTGGAAGTGTTTCAAATACATTACATAAACTTTTATTGAATGAGAGAGAGGTACCAACAAAAATAAAGCGTTGACATAATCAAATTACCATGACTCAATATTACAATGTCTATCTCCAATAATTTCTTGGTAATAGAAAATGATGATATTGTTTTTATACTCAGCGATATACAATCAAGTTTCGAGTTTTTATTTCATTGAAAATCCGATGTCGCGGGGAAGGTAAATGTGAAAGATGCATCAGCGCTGAGGTATTTTCCTCGTTACTTTACCATAATTAAAAATCAGATTTCTTAAGAGCTTACGGGGGCTTTTAGTCAGATCGGCAATAAGGAGAGTAACCTCAGATGCAAGGAGCTTATTATTTTTCTTTAAGAATGAATTGATGATGTGGGGTTTTCCTAGTTTAAAATATAAAAACATATGTTTTTTTCTTCAATTTTGAAATATTTTGAGAAATAAATATGCATATCTCATAAATTTTTAAAAAGAAAAAATATTTAATAAATGTGTACTGCAAAAATTTTAATGAAAATATAAAAAAATAATTATTAATATTAAGCAAAATTAAAATGGAAGGAAATTGTCCCTCATTTAAGTCATTTTTCTATTAAGTCACCAATCGTCTATTCGTTATCCTCAAGTATTTTTAATTTAATTCACAATGTATAAATATACTGGGCCTCGCATAAATAATTTATTTTATTTTTTTTGCATTTTGCAAAAAAAAAATAATAATAAATAAATAAATAATTATTGCATTAGAAATAATTTTTTCATAAAAAGAACCCCCTTTTTTTTCTTTTTCCTGATTATATATATATATATATATATATATATATATATAACAAATTATAATAATCTGGTATGAATATTTATTTGATCAAATTCATTTTAAATTTCGTAAAACTTTTTCAAACAAATATAGGTATTTGTATTTTATATTGCTTTTTAATAATAAGAGCTATATCCATTTAATATACCCGATAGTTAAATGATCATAGAATTGCATTTTTAATAAAAATTAAAGTGTTTTACGGTAAATTTTCTTAAATTTGCTGTCAAAATGTCTTTTTCACAAAAGTATTTTATAAAACAGAAAAGTTCTTTAAAAATGAATCTTAAACATGTTTCCACTTTATTCCTTTTTTGATAATTTTCTAAAAAGAAGTTAAATTCTTGAATGCTTTTTGTTTGTTTGACAGCAATAAAAAAACTTAACAGTTTTAAAAAATATGTATGGATTTATATATTGGGATGCATTTCTACAAATATTAAATTAAAGTAGCTCAAATTTAATCCAGCAGATGACACTACTGAAGCTTTGCATTTGAATGTTATTCATCTACCATCTATTAATGATTTTTCATAAGCAATATATCTATATATATATATATATATATATATATATATATATATATATATATATATATATCATTTAGAACTTTCATGTCATTCTCTATTCTTACATTCAATAAATTTTAAATAAATAAACTAATTATTTTTAAAACCCCAATTTCAGTTTTCTTTTTTTAGATTTAAACGATGAATACGATGGAATGTACGAGGGGCGAGACACACACACACACAAAAAAAAGACGAGACTGGTCCAATAAATCATTGTACATATACAAAATCAGTTCTCCGTGGCAGTATCATCTTCAAAGTAGTTCTCTTCAGCATTCACACACTTCTGCATTCGGTGCTGCCATTGCTGGTAACAGTTCAGGAACGAGGGTTTTGGATGCCCCTTTAGGAGATTTTCCGTTTTTGTCTGAACTTCATAACTGAGGTAAAATAGGTTCCTTTTCAGCAAGATTTAACTGTACGAAATTTTTTTTAAAAAAAAGTCGCATGGGGCCAAATCAGGTGGATAAGGAAGATGCCCCAACGCAAAACACAGTAATGTTTTCGCTGGTCAGAAATTGCTTGACAGATAGAAATGTATGAGTGGATGCATTATCTTGGTGCTACAGCCATCCGTCACTCCACAATTCTGACATTTTATCCCCAATTTTCTCACGAAGTTTTTTTAGTACTTTAATGTAGTAGTGTTGATTAATAGTCTGACCACAATGATGTGAGTAGGAACCCACTCAGATAACGAATTTTGGCTATGATTTGGTCTGTAATCGCTGACCTTTGGCGCCCAGCAGGTTCATCATCTTCCACACTAACTCTTCCCCTTGAAAACTTCTTATACCATTCAAACACCTGTGCATGAAACAAAGTTTCATCTCCAAAAGCCTTGGTTAATATTTAAAATGTTTTCAATGCTGATTGTTTTTATTTTTTCGGCAGAATGCAGTTACACGTATTCATTAAATAACTCTGTACCCCAAACTAGCGTCATGGATAGAGTGAGTGCGAGGGATGACGTCACCAAAACAGTTGATGCCAACTCTACTCTTTTTTCAAGCTACACACTTAGTCTCGATTTTTTTGTGTCACACCTTGTATAGTGCGTCTTAGTTGACAAATAATATTTGATTAAATTCTTAAGAAAATGTTTAAGAGATAGAATTTTAAGAAATTGATTTTGCTAGGTAAAACTAAATAACTTTGAAAGAAAATTCGAAGTCAACCCAATTAATTAAACTTCTAAAATACTGTATATATATATATATAGCGTAATAGAATAAAATAAGTGTAGACAAATTGTAAATCCTACAAAGCAAAAAGTGGATGAAAATGGATTTGATAAACTATAAAAACCACCAAAATATAAGTAGACTTATAAAAAGTCAATAGAGCAAAATGGAAAAAAATATATATATATATATATATATATATATATATATATATATATATATATATATATATATATATATACAAGGCTGTTCAGAAAGTATCGATATTGAATTTATTTTATTTATTCCAGAAAACCCCTAGTGGAGGGACTGTGCGCATCATGCGCGCGCTTATTTCAACTTGTCTCACAAAAATCGGCAGGTCCGTACAGCGCGCCGTTCAGTCACACTGACTTCTTTCACGTGGAGTGTTTGCGTGCGTTCGTTGAAAAAAGAAAATGTGTGAAAACACGGATCAGCGAATCTATTATAAAGGTACATAAACCGGGCCCGCTCTGTACAAAGATTTTATGAACAAATTCTCAATTTTTCAATTTTTGCTTTAAGCTCGAAGTGACCTTCAGGATAAGAGTAAAACGGGCGCTTAAAAACCAAATAAAGGACTGCAAATTTTGAAATAAAATAGTTATTGATAAATCTGAAGAAACCTGTTACGAGATGAGGAAAACAGCATTTGGAGATGAGGCGATGAGTCGTGCTCGAGTTTTCGAGTGGTTCCGGCAATTCAAGGAGTGTCGTCTATCAGAGAACAGTGATCCCCGTTCTGGATGCCCGTCCACCTCTCGTAATGAGAACAAGATTGCACAAGTGAAGGATGTGGTGCACTCTGATCATTGTTTAACAGTCCGAGAAATTTTTACAGGAGTGTCACATTTCAATAGGATCATGTGATGAAATTTTAAGAAATGACTTGAACAAGCACTGAGTGTCTGCAGAGTTTGTGCCGCGTCTCCTCACTGAGGATCAGCAATTCCAACGATTGGCAACATCATCTGATTTGTTTCAAAGTGCAAGTGACGATCCGGAGTTCATGAAGCTCATCATCACTGGGGATGAGTCGTGGGTTTACGGATACGATCCCAAAGCAAAGCAGCAGTCGTCACAATGGAAAACTCCCTATTCTCCTCGGCCAAAGAAAGCAGGGCAGGTGCGATCAAAGATCAAAGTCATGTTGATTGTGTTTTTCGATGCAGATGGAATTGTTCATCATTAGTACGCTCCCCAGGGCCAGACATTGAACAAGGAATTCTACTTGGACGTCATGAGGAGATTAAGAGAGGCTGTGTTCGCAGAAAACGACGGTGTTGTGGGTGTCCTCTCGTTGGATGATTCATCATGACGGAGCTCCAACGCACACAGCCAATCTTATGCAGTAGTTCCTGACAAAACACGGAACAATCCAAGTAGCACATCCTCCTTACTCGCCAGATATGTCACCTCCTGATTTTTTCCTCTTTCTCAAGATGAAGAACACCTTAAAAGGACACCGGTTTCAGGACATTGAAACCATAAAACAGAATTCGACACAGCAGCTTCAGGCCATCCCGAAGTCTGAGCTCTGGAAATGTTTCGAGGACTGGAAACATCGTTGGGCCAAATGTGTTACTGCCAATGGAGCATATTTCGAAGGAGATTGACTCAAAACCTGTTTACGTACGTATGTTTTTGCATAATAAATTCAGTCTCGATACTTTCTGAACAGCCCTCGTATATATATATATATATATATATATATATATATATTTAAAGTCAACTTCCAATTTGAGAAAAGAAACACAAAATAGATTTAACAAATTAATTGAAAACGTTTTAATGACGATGGAAGCTCTAGAATTTCATGTACATGGTTGAAAAAGTGAAAAAAGTAATACGCAGACCACTTCTTCCAAAAAGTATGTCATGTGAAGATTTCATTGAGGAATAGTAATAAACAACAAATAAACTTTTAACAAGTAAAAATGAGGATTATAAATGGTAAACTTTTGTAGTATATTGACATCATTTTCGTCATTTTCAAATTATTCTTTTCAAAATCTATTTAATTTGAATTTTAGCTGAAATATAAATTAGGGAGATTTTAAAATAAATTCTTTTTATAAAGTTTTTGTTTAAAATCAGCTAAGATAGGTGTAGGCAAACTTTAGAGAGAAAAGAGTCAAGTAGTAATTGAAACAAGGTACCAAAGAGACATTTTTATATTCATACGCATGAGTAAAATAAAAGAGGGGCATGATATAGTAGCAGTCGATTCAATAATAAGATGCTCCAATTAATATTTTTTAATACTATTTAAATAAGGTTTTATACAATGTGAAACTATTCCCATTCCTTCAAAAACAAATAATATTGAACATATTTTTTATTTCAAGGACTCAGTGCAAGAATAACTTTTGTTGAAATATAATAATATCAGAAATTAATCTTAAATTCAAGCTTTGAGAAAACAAATTTCCATACTAGTAATACCATGAATCAGTGATTCTCAAAGTTTCTATATTCGCGACTCAATACTCAATCATAATTTTTATCGCGCCCCCCTCATACAATAACAATGTATTGAATTCAATAATACTATACTTAGATGCTGAAACTACGATACGACTTTAATCTCTAAAGTGCCACCGGCGTATATAAACGTCTCTCCCAGTCAAAGCGTTAATTTCTCTGCACGTATATATACGTCTTTCCAAAGTACGGTCTTTTCTCTGTGCACTGATATCAATAAAATTATTCCGAAGACTTTGGAATGCAATAAAAGAACCTTGACAATGTTTGCGAAGGATTTACTTATTTCAGACTATTTGCTTCTTTATTCCTTCCTCCACCCCAATACAATCGCGTAACATTTAATTGACAACTAAGAATTTGATTCTAAAACGTACAAAGTATCAAGATAAGTGATAATTTTTATATATAATTTTATATATAAGAGTCCCATGGGGTCACTGGTACTTATTAAGCTTGTTCTTAACTTAGTATTGTTAAATTAATTATAAAATACATTGATTAGCACTGATACAATTCTAAGTGTAATATATCAGTGTAAATGTGTGTTTTATTTTTTATTATGTCGGAACGTATTTTGTTTGTTTACTTTCCATAAATTAATAATTTTTTCAAATCTTTTGTTTGTGACTTTTCAATATGCTTGTAGAGTTGTCACGGCCCCCAAGCGGGAGAGCCCTACAGTTTGAGAAATGCTTCCATACATGCTTCATTCTGGTATTTCATATTTACACTAACAAATGAAACAGACTTTGTTGTTCTTGCAAATAAAAGTCATTTCAGCACATTTTTTATCTACCCTTAATAATACCACAAAGTATAAATGTATTTCTGACAGTTTTGTTTGGAGAGAGGGAGGGATCGGTATGTGCATCTCTTGTCCCTCATGTATCAAATAAGTAACTCCTGCACAAGGAGATTCGCTACCAGACCGACACACTTGTAGGATTTGTAGAGGGTACAAATACGATCTGAAATCACATAGGATTGCAGGGTCACAAATGTCGTGCCATGTTGCAAAGAAGCAGATAAAAAGAACAGAAACAGCAACATATTTATTGGACAGAAAACATTTTATTGAAAGGTTGTTCTTCAGCAGGTGTTCGAAATTAAGACCAAAACTCGTCTGACAGAAATGCTGCATCGAATTCCTGATGTTCTAGAAGATTCCTCTAGGCAGCCTTGGGTGGATGGTGCAAAAGAAGGTTTCGTGAACACATATCCTTCTCAAAGTCGTAATTTGCAAACATTTTATTGAGGTAGTATGCACTCGTATTCAAACGAGAAAACTAGTCGACATGCTGATAGCGTATGAATATGCGGAATATAACGGGCACGCCGCTCGGTGGTTGTACCAGAAACGTTGCCCAAATAGAACGTATCTTCATCATACAAACCTCGCAATCGTAAACAGAAGGATATATGAGATTGGTTCTTTATGAAGTACACTGATTCTTTTTGAGGTACGAGATGCCCGTTTCTTCAATAGAAGACCTCGTCTCTTCAATATCAGTAGCTGCTGGAAGGATACGTGGCATGCCAGGAATCTTCTAGAACGTAAAGAATTCCATGCAGAGCCACCGTAAAGCCTGCTGAACGACTTCCAGTCATAATTTTGAACCCCTGTTGTAGTGCATACTTTCAATAAAATGTTTTCTGTCCCATTAACGTGTGATGTTTCTTTTCTTTTTCTCTGCTTCTTTCCTCCATAGTTCGCAACTGAGACATTTTCTAACCTTCACTCCTGCGTGATCCCGGATCATCTTTGTATCCCCTAAACCAGTTTCCCCGAACTTTTTATCGCCGCGGACCGGTCAACGTTGGATAATTTTACCGCGGCCCGCTCAGGGGGAGGACGTTGATTGTTTATATTTTAGATAGTTTTGTTTTAATAATTTTATTTTAATTGTATTTAAACGTGCCTTCAGAATAAAATATAGTTACTCCAAAAATGAATGTAAAGTGATTTAACAAGGTATATAAAGTGATTTTCGTAAGAAGTAGGCTAAAACCAAGAAAAATAGGCCGCAGTAAATTAAATGGAAATAATTTAATGTTTTGTGCGGACCAGTAGTATTTGATCCAAGAACCGGTACCGGTCCACGGATACAATAGTTCGCAGACCGGTACCCATGCCACGGAACCGGTCCGCGGACTGGGGGTTGGAGACCACTGCCCTACACAACCTGCAAGTTTTGTCGGTCTGATAGCAAATCACCCTAGATATATACATGAAAATAAGTAAATTAATAACATAATTTTGCAGAAACCCACTTTGAGAATCTTCCCAATCCGGCATTTTTACTAATGAATTGGACTTTTGCTGCTTTAAAACTGTTTCTATTATTTTTCTTGCTTCTCAATAAACTTAATTAATGGCAAACAATGTATTAAAGAAATAGCTATCTTAAGTCAGGCAAACGTTTAAATAAATATACAAGCTCTGGTAAACTTTTTCAATAGATTATTATAAAAGAAAAAGAAGGGAAACACAATATTTACATGTTATAGCATTATATACGATCAATATTATAATGATTACATTTTAGTTTGTCTCCTATCACGTCTTTTTAACTGTTTTGCTTATCTCCGGTCATATTTCTTATAGTTACTTTTATACGTCTCAAAATTAAAAAAGAATTCGATTTGTATAAATCCTCTAACAAATTATTTCGTAAATTACATCATTTTCCATTATTTTCTTTTACGATCCTTTTCTTAGAGTAAATCATGGTTAATATTTAGAAAGTATTCATTTCGACAATTTGAAGATTAAATTTCGTAGCAACTATTGAAAACTTAAAAGAAATTCGATAGAAGCAGTCTTCATTTTAACTCTTGTAGTACATTTTCTACAAAATTATTTCATAACAGATTTGAGCCTCAGATTCCCTTAGATTTATTTTGACACAATTATATTCTTTTGAAACTGAATAAATATAAGAATTTCATTCTTATAGAAAAAAAATATATTACTTATTAATATATTTTTAAATTGTATTTCGGTTTGCTAGATTTCATTTCTACGTTCTTGTGACTTTTCACACATAGTTCTTTTTTATTTCTAGACAAAGAAGTTTTTGTGAGAAATTTATAGTGGTGGACTTTTAACATCGATTGAATTAAATATGATTTTTAAAATTCCTTTTATTTTTCATATTTAAAATATTTTTTTCCTTTAAAACTACTGACTGAACCTTGTTACCAACATGCTACCTGTTCTGATGATTTCTACAATATAACAACAAAACAATTTTTTTTTTCATCTTATATAACAGGATAAAAATTAGAAATTTTTGCACTTTTCTTCAAAGTGTAAACTTTTTTTTCCCTTATAGCAATGAAAATAATGAATAAAATATTGTGTATCAACGCATATATAATTCATTATTGTGAAACATTTATTTTTACAAAATTAATATTTTTTATACAATAGAAGAAAATGTATTCAAGCACATTATTCATTGGTCATTTTGCAATTGTGTTAAAGTTTATATTCATTCAGCTAAAAGCAGACTTCTTTTTGGCATTATGTAATGTTTTTAATATTTTTAGGTGATTGAATTGATGAGTGAAATGAATAATATAGTCATGAGCATTATCAAGAAAGATCAAAATTATACATCGTTTTAATTTTTCGTTCTCACTAATCTTGTTTATTAATTTGAACTGGCTTCAGTGAATTGAAAATCAATTAAATTTGCTGAATTAGATTATTACTACTGCCTCTTTCCCAATACGATTTTTAATTCCATAAAAATCGTAACTCCTTAATATTTTTTATTAGCTAACTGTCATTTCAAAAAAGTGAATAGTCTAGAAGGAGATCAACGACGTATATCCCTTCCAATAGGATAAATAAGGTAATATTAAGTTTTTATAAAAAGAAAAAATTATACTTTTTCATATTTAAGCAACAGATAAAAGTTTCAATATGTCTAATGGAATTAGGAATCACTGTCATATTGAAAAAGAATTATATTTTTCATTATCTATCTGCGCTTTCTTTCGTCTCTTCCCTCTCTCTCAGACTCCTCTAGAAAACTCTATAAAAAAACTTGAAAAAAAAATGTATTTTCTGAAATATTTCTAATTTAATTTTAGTAAACGAAATTCGAGTTATTTCTAAACTAAAATAGTAAAATAATTATGTAAATCTGGAGATATTAGACCTTTCCTTTTCAGCTTCCTAATATTATTTTTTTATTTCTTTACACAACAAAGTACATTATAAGGTACTATCAATTGTATTATCAATAACTGCTATCAATTGCATTATGATATTTTATCAGCAATATTAATTGTATTTTCAATTGTAGGAAGAAATATAATGAATTTCTTCGGAGATAAATTAATTTGTTATGAATATTTGTCTCTCTACAAGTAAGAAACAGAAATTCTTAGGCTTTATATTCCATATGGAAACATTTACAATATTGCATTATTCTAGGAAACTTAATCTCCCGATTGATTGATTGATTGAATATTAACGTCGCACTATTCAACTACACGAGGGCTTTTGGCGACGGACCCTGCAATTTTGAACCATGGTCAAGTGACGTGGACAACACCTGATCTGGTACCCCCTCTCCTAACTACCACACCACACCATCGGGAGGACGTTTCAGCTCTCGACAGATTTAACGTGCATCGCTGCCCTACACGACGGGTCTTTAGTGGTACTGGGCTCGAATTCGTGACAAGGCAAGCCACGATCCGATTCCTATACCACTCGGCTACCGCGACCACAACAAACTCCCGAAGCAATGCTACAATGAAAGGACCAGTTTTACATTTATTTATCTGATATTAAATAAAAGATTTTTATGCGTGTGTTGAACTTTGTGTATATATAGATTTATTATGATTCACCTATAACCAATTACGCTGTTATCTGGAGCACGTACCTTAGCAAGTTATACCTATAGATGACTGAATGGTAACTGAGGATAAAACATTTGCCAAAAAGGATATCTGTTTTAATTCATAATGTTATATTTAAAATTCCTTAAATTTAACTAAAAACCAGTTGAAAAGTTTTCAAATCTCGATTGAGAATAACAGCTAAATTTGTCGATATTTGATTGGAAAAATACAAAGGACAAATGCAGAACTTTTAAAAAAGTATCACGTATCTTCTCAAAGTATCAGTATCTTCTCAAACCCCTTATAAAATTTATAAAAGATACATTTAAATAATTTAATGTATGTAATTTAAAAATTATTTTAAAGATTCTGCTTGCATCCTTATAAATTTAAAAATGTAAAACAAAATTCAAAGTTCGCGTTGGACTATTCCCTATATGTATTTCTTCTTGTTCGCTTATTCAGAAACATGCAGATCTCCAAAAATTAGTCAATCGAACGAACTGGAAGGAAAGATGTGTGTAAAACAAAAGATATAGACATGAAACGGGAAGAGAGAATACATATATGAAGAAGCTTTTTTTTTTCTTTTCATGAACTTTTATATCATTATTACATAATTATAATGTTTTGTAAAACTTCTTTTTCAACAACATAATTAAACAAAAATAAATTTTGTGATCACCCCTACTAATGATATTTATAGGAAAACAAAATACATGAATATGCGTACATACAGTAACTAACCGACGCTACCACTCAGCCACCGGCCAAGTTTGATATAACTCGCTAATAGTTAAAAAATAATGTTCGAGAGTCTCTTCTTCCTTTAAATTCTTGCAAGACTCTTTTTTTTACCGCAAAACATCGATTCGGATCTGTGAGATTTTCATGGGATTTCAAAGACATGCTGTAATGTTTTGTGACTTATTACGAATTAAATTTGTAGTAATTTGAGAGAGTGTTGTCAATTAGAATTTATTCAGTAAATTTACATTCATATAAGCGCTATGGAATTAACCCAAATGCAGTTCATTGAAATTTTACATTGGTACCAAGGAAAATTTTCAACATATGTAAAGAAAAATCACACCGACAAATAAACCTAGTTTTCTGAAAAACCTTGAAATTTTTGTTTTATTCTTTGGATTACAATATATATATTGTTCTTTTGTTTCCGAAATGAAAATAGGACGAAGTTACAAATAAGTTATAAACTCTATTATATAATTTTTACATTTTGCATTACTATATAGAAGTGTATTATCATTTTACAAAATGTGTTCAATATTTTGTAAATAACATATTTTTTTAGTTTTAAGGCATATAATTAATTTTTAAATTTCGTTTAATAATAAACTGCTTGATTAAAATGTCATATTTATAAGCAGTTGTTTTATGTAACTTTTTTAACGGTGATGCATATTTTCATAAAAGATTCCTTTTTTTTATAATTAATCTTGTCAATTTACACTCTTCAAGAGGTCCTCTCCATTCAGTTAAACTATTTCGTGTAATTTGTTATTAGCAGATGTCATGGGGGTTAATTTCTCGTATGCGCCGCTTGAATGCTCACAAACACATGTGTGGGCGGAAATTGTTGCTAAAAGGGATTCAAAGTAATAGCTGTCCGCCACCGTATTTTTACTAATAAGTACGACCGTTTGATGCATTGCACCATATGGACCATAGTAAATTCAGCTTTACATTCCTATGGGGTCGCCTTTCCTTTAATGCTTTAAGGACATGTTTATCTTACTTTATGGTAACAATAACAAAGATAGAAGAAACAAACCCTGAAGATTACAAAAAATTTGATATGCTGCGAGCTTGAATTGCCACAATCCACGTGTTGTAATTTGTCCGTTTTCTTTAAAGCAAATTATCGGCTTAGACTTGGAAGAGATACGTTTCACGTCCGAGCCTACGTATTGCTGAGGGGGGCAACTCTCTTTGTCCTGCTGCTTTCGTGCATACACACTTTGCACGGCGAGTAGAACATAATTTGAATACAAGGTATTTGTTATTAACTTGCTAATAGGGAAAGGAGTTTTTAAGGAGATATGTAAAACTAAGGACATGAAATGACTCGAAAATCCATGTAATTAAATCAGTCTCATTATTATGTAAGAAGAAAGTTGAGAAAAAGAAAGTGCCATAAAAAGAGAAAATTCAAAATTTGAAACATTGACATCATGCAGCGGTAATTCTTAGCCTACATTTTTTCCATTTCCAATTTCGTGCATTGCATTTATTCTTTTCTTTTCAACAATTTTTTTGGTCCAATATGTGTGTGTGTGTGCGTGCGTGCGTGCGCGTGCGTGCGTGTGTGTGTGTGTGTGAGAGAGAGAGAGATATATATACATATATATAACAATCATATACATTGTTACATTGTTATATACATATATATAACAAAATGACATAATCGTGTCATAAATAATTATTGATCACTAGCTATCATTTTTGATGATGCAATTATGCGATTTTTTTTATAGATTATTCTTTTGATTTTTTTATTAATTCTAAATCCTCTAAATGTTTTTAAACACCAATATGATAAATTTTATTCCTTTGAAATAAATTTGTTTTTAAAGAAGATACACGAATGTATTCCATTTCAATAGTATAAATGCTCTATTCAAAACACGTAATCAATTATTTTTCGATTTTTGTTTAAATCACAAAATTGAATGGCTGAAGTTAGTTATTTCTTCGTGTCGCCATCTTTTGAGAGGGTGTAGAAACAAAATTGAAACAGTGGGGTAAATAAGTTTTTTATTCATAATAATAGTTACCAAAATACAATAGTATTCTTTAGTAGTGAAATTTACAAAAAGATATTTTCTAAACAAAAAAAAGGAATAATAAGAATGAATTACCTGAGTTTAAATATAAGTTAAACTTACAAATATGTAACACAAAATCACAAATGGAGAAAATTTAAAATTCTCGACAAAAATGAGAATCAATAAATTTATCGTGAATGATATTGTTTTAAAAATACATAATTTCATCGTCATTACTTATTGATAAGAATTTTTTTATAAATGTCTTTGAATAAAAGTTCTTGTAAATTCTTAATATTCAAACTTTTGATCATTCTTCTTTGTTTAAATTGGATCCGCGCTTTTATTGCGGAACTTTTTACTAATTGCTGCGATTCAGTAGTTTCAATAATATATATTATTTAACAAAAAGCTAACATACAATTAAATCAGTAAAAATACTCCAATATGAATTTTATTAAGAAACTATTCGTTACATATTGGGCATAGGTAAAAGTTCTGTTGTTTTTTAACCCGTGCACTTTTATGCGTTGTTGATCGTTAGCAAGAATTCGAATCCGACTGAAACCTGTTTAAGCAGATTAGTATATGATTGATAATATATATATACATTTTTTCATGTTTTAGTTAGTTTTTTAAGCTTATAAAACTGTCAAATGAGAGAAAAAGAAGTGCACTTAAGACTGGGGATGGCGATTCTTTCTGTAAAAGATCAATTTTTAAATCGACTCGAATCGTAAACTGATGAATCGATTCACAAAAAAATCCAGGTCTGAGCGATCAATTTCAAAAAAATCGATTTTTTTTCAAGTCTGCATTTACAATGTGAATATAAATCTAATTCATGGGAAACAAGAAAAATACCACAATGAACGATCTTTTATCAGTAAAATCAGGGAATTTTTTATTTCAGGGAATTCTTGAATTACAATTATTTTTATTACCCTTTCAAAGTATCAGGTGTAAAAGAAGACATTTATTTTCTAAATGTATCAATTACATTAAAAAGTTTAGAAAATAGATTATATAGTGTAAGGATCTACTGCCTGCAGGTCGAACGAGACATACGATATAGAGAGAAGGACCTGGCAACGAGAGGAGGGAAGTCGGAACGGGGGAGAAAAGGAAAGCGGAGGGCGAAAAAACGTGGTCGGGAAAGAGAAGATACGGCTGGACGATGTATTGTAATCTGGTAGCATCTTAATATACTCTTTATTTTAAGAAATGTCCCATAGAAGGTGTGGGGAAAAAAAAGAGGGGCAAAATCCTGACTGCAATTATTTTCTTTTCACAATTCGAACACGATCCGAAAAGAACCCACAAGTTTACAATGGTGTCAGAAGTGGGATCCGAACCCACGCCCACATTCGTGGACCAGTTACATAGTTCCCAATGCTTAATATCTAAACTTTTTAAAAACAACAGTCTCTCAAGTCTACTGGGATCCAAGTAATTCCGCTCATCACTTGCAATGTTGCCGGCAATCGAAAAAAGACGCTCACAAGAAGCAGATGATCCCACGATACTCATATACACCAGGACTATTGAGTGAACGTGATGATAAATAGAGTTTTTTTGTTCTTGTTAGTAAATTCTTGCCAGTAAAGTATAGCATTATACTTCAGTTGCACAACTGCCTGCGATAAATAGTGCTTAAATTCTTCGTTTTTTACGGTTTTTACCAACTTTATGGTTTTTACCAAAACGGAAAAAATCGAATGTCGATTTCCTAGGATGAAATATCGATTCACATGAATCGATTCAGTGCTACATATCAATTTAAAAGATCGATTATTTTGGCCCGAGAAATCTATTTTTCGATTAATCGATCTTAGATCGCCATCCCTACTTAAGACATTGTATGTTGTATGAGTTTCTAAAAGGGAATAATGCGATGGAGGCAAAGGAAAATTCTTTAGTGACGTATTTGGAGAGGAAGCAGTAACAGCTCGAACATGCCAAAGATGCTTTGCGAAATTTCATTCGGATGATT
Organism: Trichonephila clavipes; assembly: GCA_019973935.1. Classification (NCBI taxonomy): domain Eukaryota; kingdom Metazoa; phylum Arthropoda; class Arachnida; order Araneae; family Nephilidae; genus Trichonephila; species Trichonephila clavipes. Next base: position 1,915,569 of record BMAU01021304.1, read on the forward strand.
TTTCTTTGAAAATGAACCCAGATCAGGAAGGCCTTCAGATGTCAATGAGGAAATGCTACGTAGTATGATCAGGACAAATCTCCCTTCAACTTCCTCAGAAGGGAGCTTTAAGCTTGTAATTCATCAGGCTACTGCTTAAGATTAAAATAAAAGGCTTGGTTTCATGTCCAAACTCTCTTTTTTGGATGCCACACTAGTTAAGCAAAAAAATTTAATAGACAGAATTTCGATGCGTTCTGCAAATCTTACTCGTAACAAAAGGGGGACTTTTTTGTACCATTTGGTGACTGGAAATGAAAAGTGGATAGTGTATAAACATATGGTTAAAAAAAGAGCATATGTTTACAAAGAGGAGATACCACCGTCCATATCCAAAGATGGCGTGCATTAGGAGAAGGTTATGTGGAGTTGTTGGTGGGTAAGGTGTGTTGTGAATCCAAGAGTATAATGAACTATGAGTCCCTGAAAGGAAATGAAATTGTAGGTATTGATCGTAACTATTCCCAACTTGATACTTCGAATAAAGAAATTCAACGAAAACGTCCATCTATTACCAAAATAAAGGGTGTAATCCTTCATCATGAAAACGTTAGACCACACCTGGCAAGAAAAATTGCTGAGTTGAATTCGGAAACTTTACCTCAGCCAGCCCACCTATTGTTTTATCTGACTATCATCTATTTAGGTCCCAGCAAAATTGTCTTGATGGAAATGTATATATAAATTATGATGGTGTTTAAATGGCAGTAAAAGAATACTTTGTTTCAAAAAGAGAGGACTCCTTTTCCAGGGATTAGATAAACTGCCAGAACGCTGGCAAACAGTTATAATTAAGAAATGACATATTTTGGATTACATTTTAAATAAAAGGGGAAAAATTGTTTTTCCTTTAGGGAAAATGATAGAATTTTCCCTTACACCCAATGAAATAAATTTTCCTCGAAAATCTTCGGGGATAAAGATAGAAAAAAAACAATATTTATAAATAAAAAGATTTGTTTATTTTCTTTTTAATTTACATAAAATTGTGTACTATAAAATTTTATTTTATACAAAGTTTTATGTAATTTATTAAAATTTTATTCCAAAAAATACTGAGTGGTACGTAAGTCAGAAAATGTGCATAATGCAAATGGAATTTCATATCAAACGAAGTTTGTCTGATAAGTCAGTACTTACGAGCAAGTTGATGTTAAATTTTCGACGAGATTATTACACCACAATAAGCTCCTTACCAGTGTTAAGTATTTAATCTTTGAATTTACCGTCTTAATTTCCGTATCTTATTAACTATAGAGAACTTGGTACAAAATGTATACTTGTGTGTTTTACATTAAAATTTTTTTCAGCATGAGATAATTCAAATACCATTAAAATGAATTCAGAATAAATGAACTGTTAAATATAGTTATTTAACTAAAACTCGCAGAAATAGATCTAATTTATAAAATACAGAAATATCTCTGCTTAAATTTTTAAATGTGGCCAGAAACTTCTTGGACATACGCCTTTCATTTTATTAGCTCGAATGGCAACGTTTATAATGTCATTCCCCAGGAAGTAGTCAGTTGCTATGATGTTCGTTTTTTGCCAGTAAAGATCTCTAAACCAGTGAGTAACTTCTCTGTTAACTTTATCAGCCATATTCCGCAGTCCATTAAAGGGTTGGAATAATATCATCCTTACATTGGGAGTCATTTCTGCCATAGCGGCCCACAATCCTTGCGGAGTAGGTTTACTGAAAACTTCCTGAAAGTAAGTCTTCAAACTTTCGAGATTTTGTTTGTTACCCCAGGCTCGTGGTATTCTGGGCCATAAATATGCAGGAGTTCCATTTCTGAATTTGTAGTCGTAACTCACAATGACATTTTTTCCGCTCTGCCATATTTCACTAGAGGAAGGGAAAAAAAATTGTAAATATTATTGCAATAATCTGAAATATGTAAATACCAGATATTTTCTTACATAAAGAGAAACTATTTTTTTTTATTTTTAAAGTAATATATAAAATAGAAATACATTCTAAAATTGTTTATGCCTTTTAATAAAAATTCCAATATTTTATACTGTATTTTACCAGTAACAGAAAATTTGCAATATGCCTTCATCTTTCATTTATGTTATTTTTTTTCCTGTTTTTATTGACAGCTCATCACATAATTACAGGAAAATATGTTTCAGAAGCAAATGCTTTTATACCTAGCATGGAAATCAAATCAATTAAAAAAAGTTATTAAAAACAAATCATGCTCGACTGTCAATGAAGACAGCCGAGCATTCCGCATCTGATTTATTCTTAATTATGCCTCTCATTTTACACAAAATGCGTGCGCCAAAACCTGTGCAATCCATGCACCTAGACATCTGATGAGCTTTGATCTTCTTCAAGTAACATGCTAAAATTCTCAGTTAAAGTTTTCCATGCTAAAATTTTAAGTTTTTTTTTTTCATTCTATATTTAGACAAAGTTAGGCTTAGCTTATACCCTCCTGTTGTAAAGGGTGTTTTTTTAGAGGTATAGAACTTTAAATTGCAATAAAACAACGATGTATTATTCGATTGACATGAATTTTTTTATTCGAAAGATAATCTTGCGGCATTACATTTTAAATATGATTTCTGGCATAGGACTGTCACGACTTCCTCGGATGTAGTCCAATCTAGACGTCTAATTTTCGATGACTTTTTCCAAGATTTGTAGCCGTATATCGGCAATAACACGGCGAATGCTGTCTTCCAAATGGTCAAGCGTTTGTGGCTTATCCGCATAGACCAATGACTTTACATAGCTCCACAGAAAATAGTCTAGCGGTGTTAAATCACAAGATCTTGGAGGCCAATTCACAGGTCCAAAACGTGAAAATAGGCGGTCACCAAACGTGTCTTTCAATAAATCGATTGTGGCACGAGCTGTGTGACATGTTGCGCCGTCTTGTTGGAACCACAGCTCCTGGACATCATGATTGTTGAATTCAGGAATGAAAAAGTTAGTAATCATGGTTCTATACCAGTGTTTCTCAAAGTGTGGGGCGCGCCCCCCTGGGGGGCGCGATGACCCTACAAGGGGGGCGCGAGCGTATCGAAAATTTAAAGATTTTTTTTAAAAAAAATAACCGGAAAGAGAAGTAAAACAAAATGCTTTCTTCCATAATAAAAAAAATTCACACAACAACACACTGACATAATTTATATTTATTATCTAGCTTTTATCCGTCATCAAATAGCTATCTTTGATCCCAAAACCAAATTAAAGAAAAAAAAAACATTTTGTTTTATTTGCTGTTTTTCCTCAATGAGTGATTTTTTTATTACGTTTTAACATAAAATATTACTCGTTAAAAGAAAAAACGAAACCCAGACCCTGAGAAAAATTCTAAGAAGATAAACAATTCACCGCTGTAATTATTATTGAAATACTGTACATTAGTTGTAGAAAAGAAAAGGAATTCATGATTCACTTTTCAGCCAGGCTGCATAGTACGTTTGCTAATCATTTGATTGACCTTCAATCTTATGGTATGGTTATAATCAATATTAGTTCCCTCCCATCTTTCATGCGTATGCTTTTCGCTTAGGGAAATTGTAAATAATTGAGTTTTGCGATATTTGGAAAAGAATTGATTGGTTTAACATTTCTGTAGGATAATTGAAAAGTGTCTGATTTGCGTCCTTTATTATGGTCTTGTATTTTTGAATCATTTTAGTTCAGTTTTATTGGATTTTTTCTCAAATCATCAAAGAATTGAATAGTCCTTGAAAGAAGGTAAGTATACTTTCTATAAATTAAAATATTCACTAGAATTCCGATTTGTATCGTGTACAGTAAAAATAATTCTAAACAAATGATTGGGATGACTGAGTCCCCCCGCACTACCATTAATGTTAGTATCGAGTACGCGCCTGCTCCCGGGTTAAACTTTTTGAAGTCTTCTCGCTTTAAATGTTAAAAAGTAACACAATTATTCTTCATCGGAATTTTATATTCTTTTTCATAATTTAACATTAATTCTAAATGCTAATTGTGTGAAGTTTAAAATTACAGTTCTTTTAAACAGTTATTTACAATTATAGCATTTATCTAAAAAAAAAAATCATTTTACATTTTTGTATACAATGTCGTGCACACAGTTTTACTCTCCTTACAGTTCAGCTATTATATCAAGAATAATGTTTTATTTTTTTTTAAAAAATGAACTCGTGCGAAGAGTCGGTGTTTCAGCCAGTATATACGTTTGATGTATCAGTACTGAAGAAGGTATTTTATAAATAATTTCTTATTACTGAATTTGGCCGCGGTAGCCGAGTGGTATAGGTATCGGATCGTGGCTTGCCTTGTCACGAGTTCGAGCCCAGTACCACTAAAGACCCGCCACGTAGGGCAGCGCTGCATGTTAAATCTGTTGAGAGTTGAGACTTTTTCCCGATGGTGTGGTGTGGTAGTTAGGAGAGAAGAGTGCCAGCTCATGTGTCATCCACGTCACTTGACCATGGTTCAAAATTACGTGGTTCGTCGTCAAAAGCCCTCGTGCAGCTGAACAGTGCGACGTTAATATTCAATCAATCAATCTTATTACTGAATTAAGAACAAGTTTAATAATTATTAGGGACTTCCACGGGCTTTTCTTGTAGAGGAAAGTTTTTCAAAGGAAGGTTTTAATATCAGAAATTGACACTTAAAGAGTTATTTTTCTATATTTAGCTGAGATCTATATTTTGTCTTCAAGGCATCCACTGCAGAAAATCCGGTTTGCAAAAGGTAGGATGTTGAAAATGGTAATAGTATACGAAGTGCTTTTGTTTTCAGTACAGATAATTCCTCATCCACCTCTACCCCAAATTCAAAGAGCGATTTATTACAAAATTGCATTTTAATTTTTCACTGCATGTGAAATCTATGAAGATTTCTTCTTCGGAAGTTGAGATCCCTAATCCACTCGTAACTTGCTACCAAGCTGTCCTCATCCAGAAAAACTTTTTAAAATTCCTTGCCAACGTATCTAAATGATTTTACATGTTTTAAAAACAACTTTCACATGTTGTTCTACAGATTTGTAAGTTTTAACACATATCGAGCTGGGGCTTTTTTCCATCATTTACTTCAGTAGTGGTAAATCCAAAATTTAAGTATTTTTGAGAAGATCGCCTTGATTTAATTTTCGGAACCATGCTCGTTCGTCTGTGTACTTGTTGATTCTTTATTATGGTCGAATGTTTGCTTACGACTTAAAAATGTATGTATGATATTGTTTTAATCTACTGCCGTAAATACTTAATTACCGTGAATTACAATTAACGTGGAAATTTAAAAAAATGTACATTCAAGCTAGATTCGGTAGCTATAGGAGTATCGAGTCGACCAAAACTGACTGGAATTGTACGAGGAAAAGCATTTTACATGTTTTGCGCAGACGTCTGATAGGTTGCCCAGACTCACGCAAACGTACCCTATAATGCCAGATGTGATGGATATGATAGAGAGCGACATTGACTAGACTATTTTTCTAATGACATTTGTGCTTTGAGAAATGAATATGCTGAAGGAAATAAATCTTTAATTAAATACATCATTTTGCGATCTGTTCCAATTTAAAAATTAGAGAAAGAAAAATAACATAATTCTAAGTAATATATATTTTAAGTAAGTTTCTTAAAATATATAAATTACTTAAAATATACTCAAAATTTAATATATTTATCGTATTAATTTGTACGGTTTATAATTAAGATCGTATTGTAACTTTAGCGTCTCTCTCTCAAAGTGCATATTTATTGCAGTAAATACATTATTGTTGTACAGGGGGCGAGACAAAAATTATGATTGAAAATTGGGTCGCCAGTATTGAAAGTTTGAGAAACACTGCTTTTAATGTATGAGTGGTGCACAGAGTATTTTATGACTAATTAATTAATACTAAATTAAGAACAAGTTTAATAATTATTAGCTACTTCTATGGGCTTGTCTTACAGAGCAAAGTTTTTGAAAGGAGTTTTAAGATAAGAAATTGACCCTCTGAGTTCATTTTCTATATTTAGCTGATATCTATATTTTGTCTTCTAAGCAACCACCGCATTTTGTAAGATGTTCCAATTTAAAAATCAGAGAAAGGAAAAATAACTTAGTATTTATCCTATTACTTAACTTTTTTGCTTAAAAGTAACATATACAAAATTTAATTTTTATGTCATGAATTTGTACGGTTTATAATAAATATTGTTGCTTTATCGTAAAAGTGCATTATTATTGCATTCAGTAAATTATTATGTATAAGGGGGGCGCGATAAAAATTGTGATTGAAAAAGGGGGCGCCAGTATTGAAAGTTTGAGAAATACTGTTCTATACCGATCACCATTGACTGTAACGTTGTGGCCTTCATCGTTTTTGAAGAAGTACAGACCAATGATTCCACCAGCCCATAAAGCGCACCAAACAATCAGTTTTTCTGGATGTAACGGTGTTTCGACATACACTTGTGGATTAGCTTCACTCCAAATGCGGCAGTTTTGTTTGTTGACGTAGTCGTTCAACCAGAAGTGCGCTTCATCGCTAAACAAAATTCGCTTATGAAAATCGACCATTATTTTCGAAATAAAATTGCACAATTAGAATGCGTTGTTCAGGCGTGAGTCTATTCATGATGAATTGCCAAACCAAACTGAGAATAAATCACTTGACAGCTGTTAAATCGGTCGCCATCTTGGAAAGTAATGCCAACTTAAATAGAAAGTAATGCCAACTTCTATACCTGCAAAAAAACGCTCTGTACTTCAGTTTAGAAAGTATTGAAAAAAACGATCGTTCTATAATTTAACTCAGACAAGACTGTTGTTTTCTTAAGGTAATTATAAATGTTCAACAATGGATATTAATCTTGAAACAATTTAAGTATCAACGTACTAGTTAAAAGATTGTCATATGTTCCCCAATGATGTCGATGTTAAATTTCTAGACTTATTTCATTATTTGAAGAACTGCACACAGTTGAATATAAACAAAGTAAGATCAAAAGCTCTGAAAGGATTTTTAAAGAAACATTTACAAACTTAAGAACTACTTTAAATACTCGTATGTCTGCTTACTTCAAGGGAGCAAAGGGAGACTTAACTTTTTTGTTATACATCTCTATATAAAGACCTCGTAAATTTTGTAGCTATATAAAATACATCAAGTTTACAGTCTAAAATTATTCAAGCTATATAATGAAATCAAACATTATTCTCTAAAAAGATTTGTGTTCGGGAACATTTGACTCTCTAATAATGAATCCTGTAGAATTTTAAATCAATACAAGAAAGACAATATTAAGTGTAAATTAAACAGTGTAATTTGAAATTAATATAAATGTTCCTTTAAGTTTGAAAAAAAAGTAAAAAAGTGTATTTAAAAAGGAATAAAGCAATAGTTTTATTTAAAAAAATGCTTTTCAAATTAATTAAACGGAACCAAAATTATAGAACTTTAATTAATGGTATGATAATAAAAGGCAAAAGTCGATACTCTAACAATAAATTAAGAAAGAACTTCGTAAAATGCATAAAAAACAGTGTGTGTATTTGCGTGTATGAAAAAGATAGTCAAAAAGTATACAAGTTACTAGTGTATAAAATATTGACCCCTGTTTATATGTTTTTAAAGTTGTTATCTTCAATAACTTTAATTCATAAATTTTATAAATGCAATTTTGCACGATTTTTTGCCAAACTATCTACTACATTTATGTTAAAGCGTAACAGCTTTTTCAGTAAATAGCAGTAAAATTCAGTATAACCTTTGTCTATTAATACAGGGTGGTCCCAAATTCATGGTACAAACTTTTTACGGTAAATACAGGATGTTGTAACAATCATTTGTTGTATAGGGATGTATGAATGCAAGTGACATGGTGAGGCGCAAACAGGGAAATAAAAGAAAATAGAAATGGAGTTATCAGGTGGGTTGCGTTGCCGGCAGGGGACAGTAGATGTCTAGCCATTGTTCAGCATGATGCATCTTAGTAGGGGAATGCGTCATTTGCAGTTATGCTGTCGTCTACGATGGGGGACTTTACGTATGCCAAAAATGCAGACAGGCATCACATGTACGGCCGTGCAAATGGTAACGGCAGAGCTGAGCTACATATGTATCCTGCACAGTTTCCTGATCGACGAATGCCGGATCATAGAATTTTTTAGCAATTACATCGTCAAATTCGTGAAACACGTTCGTTCTACTTCACCAGGCATAATACTGGTCAACGAAGAGCTGTAAGCAGTCCAAGCCTGGAAGAAAGTATCTTGAACGCTGTGGCTGATAGATCCGAGTCAAGTACGAGAGCTGTAGCTCATCACTTAAGTGTAAATCAACAGACCGTTTGTAGAGTGTTAAACTAAAATCGCTTACACCTCTTCCATTTTCAGCGGGTACAAGCTTTGAACCCGGCAGATTGTCTTCTCCAACTGCCAGTGGGTGGTACAGCAATGTGTGCTGCAGCTGGACTTCATGGCTCATGTGCTGAACTGTTAAGAACAGTTATTGTCAACATTACACATGTCAACGCTTTCGCTGTCGGCGCTTTCAATAAACACTTTGTCTTCCCTTTGTCTTTTATTTTTTGTGTTAATGCTTCACCGCATCACTTGCACCCATAAATTCCAATATAATAAATGATTGCTACAATGTCCTGTACCTACTCTTAAAGTTTGTACCATGAATTTGAGACCAACCTGTATACATATCCAGTTACGCTGGAATTCATTACAACTTATGCTTTAATTGATTGGAAGCTAAATATTTATCAGATAATGAAAAAATACACAAATTCAAAATTTTATAACGTTTATATTTTTATAAATCCGTACTTGCATTTTTATATCCTGGAATATGCAACTTGTATTATATGTGAAAATATCAATACACAACTTTAAACAGTAAAAATATTAATCAATAAAATAAAAATCTTACTGAAGAGTAGCATTTTTGAAGTCATAGGGTACGAGCAATGGTCCCAGTGTTGAATGAATGAGTGCTAGAAGTTTTTGATGGGTTTCATCGGATTCGAATCCGGACGGAAATTCATGGAAGTCCAGGATTACTATTTCTTTTTTGGCTTTCTTTATAAATGACTTAACCTGTTGAAAAAGATGATTTAAATATGAAGAATCAATGTTTGAAGTTGAAATCCGCCGTAACAAAGTACGGACTTTCAAATGGAAACAGAAGGAACCATGTCGATGAAGATCTCGTCTTTTATTTAGATTTTCTTTTATATGATTAAATACTTTCATTTTTCATTGTCTTTTTTATAAATTGCATATTATAACATTAAGCCATGTATTAACTTAACTGAAACTCATTGACTTTATCAATATAATGAATAGTTTTTTTTTTTCTTTCTTATTTGGGAAACTAGATCTTCATTCAGTCAAGAGAGTTTTTCACAATTCCTACTATTAGCTCTCTATATATTTATTTATTTATTTATCTTGGTTGTATTTTAAATCGTTAATAAAATACATTTTAAAGCTCTCAATTGAGTTGAAACTTTATATACAGGACTTTATTTTGGATGACAATACAATAATTTAATTATAATTAATAAAAATCAATTAATTAAAACTAATTATTCAAAGAATTACAAATACAGCCACGTTGGCATCATTTTTGGCGACTTGAGTCAAAACTTGAAAAGGTTTTTTTCTCACATTTTAAAGCATTCATTTGAGCTTAAATTTTCTATACACTATTATTTTGGGTAAAAATACGAGAATTGAATTATAGTTAATTAAAATTAATTGACTGAAACTAATTATTCAAAGAATTACAGATACAGCAATGTTGGTTTCCTTTTTACCTGTTTCTGACGGCACCTTAGATTCGTCTCTATTGTAACAATGTAACTATTAAAACAAAGACAAAAGTTGGAGTCGAAAATCTGTTTTTCAGCCAAACACTATCCAAATCGGGTTTGCATTGTTGCAACAATGCAGACAAATCATGCTCTTTTTTCAATTCCTACTATTAGTTCACTTTCTCCCTATATATGTATTTATATATATATATATATGTATATATATATATATATGTATATATATATATATATATATATATATATATATATATATATATATATATATATATATATATATATATATATATATATATATATATATATATATATATTATTCAAATTTTCAATCGTTAATAAAATACTTTCTATTCATCCATTCAAAGTAGAAATTGACTTAATTTTTTATATTATTATATATATTACATATGTTTTAATATTTTTTTAATTTTTTTTAATTTTTATTTTTATTGTGTGTGTTTAGTATATTACGTCCTATGAAGGTTCCATTTATCACTCGGACTTTTTGTCATTTTTTTTATTCTTTGTAAACTATTTGTAAAATCCTAGTAATTATTAAAAATTATATTTTTGTAGATGTAAGGCACACATTTTTTCTCAAGAGATACACATATTTTTTCAATACACAGAGAATATCGATCTACATTTCAAAACAATCTATGGGTATAACTTTTAAACATTTCTAATATTCTGTTTCAATGTTTGTGACACGCGATCTCTCTCTCTCTCTCTCTCTTTAATTCTTTTACTTTCAATATATTATGTCGATTTACCAATTTTAACCTCCATTCTCGATACCAATACAGCACATTCATGAGACACATAAATAAAATATTTATGTATAATCTAATCATATTTAGATGCTTGTTGAAAAATTTGTAAAGTATGAATGATATAAAAAGATATATTTTTTACTGATAGAAATCTCACGGTTCTATTTTACTATAACAGATGTTGATGATTAACTACGCTCTGAATATGAAAAAAATGTTAGTCAGAGTACGATTTATACCAAATGTCTGTTGTATTCTAGTCTAATGACGAGTGCACAGTTGCCTTTTCTATATTACTAAACTAACAAATCGATTATTTGATTCTTTATTAACATAGCACTTAGAAGATGTAGGAAGGCTATTGACACTGGTCCTCGTAATTTTAAACTGACCTCAAGATGACACCTTGGTCTATCCTCTTACTCTCCAAACTTTCACACCAATGTAAGTACTTTGAACCCCATCAGATTTAAAACGTTTCAATCTTCTACACGAGCAGTCTTCAGTGACACCGGGGCTACAATTCAAGGTTCTACAACACCCAGCCGCAAGTTCGTGATCATAATCACCTGACCGTGTTGATCACACTGACAGACAAATTTTTTTTCATATATTTGATGGGTTGTTTGTTCCATAATAATGAGTTGAATGAAGTATGAACTCTATTTACAATTGCATATGAAGGAAACGTAAAAGTTTAGTGAAACTTAAATGTGAGATGGAAGTCCGTCAATTTTGACTCATTTGTAAGAAAACTTCTAACCACTTCTATTATTGCACAGGTGCACTTGGAAAAATTTTACACAACTAATGTTTAAAAACTTTATTAAACTTAAATATGAGCAACAAAATTATTGGCTTTAGAACTCACCTGCTCCAAAATGGACTTCACTGTGTGATCGGTTAGTAGGAAATTATGGTTGATGAAATACTTGTCTTTAGTTTGCTTGTAATAACCAATCCGCAAGTCAAAATATCTCAATCCATACACCAGTTGGTTGAAAATAGACAGTTCTTGAGCATATTTGTACCTCGTAAAGGGATACGTCTTTTTCTTTCTAGAGAAACTTCCTGAATCGTGACTTCCTGGGATCATTATTTCATGAAGTCGTAAGCTCGAAATTTGTTTCGAAGTATGTTCCATCCAAAAAGGGTGTATTTTCAAACACGTAGACGACTCATGCTCACCTGTAAATAAGAGAAAAATTTGAAAAATGTTACAATAAAAATAACATCAGGAAAGAACGTTGCATTTTCAAATGGAGCCGTTGTATTTTAAATGAGTCAAATGTTGAAAAAAAAAACAGATTTTACTTTGATTATCTCCAAAATTACTGGACAAACATGAAAAAAAATTAGCATGCATAAAGGTTTACAAAGCGTGTGTGTGTGTGTGTGTGTGTGCGTGCGAGCGAGCGTGCGTGCGTGCGTGCGTGCGAGCGTGCGTGCGAGCGTGCGTGCGAGCGTGCGTGCGAGCGTGCGTGCGAGCGTGCGTAAGGAAGAGAAAGAAGTAATTTTTAAAAAGAATGTATTTTTCTTCATAACCATGAATGAAAAAAGTATATTTGTTTTATAAATTAATTAAAATTTTGTTGTGCGTGCGTCAGCTATAGAAAAAGCCCTAAGTAATATCAATGAAAACTAAATAATTATAGACAGTAAAATATGATGGAAAAAAGTAGCAAAAGAAATTTGACCATCTGTACAATTTCCTTACAATGAGAAATTCTTTTCTTTTCATAAAAAAATAATTGTAACCATGTGTAATGAAACTTAAACGTTGTTTCAATACCATTGCTTTTTGCAGGAATCTTAATCTTTAGCAGTACGTTGTACAGAATCAATAAAAGTTGATATGTATGTGCTCTTACGCAACTGTTATGAAAATATTTCGATTGAACTTGTTTTCCGTTCATTTGTCTAATAATGCAACATTTCAAAGTATTTTTGCAAACTAAATTTTCTGACTGATGTATACGATAAATTATTAAGAAATTGAAACTCAGGAAAGAAATAAAAATTAACATACACGTGATTTTTTGAAAAAACTAGACCAGCGTTTCTCCAACTGTGGGGCGCGGGAGGAGGGGGGCGCGAGCATATCGAAAGGTTAAAAATAAAGGATTTAAAAAAATTACATATTTACTGAAAGGAAGGAAAACAAAGTATACATCCGGACATAATAAAAAATAAAATACACATTTACACTATTATAATATACGTATAAATGTATCAGTACTGCACAATGTATTTGATAATTAATTTTTTTTCCCAATGCTAAGTTAAGAACAAGTTTAATAGTTACTACTGGTTCACATATGCTTGTCATATACAAAAGTTAATACTTATCTTGATATTTGTACGGTTTATGATTAAAATGGTATTGCAGCTTTAATGTCAAAGTGCAGTATTATTGCATTCAATACATTCTTATTGTGGGAAGGAGGGCGCGATAAAAATTATGATTTAAAATTGAAACATTGAAAGTTTGAGAAGCACTGAACAAGACAAATTTTTGGATTGAAGAATCGAACTTCTTCTCAAAGACATGTATTATTCTGTAGATGTTAAAATGAGAATTTTTAAATTTGTCTAGCATCTCTCTCTCTCTCTCTCTCTTTTGCAGAATTATCTACATAGATTTTTCTTAACAGATTCTTTAGGCTGTAAGTCACTGTTAAAATATTTAAAAAATCTCCATGCTGTTTTTTTCATTCATAAGACTATAATAGGAAATAAAGTAAAGTACTCGGTGACTAAACAAAATGTGATTAGCAAACAAACCACTAACAAAGTGTTCATTCTTGTGTTTTTATTTGATTTGATTATACAATAATCACAAGAGATTTGAAACTCTAAGATTAGCTGAATTTGTATTGTATGAATGACTCTTTCTGTGACTGTATGAAAATAATTTTTGATAATATAATCAACTCCAAACAAGCTTTATCTCCTACCCATAGTCTTTTGAAACTGTAAATATTAAAGTATAACGATGATATCTTATAGATAAATATAAAAAGGCTCCTGTACTGAGAATGCTGATCTTGTGCAAATATGTTAGTAGTCGTTCCTCTAGCACATACTGTGACCAGATGACTTATAGAAAACATTTTTATTTGATCTTATTCACATTGATTTTCGAATCCTGCTTCGGATTTTGAGCCTTAAATGTGATGAATTTAATGGTGTTCAATTGCACTTCCCCCAAAAAAGTGTTTCATTTGGGTCATTGAACTTTTCTTTATGGTTTGGATACATAGTTCCGAAACTCTTTTTACTTCAGTTAGCACTTAATGACATTTGAGGATTATTATATCAGCTGAAATTTTTTTGTCCATTCAAAAAAGCATTTAATTATTTTTTTTCGAATTCTGCTTAAAAGTTAAATTTATTCTATCTTATTTTGAACTTTTCGTAAGTATTAGACCCTAGTTCAAATGATATTGTTCATTCGATTATATTTTGATAAAATCTTTAGAAAATGTTATTAAGGAATTTAGTTTGTGAGAAAAAAATGCAGACAAATGTTTATATCTTGCTTGAACTTAATGCCATTATACAACATAACTCTTGGGCAAGGGAATACTAAGACATAGCTGCACGTCTTTTAGGAAAGTATCTTCTGAAGTTTAGGGATTAGATTTTGCTTTGGATGGTCGTCACTCATTTCATTTTCATGAAAGTTAACGTTCATTCCCCCTCCCCAGGGCTTGGACTGACCGACGAATACCTCGAGACTAAAGATATTTAGAGGAAGATAAAATGCCTAGTCAGATTTCCAGATCATAGGAGATGTTTGGGATATTTTCATCAGCCCTTATCTAAAACACTTCATGAGCCAAACAGTGCCTTGGTGGAGGAGTGGAATGTCATCAGCAGCATTGTAAGCATCAAGAGAATTTATTGTTAGAGCTGCATTGTAGTCAGGAATGATCATATCCCATATTAAACTTTCCGATAATGTCCTCTTGTTACAGAAGTTGCAGACTATCATGTTTTCATGAGCGTAGATAATGATTCGGAGCGAGCACCATTTACTTTTTTTTTATCCTCTTTTGCTATAGTGACAATTTTTAAATACTTTTATACCAAAATTTTCCTTGAATTGGTTAAGTAGTTTTTGGAAGATCCATGAAAATTTACTTGTTCCTTAGCTTTTGCACGCAGTACATATATAACTAGGAGATGATATACCGGCTGCATATCAGGACAACTTTTATTTCAATTTACATTACGCTGAAACTCTTCTTTATAAATTATACTCAAAAATAATACTCGTTTGATGGCAGGATCATAAGAGTAAAATTTAATTTTTTAATAGAACATGAATGATTAGATTTTGTATTAAAAATATAAAAGATTATTTTAAAACATATAACTATATTCAACTGCACAAAAACATAACATTTTAATTTTTGAAATATGAAATCTTATCGAATTATTCTTGAAATATTATCATAATGCTATTGCTTCTGCATAATGCTAATATAACTGATTGTAACCTATGCTGGAATTGTTTATCAGTGTTATCAACCCTAAGTATTCATTAACAAATATCTTAGCTTCGTATATAACTACATATATTTTCTCGTTTCTTAAATTTAAGAAATACACTATCAATATAGATTATTTTTATTTGGAACTAGCTGGTATACCCGTTCTTCGCACGGGTGAATTTAAAAATTAAAAAATACAGACTGAAGGACAAAGAAGTTTTTAATGAGTTAATTATACGTGAATTGTATAAATTAAACAAAAAAAAAGCTTTTAACATAACTCAGCTGAACGAAAAAACCATGTTTGCTAAATTTTAAGTCTTTAGATATAGTTGCTGTTTTTTTTATTATTGTTATTATTATTTATGTACGCCCCGTAACTTTCTTGTGGGTCGATTTTTGAAAACACCTACCTGCTCAGCAAAAGTAACACATTGTTACAAATTTTGTGTAATAAACGCTAAAAATAGTGTAAATAATTTTTATCTGGATGTTTAATACGTTAATATTACTTTCTGATGCATTTATTTTATGTTAAATAGCCGTTACCCGCGACTTCATCCACGTGGAATTTAACAAAAAAGTGTTTATTCATTTCGCAGAGTTTACGAACACTTTTCTTCTACTTTGTGAATCTATGTTTCTTTTTTGTTTTATTTTTTTTCTTTGCTTTTTGTTGAGCAAGGGGTGAAAGAGACGCATGACCTTTGACACTGTCGATGGGTGAGGACTAAAATCTTTAGGATCAAAATAGGTATAAGTAGCAAGTAGGGTTCAAAATAGGTATAAGTAGCAAGTAGGGTGAAATGCGAACACAAACGAAGCCGCAAGGAAGGGGGTGAAAGGGACGCATGACCTTTGACAATGCAGTTAACGACTGTAAAATCATTCGGATCAAGGCATGAATGGGAAATGTGGTGAATGGCAGCAACCTAATCAAAGAAAAAAGTTTGATATAAATGCTAGCAATCGTTTAGACAGAAGGCTCACGAAATAAAATAATTCCTATTAAATAAAAATAATCCCTATTTGAATCGGATATTGCTCACTATTTCATTGGTTTTAATTTTATTTTCCCGGAATCCTAATTTTCTTTCTAAAATAAAAGTTGCCTAAGTTATTTTTTATAACATTAGCTATCTGCCAGTGAAAGTTTCGTCAAAATTGGTCTAGCCGTTTCAGAGATTATCCCAAACAAACAGACGGACAGAAAGACAGACAAAAATTTTAAAAATTGATTTTTTCATATAAGTACCGTATATACTTTTAAATGCATTTAGTAAAAAGCTGTTAATTTCAAATTACAAACAGACACTTCATTTTTATTTATATGTATAGATATTTCATTAAATATTTTGCTTTGGTTACAAATACATATAATTTAAATTGATAAAAACTATTTTATCAATTAAAGAGCATTTCAATCAGAAATGATATATTACACGTGTTTTAAAAAATGAAGTCGTTTTTAAATTTAATTCGAGATGAGTATTTTGGAAAGAAAAAAGCCAAATAATTTTGATATTAAATTGCTTAAGAGCGGGAAAATTGAAATTCTAAATGAGAAGCGAAATTCACCATACGTCAAGAGGATGGCATACATGGCAGGTTTAAATTTTTTTTAATATTTCCCATCTGAGAAACCATTGAATTTTACATCAGGCATTTATAAATGTAATAAATTATTTTTCTGTCAGCAGCAAGTCTTCATAAATGTATGTTGTGTTATTACCAAGCAATGACTTGAAAATCAAAATCAAGCTTAATTCTTTAAAAATCTTTCCTGATTTTCCTCTTACCTGAAATCCACTTTTTTTAGCATTTGAATATATTTGAATATCTTCTTCTCGTACTCTTCATATTTTAAAGCAGTTCAACACCTGAATGAATATGACAAGAAAATAAACGATGAGGAAAGTATTTCATAAATATTTAAAAATAAAATGTCTGGTGAACAAATTTTGCGGCACCGTTCTGAAACAAAGTTGCATTAGACATTGCAAAATAACACGGAAAAGAGAGATTATCAAAATATTTTATGCACTTGTAAGGAAAGAATGTACATTTACCTTTTGCATTTCGATAAATAGCCCAGTAGCCCATGCAAGTATTTTCCTCCTCAGGGTTCAAAAAAGATTTATTCACAGGTATCATAATATTGGTTCTGAAGTAGCCCTTGGAATATTTCTTAGGATCTACGGTTAATAGAGGTCTTAGTGTTGGATCTTGAGTCGGATCTTTATTATATACATGAATGATATCATCCTTGAGTAAAGTTTCAGTCACCCAATTGACTTCTAACCAACGTTGAACCATTCCATTTTTCGTGTAGAAAGAGTAAAGCGAAGATATTGTCAAGAAGATCTCCGTTCGTGGCGGAATATTTTTATAGCAATCTGTATAAAAAAACACAGAATTTAACAAGTAATAGACAAAAAAAATTTATTAAATTCCTACTTAGATCAACAATGAAAAATTTTATTTTAGCTACTTTTTATTAAATAGTTACATTTAATATAAATATGTATATACATATGACAGAATCACAATATTAAGTGGTAATTAATTTTTATTAATTATCATTAAAGTAACGTATTGTCATCCAAAACAATCGTGTCTATAAAATTTCAGTTCAACTGAATGCTTTAATACGTGAGAAGGTTTTTTTTTTTTTTTTTTTTTTTTTTGTAAGTTTTGACCCAAGTCGCTAAAAATGAACCAACGTGGCTGTATCTGTAATTTTTTTAAATAATTAGTTTCAGTCAATTAATTTTAATTAATTATAATTAAATTATAGTATTTTTACCCAGAACAATAGTGTATAGAAAATTGTAGCTCAAACGAGCGCTTTAAAATGTGAGAAAAAGACCTTTTCATGTTTTGACACAAGTCGCCAAAATGGTCACCAAAAGGATGCCAACGTGGCTGTATTTGTAATTATTTGAATAATTAGTTTTAATCAATTAATTTTTATTAATTATAATTAAAATTTCTGTATTGTCATCCAAAATAAACATGTACATAAAATTTCAGCTCAATGGAGGGCTTTAAAATGTATTTTATTAACGATTGAAAATTCCACGAAGATAAATAAATTAATAAATATACAGAGAGTGTGAGCTAATAGTAGGAATTGAAAAAAATATTAAATTTAAACAATACAAATACTATGAAATCCAAATCATAAAAACGTATAAATAATGCAGTATTGAGCTAGTGAAATAAGTTAGGTATCTGAGAGGAAATACTTGCACTTTTTTTTCAAGGATTTCTTTTTATTATTCCCTATTTACTTCTACCATTCTAATACTGTGGTGTAGGGGGAAGGGGTGTGCGTGTAATAGTTACTTAAGGCATGAAGCATTAAAAACATTTTAAGTGCGAAATTTTTCTAAATCGTCAAAAAAATGCATCCAAAATACCACAAAATATTTAATAAAACTATTATGCGATGTTTTTCGATGAGTTTTCCTTGCTAAATTGAAGGTTTTAGTTTCAGTATCCATATTTTTTTATATTAAATACATATAAAATCCCGTGTTTTACATAAAATGTTACATAAAATTTTATTTAATTTAATAACAAATGCTACCTTTGAAAATTGTGCACAATTTATAATTGACATTAATAACACCTCTTTATGAATATAGTTATCATTTTTTAATGTATTCTTGAAAGCTAGAAAAGATAAATAGCCAGAAATTTGGCCTTTATCATTTTTCTTATTTTTAATGGCATTTAAAATTTTATATGCCTTTTCTAATGCATTACTTTTGATGTAATTGATTTGATTTCTTTTTGAAACCAAGATTTAAAACCAATGGATTTAAAAACACAGAAATGAAAAATTACAAGGTGATCTTCATAAATACTTAGTAAACTATATAAAAAACCCATGCATTATTTATTTAAAAATTATTGCGGTGATTTGAATACTTTCTTCAAACATAGTTGTTTTGACCTAAAATTTTTCATTTATCTTTAAATTCCTTTATAATTTCTGAGGTCAAATCATATTGTGATGGATCTACAAAAAACTAAAGTACTTCAAAACTATGCTACTTATACAAAAAGAAATGTCTTCTTATTGTATAAGTAACATAGAGGTATAAAAATATTGAATTGTTTTGAAATTTGTGCATATATTCACATTCGAGCGATTTTGACAATTTTGAAGAAGAAAGTTAAATTAGATATTTTACGTAAGAGAAATAAAGCTTTCAAGCAATTCAATATATTTCTAACATATGGGAATAAAAGAAAAATTAACTATTCTAAAAATATGTCACCGGAAAAAAAGGATTAGTCCAATTTAAACTTACCTTCTAAAGAATGAATGATAGATGATGACACAATGGTTGAACTAATAAACACTACACAAGTTATAATAATTAAATTAGGGTGTAACATCTTCAGACTAGATATACAATATATGATATCGATTATTGATACCTAAAAGAAAAAAATAGACAGTAAACAAAATGTTAGGCACTATTCATTCAAAACTATAAGGTCATAAGCTTAATTCTGCCTCACAGAAAGTAGAAGTAGTATCTGGAGGGAAAAAAATTAATTCTAATGGGGTGAATTCATTTTTAAAAACGAAAATTTGTGTGAAATTTCACCCGAAGATCCAGCATTCTTCCTCAACTTTAAAAGGCCTGTATTATAAGAGTGACGTACTCCCCTTAAGCTCTGGAAGATAATGTGAATGTTTTTAATTTGCTTAATAATTTAGGGGCCAGTTTTTAATCTGTTGAAAACTTAATATTCCTTTTATAAATGCTAGAAATATAAGTCTACATTTTGGCTTCAATAATAAAAAGGAATTTCCTGGAGAGTTATTTGTTTTCTCTTTCACAGTTTCGGAAATCATTACTAATGGGGAATTTTTTGCTTAGAAAGAGCTATCTCTTGAGTAGACCAAAAGCATAATAGCTCATAGGTGAAATATAAGGAGACTAACGACTGTTTTGAAAAGATATATTTGCCATTGAAAATATATATGTAAATTAGCGCAGCGTCAGTTTTCCTATTATTAAGAAATTCAGTAGTCAGTTTTTAAAATGATTGATGATTTTGTCTTAATACAACTTCATTTTATAAAGTCATTCAACTTTAGAATTTCTTCTGTAATTATAGAAAGTAAAACATCCTCATAATAGTGTGATGATTTAATTTTAACATTATTTTCTACTCTCCTTTTTAATTCCATATTATAAATTAAATCTATGATAATCACGAAGAATTTACCACGACTTTATTTATGTACTCAGAATATGTTTAGACATATTTTTCTCTACATTTACGTTTTTGGTTATTATCATTTCGGTAAATTCACGCTTTATCAAGCATAACAATAAATTTCAATTTATACCTTAATAAACTATTCCCATATTAAATAGTATAAATGGTGTTTTATAGATCATTATATAATACTCTAATTAAATTATATTCAACTTTCATTTGCCTCTTAAAAATCAGTTGTAACAATTTTTAGTAATCGGGTTGATTTAATCTGATATAAAATTTTTGAATACTTCCTTATATTGTGTGACTATTAGCGAGCTGATACACACATTTCATATCCCTTAATCAAATTAATCTTCAGAATAGTGATATTAAAATATGATTAAACGATTAATTAAAATAAAGTTAGAGAAAATAATAATAATCTGGAAGGTATTTACGTATATATATATAGTGCGTTTCTTTTATATTTTACACTAATTTTTATATGAATATTATTTTATGATTTTTTAAATATATATATATATATATATATATATAAATTTCTTAATATCCTATCGCAATTAATTTTATGCGGATCTGCTTTTACTCCCTTGTATTTGGCGGGAACACATTACTAATTGATGCACTCCCGACCTACGTCTGCACTGCGAATAAAAGTAGTTTATATATACATATATATATGTTTTTGTTCATATGTTATTAGTTTAAAATGATTTTTTAATATTTAAATTCCTCATATATAATTCTTTCCTTTTCTCTTGGTACATTGTATGACAAATTACAGGTGAAGGTTGGCCGGCCCCAAAACATGTTAAAACCTTAAATCCTGGTTCCTAAGGCCATGAGTTTGTTATTATACTACTATGCCTTATTCCTAATTATAGTTATCTTAGGTTTATAACTATCAGTTTATTTTTATATTTTCGTTTATATATTTGTATATATATATATATATATATATATATATATATTGATTTTTTATTTTAGATTATATATATATATAACCTAAAACTCTCCTATTGGAAACACCAACATTCCATTTTTATTTTCATTCAAAACAGAACAACCAAACATCTTATCAATGTAACAACGAGTCTAAAATTCTTGCAGAGATTAGAAACATTGAAAACAAAGGGGGAATGAGAAATCATTAGTTTGTAATTCAATTTTATACAAAAATTAATGATTGCAGGGCAGAGTGATGAAATGTTTAAAAGTAATAAAATAAAAGTAACAAACTTTTCCCACAAAAATAACTATTAATCATTCATATATAATTTTTCTTATACATATATTTTTATTAATTATTTAAATAAATACTTGAATGCAAATAAAAGTTATTTTAAATGCTAATTTGCACGTTTTTACAGCATTAGATATGTAATTCAGAGTATGGTTTACATGTGTATTTTCTATGCATATTTCTAGCATTTAATTCCTGAAATTCTTATCAGAATATATAACATTACAATTATCATGAGTTTTTAAATTTATAATAAGAAAGGAAATCAGTACCGAGTCTTTAAAGGAATTTTTTCGAATACATCAAAATTTTTAAATATAATGGAACTAGTAGTGGAACAAATTATTTTGCAGTAGCAGCTAAAAATAATCAGACATGGAAGAAACTTGTGGGAAAAGCCGTGTAGCTGAAATTTAATTAAAAAACAAATCAGCATTTCTTCTGTGTGATCTACAATTTATTTTATAAATAATTAAGTTTAATTCTATCTGTTTATAAAATATTTGTTCATTTTCTTAAAAATGAAAATGTAAACACACAGAAGAGAGCGTCATAAAAGTGATCGAATGCGAAAACACACTTTTGAATAAATTTTTAAGAAAACATTATCATCAGTCACTTTCTTTCAGTATGTTACTTTAATTTTATGATATGATGACGTGTAAAATATCGTTTGGCTTACCTTAACTTGTTTACTTCCTAAAAATATTCTATTTAATATCACTAATTGCTCATAATTACAAAAAAAAACGACGTTAAAAAACATATTATATTTCATCATAAAAGGGGTGAATCACTCCAAAATGTTGCTGCATTGGTAAATTTATCCCATTCGGTAGTTTATTTTTTCATGCGATGAAGTGCTTTAAAGAATAAAATAGATTCGAAAACAAGATAAGAAGTAGCATCGGCAACACTATATCGATGTCATAAGAGATTTACTGTTAGAAAAATTAGAAAAAATCTACATTTTTAAATATTGTAAAATTTTTAACTGAACATTATCAACAATTTTCCTCTTCATTTTTACCTGAAACTATTTCACAAGTGGTTAGTAAGTGACAAGTAGGTTACATGGCCACATTACGAAAGGAAAAATTAGGGGAATTTAAGGAATATGAGGCTTAAATTTTCCTTTGCTAAAACAATGATATATACATATATATATATATAAGCTAATGCTTTATTTAAAATATGTACTATTTTGAATATGAGGACAAATTTATATTATTTTTACTTCAAGTGGACGTGTAATGACATGTTGAAGACAAAATGAGGAACTTAATCCACAGAATATAGTAGCAGTAGCCAAACGTAATGAAGGACAGAATTAATGCCACTATTAGGACTAGTCAATTTATTGATGGCATATGTTATCCTTATCCTTATTTAAGTATTTTTAAAGACTTTATACAATTATATATATATATATATATATATATATATTAGTTGCATTTTTAACGAACGTAAGCACGCAGCTCTGAGCGTTCGTTGCTAGTTTCTCTCTAACTATACGGAAGCCCCAAAACATATTACAATTACAGTACTTAAACTCAGTTGAAAAGATCTGATTATAATTAGAAAACCCGATATCGAAACTATGAAAGAGAACTACTTATAATTATCAGAAATAGTTTTAAAAAAACATCAATTTTTTTCAGAAACTAACAAAACTGCGCTTGTAAAAAATAATTTTAAAGAGACAACAAAAATCTTTAATATTATACTATTTATTAAATATTGTATTCATTTTATTATTTGACCAAAGTTATATTGATTTTTCAATGCATTTTAAAATTAATTTAAAGTGATATATTCCACTTGTTAAACGAACTAGTATACGCCAAATAAACTATCATGTAAGGATATAAAATATTGCATACATAAAAATACTATTCAAATCATTTTAAAACAATTATCTTTATATCTATTATTTGGAATTTTATGCATTCCTTCACAAAAATAGAGTTAATGTAGAATAGTCACAAACAAAAAGATATGATAGGAAATTTTATTTATGAATTTTTTTTAATCCATTTGGAAAATATCATTAATAATGACCAAAAAGTTATTTAAGCAGCATTAAAAATATTTTAATGTAAATTTTAATCATATTTCTGAAATTTATTTGCATATAATCATTAAACTCCACGGTCAATAAAGGTTCAGTAAACGATTTCTATCACATTTAAAAAACTAAAATCTTACTTTACAATAAACTATATAAATCAAACAAAATAAAAACTCGATTTCTTTGAATAATCTTTTAAATGAGAGATTTTTAAAAAAAGGATTTTGTATTCATTCTCAATGTATAATTGTAAAATGATAAAATTACTTCAGATTTAAGAAAAAACAGTATAGATTCTATTGTATACATGACTTTATCAAAAATTTAGTAACATTTAAACTTATTTATATTCTAAAATACAAAGAAATTTCTATCAAATATATTTGTATATATAATACTATATAAATACCTTCAATAGCCGTTGTCAGGACAAAGCAATGTTGTATATTTTATAATATAAACAAACAAAAGGCATGGATATCTAAAAAACGACTGACATTTCAATCGTGTATAACTGTCACCTATCTGTAAGAGTTTATATATAGCCGGTATTCCGAACCTGTCCGAATAACTTATCGCGCTCCAGCGTATCTTATCATATCGATATATAATCTAGCAATCTTAAGAAATCTTATTTATTTCGTTAAATTTACTTTTTTTATCTTCTGCAATGCTTGAAAGAAAAAAAGAAATATAGTTTCTGTTGAAATTTAATTAACTGTATTAATAGTTAAAGCTGAATTTACGTTATTGAACATTTAACAAAAATATAAATGTACACACTCGCATTAATTTTATATTCTCTGAAAAAAAAACTTGTTCTACGATTTCAAAATCTGGTTACCTCTTAACTCTAGTGTTGTTGTTGTTTTTATTATTATTATTGTGTTAAATCCCATTAAATTCAATTAAAATGTTTTTTATTAAATCTATTAAAATTTTTATTTGCTTTCGTTGTAAGCAGTAAAACTATTAATTGAAAAACTTTAAGCCCTCGAATTGTTACTCAAGTATTCTTCACTTTTATAATAAACAAAAAAGTGAAGAAAAAAATTAATAAATTATCTTAATTATTATTTAGAGATCAGGAATAGGAATTTGTTTTGTGATTCGTGGTTCACATTGTGAGAGTGGAGAATATCGGAGGTTATTCCGGTATTCTCCGGAGGTCAGTTATCCGACTACGTTCGGAATCGTGATTTTCAAAAAGCGCATAAATGGATAGTTTTCATGATATTTAGTGTCACTTAGATTAGAATACATGTATAAAATTGTTTTAAGGACATTTTGACAAAAAAATTATTTAAATACAGTATTTCAGCAAAAAATTAACTTAGAATAACCTTTTTTCACAAACTGTTCTACTTTTGTGAAAAATGATTTTATTATAATAATATTTTGCCTGTATATAGCTCAGACCTCTGTACAGAGTCTCAACTATGATTTTTGAAAAATTCACATTATTTTCAGACTTACAACCCATTGAAATAATTATCGGCGTTTTTTTCTTACAATTTCTCCCCTCTGTTGTCAGAAAACATGGATAACCCCACTTCTAAGTTATATATTTCAAAAATTCTAGTTGAGCCTCTGTATAGAGGTCTGAGCTATATACAAGCAGAATATTATTATAATAAAAGCATTTTTCACAAAAGAGAATACTTTAAAAATTGGTTATTCTATGTTCACTTTTTGTCAAAATATTGTACATAAATAATTTTTTATTGTAATACTATTCTTAAAACAATTACGTTTTCTAATCTAAGTGACACTAAATATTATAAATATTATCCATTTATACGCTTTTGCAAAATCACGGTTCCGAACTTAGTCCGATACCTTAAAATTATTGCATTCTTTATAAAAAAAAATTATATAAAATGCGGGCATCTTTATTCAAATTCTTTTGTCGTACAACCTTCTTATTGTCTATAGCTGCAAACACATTTAGTTTTAGAAAAAACTAGTTCAGATACATATAATATGTTTCAATATTTTTTATTAATCAGGAGTGAATTGTTTGTTTAAATTCTCATCACATACTGCGAGCTTATGTCAGCCAGCTTGCATTCGTATTTACTCTTGATGATCTTGCAAAAAAAACTTTGCTCATATAAATATATGTTGGATAAAATATTAACAACAATTTTCCAGCGAATTTCTTCATATATTAAAATTTTTCAGCTGACAAAAAGTTGTAAAAGACATTGCCGTAGCGTTAAACATTTTCTTCACATTGTGATCTGACTGAAGTCAATAAGCTCCAGCTGGAGCTTCAGCTGGAGCTTCAGCTGGAGCTCTAACTGGAGCTCTTTAGGTGCTGTATCAATATATGCAGCAATGGAATAACATAGAAAATTTAATTTAGGCTCATTTTCCTTACAATCTTGAAATCTTTTTGTGATCTCGTTCTCCAAACTCTGCAGATGATTTCTTAGTAGAACCACTTTCAGGTATTTTGTTTTCTTAATAGTGAGAAATAAAAGGTGAATCTTTGATCTCGAACGGGAATGAAATCTTGGTTTAAAATGGATTTTCTAACTGTCTGGATCGTGTGTGGTCCACGGGAAGCTAGTTGCCCACCTTGATTTTGGTTAGATGTATTTAATATATTTGCTATATTATTTCTTACATTTTTTAAAATATGTTTGCTCATTTACCAAATTTGGGCCATATGTATCAATATAAATCAGGATTTTATTGCATAATTAAGTCTTTTAGGAAATAAATTACTAAGATTTTTAAAAGAAAAATAAAATCACTCCAAGACACATTACATACTATAAGCTATGTATCTCGAATTTTAAATAAGGGAACAAAACCTATACCAGAGAGACTGGTATATGAAATATTTTACTTCTTTTGTAAAAGATATATTCCAAATATTTCTAAATGCACCACTTAATAACTTAGGATACTATGAAGTTCTTCGATAAAAAATGTTACAATAACGGGATAGAAAATTATTTTCAACTTAGAGTACAATGCACAGTTTGAGAAACACTGTATTAAAGTATTCTATTAAAGATTTCATTTCTTAAGGTATCTCGTTAATTTTTTTTAATAAAAATGTTATTTCGCTTAAGATGAAAACTAATGGAAAAACGTCGCAGTTTCTTATCATATATTTTAATGGAAGGTGGAGATTTTTAATGCCACTTGTGTGCTTAATCTCTTTTTTTAAAAAAAAAACTTTTTCGATATCTTAATCTGTTGGCGACAATATATATATATATATAATTTATTGTTAAATCTATTGTTTATAAAACTATGTTTTGAGATAACGTTTTAAAATATCGTGTGCGCTTGCAGTATGCAATATGATGTAGGTCACATTCAATAATAATGCGCAGAATGGTTTTCATCCATCCCAGTTATAATTGAACGGTTATTTTAATCTTAAGTGTGTAAATATATATACTTAAGATTAAGAGAGCCATTTAACTATGAATTAATGGATGAAAATCATACTAAAAATCTAATTTAAAGCAGAACAATGGGAAAATCAAAGTGCGTGACTAAGTAAACTGTTTACGGTGAGTTAGTGAGTGAATGAATATTAACGTCGCACTCTTCAGCTACTCATGGGCTTTTGGCGACGGACCTCGTCATTTTGAACCATGGTCAAGTGAAAAGGACGACTCCTGAGCTGGCACCCTCTCTTCTAACTACCACACCACACCAACTGGAGGACGTTTGAGCTATCGACAAATTTAACGTGCATCCACAGTAATACAATATGAACAATAATCCACATGAACAATAATCCACAGTAATACATAAGATAACTCAGAGGAGAAAATATCAAAGATTAAAAAAGGTTTTAAGGCATCCAGTTTCTTCTTTTTCGGCCTGCATTATTGGGCTGGAAAAATTTAGTAAAAAAAAACTTTTGTATTAAAATTAATATGTAACGTTAATCTTATTAAAAAGTTCAAGAATATCAAAAATAACCATTTTAAAAAAATGTAACAAATTTAAAAGCATTAAAACTAATGAACATAAAAAAATCTAAATGACATAAATTAAGAGTATTCAGAAGCAACCTATCTTTCTTTACTGAAATGAAACAAAACAAAGAAAATGCCAGAATTGTATTTTCAAGAGTAATTGCTAATAACTGAAATTCTTTAATGAAATTGATAGTATTATTCGTAGAAAATATGAAAGCAATATGTAAACTTTAAATAACTTTTTCAGAAAAAAGGTGAAAAACTTTAAATGAATAAACTGCAACAGTTTCTATAATATACAAACAAAGTAATCAGTAGTGAGTAATAAATGATAAGGTATAATTCATTTCAAACTAAAGTTAGACTTATTACAAATGTAATGTAAAACATTTAATACGGACATCATGTTCTATACAGTATTTTACACATTTTATAATAATATCATTAATTTTATAACTTTATTAACTAAATAACAACTAAGTTGAAAAAAGTTAAGTTTTGTATTACGATACATTGATGTATGAGTATAAAACCATTTACGAATAATATTTTCAAAAAGTTAAAATAAAAAGAATCATTCTAATAGAAAAAAAATTGTTATTTAATTTATGATACATATGTAAAATTTATCCTGGCACAGAGTTGCAATTTGATTATAATTGGTTTTAGTAATGTTTAAGTTAGCAGGAAATAAATTACTATTAAGTAATTCATTGTTAGGTAAATGCACTAGTTTTAGTAAAAGTAATTAAACAAAACTAAAATAATTTATGCAGATAAAAATCGTTAACATCAATATATTATTTTTCATAAAAATGCTAAACATAAATTAGCTATTGCAAGTATGCTAACTGTGTAGAAAACCTTTATTTTGTTTATTTATATACAAGTATACAATTTATGATTAATATATAATTTCTTTAAGAACTAAAATTAATGAGTGCTATAATTTTGAAACTGTGTAACTTTATTGAGGCTCGAATTATCATAAATTTCTAAGAGAACCTTTATTATATCCTTAATATCAGTTGAGTAAAATAAATCATAACTATGCAAATTTATGCATAGAATAATTTTTTTGTCTTTTAAATAATTAATGAAATGTTTAATAATAATTGCAACTTTGAGATTATTTATAATATTTTGTAAAATATATAAATTTTAATAATTTATCAGATTTAGAAAGTTTGAATTTAAAAAGCCAACTGTAACACTTCGTAAGCTAAAAGGACTCTTACAAAATGTAGAGAAATTAGAATTAACTAATTTCTGAAAAGTTCTAATGTATGTATATTTAATTTTTTATAAAAAAAAACCAAATATGATTAGTAATTTATCTGTCACGTAACACAGATTATGAAAATAAGTATTGTTTCACAGCGGCGCAGCGGATAATATTAGTCAACACCCCCACCCCTTCAATGTCAGGTTTTGTCTTTAATATTTTATAAATTAGTTAAATACGGACTGGTGGAAGTCAGGATTTTGGACCCCTAGAATCCTGCCCCCCTCGATGTTGGGTTGTACGTTACGCCACCGTTGTTTCAGAAATGCTTCTTGTGTGAGCATAACTCTATAATAATATCTATACAGAATACACTATACCATATTCGAATTAGTTGGGACAAACATGTTTTTCTTGTTTGAGTTGATATGGGATTACTAGTGATGTCCCAAACCACTCAATCCCTTTATGTCTGCCTTTAGGTAGTGTGATAGGTTGACTTTGACTATAATTTATTCATTTTAGGGTAACAGAAGTTCAGTGGGGCAGCAGGTAATTTCAGTTTGGCATTATGTATAACACATGTTAATTGTACTTGCTCAAAGATGTATATTACTCCAGGAAAGATGTATATTACTCTAAAATAAATCACTCTTAATGAACACATTTTTATGACTGTAAAAATTATAGCTATGGCAGTTGTTGTGATCAAATTAAGTGTTTCAAGAGAATTTTAAGTACTTATCAGGATTCTGGATCATCGTCTCTAAAAAGAAAAGAAAAATATGAGTGAAGGAGGAAAATTACTCCAAGAATTGATAAAATTTTAGTAATAAATTTCAAAATAAATACAATGAAGACAAGCACAGACCTTTGAAGGGATTTATTGGATAATGGTGTTCAAGAGAGTACCTCAACTGTACGGAAAAGGCTTCTGGATAGTAGCCTTAAAGCAACAAGACTGAGGAGAAAACTATTTCTAACTCAGAAAATGATGAAAAAAGGTTTAGCATGGACTCAAACATGCTGATCAGGGACTGTTAACGACTGGAAGAATATGATTTTGAGAGATGAAACATTTATTTGTTCAGGGACACAAATCAAGTGTAGTTAGACGAAGTGAATCTGAAACTTCGTTACCAGATCATATCCAACAGATTGTAAAATATCCTTCTAAACAGATATTTGGGAGTTTTCACAACAAATGGCCCTGAAAGCTTAGTTCCTATTAAAAACATGATGAATTATGTCAAATATATAGAAATATTATATAGTAGGATTGTTTCATTAATAGAAACATTTGATGGAACATTTCAACATGACTCGACCCTTTGTCACAATTTGAAATTGGTTCATACTTTTATGCGTAAAAATAAAATGAAAGAGCTCGATTGACCTGGAAATTCCCCAGACTTAAATCCTATTCAAAACTGGTGCCATATCCTCAAGAATCGTTTCGCTAAGATGAATTACGCTACATCAGAGCATATGATAAAAAGAGCTATACTAGTGTGAGAATGAAATAAAGGACATGTGTTCTACTTTAGTAGAGACAATGCCAAGATGTGTTGAAAAGGTCATTTCTGCTAAACGTACTAAAATACAGATCTTTTTAGTATCTAATGATAAAAGGCTAAGGTTTTAGGGGAAAAAAAGAATTTTCCTCTTTTCCACTTAATTCAAAAAATCTAGTACTGGGGTACTCAACCTTTTTTTTTTCTTCTGGGCCGCATACATGTGTCAGCTATTTCATGTGAGCCACAACAATAGGATAAATAGGGAGGGGGACAGATAACATTAGATATTAAAATGTGGAAAATTGATCAAAGTGTTATAACTCCTAAGTGTTTTTTGCTCTTTTTAATTATTATTATTTGTTTTTTTTATTTTTGTCATTAACACTAAATTAAAAACATTTAAAAACCACTCCCTCACAATTTCTGCAACAATAAACGGTTTCATATGATTACCAATAATATAACAAACTTCATATTATGCCTTTGTTACCACTGTGATATTACCACTAACAAAACTTTTTGTTGCTGTTGCTAAGATTATTCAAGAAAGCCTATTTATCACCTCTTGAAAGAGATCTTCGAGAAAAAGGGTCATTGAATGATTCCTGTTTATTGGTATTTTTTAAATACAGCACTTTCGTGACAAATAAATCAATTACTGATCCGTGTTTGTTTTTCACTACAAAATAGTCAACCTCCCAATCGTCTTGAAACAATATAATTTCTTCGAATATTTTTCGTTTGCAAGATATGAAAAATAATTAAAAATTATTTCCACCCATAAAATTGTCACTACTCCTCTGTTGTTTGTTAACACTAACCGTAATCGTTCCAGATAGAAAAAGAGCATCAATTCGTATCCGTACGACACCGACAGCAAAGAACAAAATTGATTTGATTTCTTTACAAAGAATTTCCCACCATATTTTTAATACAATGTTTTTAAGTGAATTTCTCAGAGAAATGGACCCTGACCGGGCCACTTAAAAAGGCCCGGTGGGCCGCAGGTTGAATATCGTTGGTCTCTCTCTCTAGTACCAAAGCTACCTTGAAAACTAACTTGAAGCTTTTTTTTCTTATTACAGGTTTTAACTGCCACCTTCTCACAAAGGAAAGTGATATGTTAATGAGGGTTTCTTAATAAAATAAATTGAAGTAGAATTATGCAGAACAAAATAGAAATGAATCGCTGACAGTATCGCGGAACTCGTTTTCATTGATTCCAGATTTACCGTTAGAAGAAGGATTCCATTTGGCCTGCGTCTTTTATTTTATCAGATAGGCTGTGTGTTTGATCCATATATTTAGTCCGTGAGCATGGATCTTCTCATCATAAACTAAAGCTACTTAATAAATATATTTAATTTACATCTCTGTCTGTTATTTTGATAGCTACATCTACATCCGTGTCTGGTTCAGACCGGGATTTTTCGGAAATTTAGTGTATTCTTTTATATATTCTTGTAAGTAACAACATAATTAGTTTTGTAAATCTATTTTATATAAAGTAAATCTCTTAACATATTATGTTTATATTCTTTAATGCTTCTAACATCTGTCGACTGTAACTCGCCCTGTCACATTTTCACTGAGTATGCATCTTTTAGTCGCCTTGCCGACAGTACTCTCTATTCAAGTTAGCTGCTCCCATATGTGTGAAGGGAACCCAACACAAAGGGGCTATAAATCGTAGCTTTCTTCCTATTGAGAGTTTACACTCACAGTCGTCTGAAGGTTGTGGAAACAGAAAAGATGTGGTGACTTCAGACATTCTCCGAGGCAGCTCGCACGTGTTATGCCTCCAGCGTGAGGGAAGAACAACCGAGGCCTTTTATATGGCGACACAATGTCCCATCTGGACAACTGACCTTTCATACGTCAATCATGACATGTATATTTGAGGAGAGTTCTGCTATTGAGCATACATTACACCTCCAAATATACTCTAAATTTAATAGTAGAATTTGTAAATATATTCTTGAAGACAAAAATCTACGCAATGAAAAATAATTCTCCTTTCTCAACAAAATGGATGCATGCCTTGATTGATTATTTATTAGCAATGTACTTAAAAAAAATTACGAGGTCTGGTAGCGATGAATCTTGTAATTTTGAATCATTATCAAATGACATAAATGGCATTTGAGCTAGCTCCCTACTTTCCAAACGTTCACACCACTCCATCGGAAGAATTTGAATCCTTCGATTTAACATGAATCAGCCCTACTAAGCAACAGATATTAGTGGGTGGAATGAATATGGATATTAAAAAGTAAATATTAAAATACAAGATCAATTTGACTATTTATTTCAATTCATAAACACTTAAATTCTAACAAAATGTTTAATTATTGTATATTTGTATTGTGATATCCCTCTTAAAGGGGACAATGGAGTAACAGTATAAAGCCAAATGTGTTCTACTAAAATATTTTTAGTGTTTTAAAAAAATCTAGAAAACTGATCGTAATTCAGGTTAACTCACATAAACACGGGTGGAAACATTTGGTTATCAATACACAACTGAAGCTAATTGATGAAGCAACAAAACTTTTTTTTCCTTTTATCATTTATAGCTGTTCCGTAATAATGTCTTGTGGGATTCACATGCACAGATATAGCAATCATTAAGCAACTGTTGATATAATTCTGGATAATTCCTTTCAATTTACAACAGAGTTTCTCAAACTTTCAATATTTGCGACCCAATATTCAGTCATAATTTTCATCGCCCCCCCTCCATGCAAAGTAATGTATTGAATTCAGTTGCACTATATTTTTACCAGCGTGTGTAAATGCCTCACTTAACCAAAGTATTAATTTCCACGGACGTATATATACGTAGTTCCGAAGTACGACCTTTTCTGTGCACTGCTATGCATAAAATTATACCGGAGGGTTTGAAATGCATTAAAAGGACCTTGGTAGTGTTTTCGAAGGATTTACATACTTCAGAAGATTTTTTTTTTTACTTTTTATTCCTTTTCTACCCTTCCCCCTCAAAAAAACATCAGATACGCGCCTCCGTGAAGCGAATCGAATAACTTTTAATCTGCAGTTAAGGGATTGATTACAAACCGTACTAATTATCAAGATGAATGTTGTTAATTTTTGTACACAATTTTATATGTGACAAGCCCATAGGGTCACTGGTAATTATTAATTATAAAACACATGGTAGAAAGTACCGATGGAATTATGTGTATTATATCAGTGTAGATGTGCATTTTATATTTTATTACATCAGAATGTATATTGCTTGTTTACTTCCAGTAAATTAATATTTTTTTAAAAATAATCTTTTGTTTTCAACTTTTCAATATGCGTACGCCCCCCTCGTACAATTATCACACCCCTTACGAGGGTGCACCCCACAGTTTGAGAACGCTGATTTACATTATTATTTCTTTTAAATCGTTCATTTTTATTTGTTCCACTGTCATTATTGTTTTAGCTAACTATAAATTGTACCTGTTACTTTTCAAATACTACCTTTCAACAGAAATAAATTTAATTTTTTAAAAAATTTTATATAACAGTAATATATTTATCTTATAATTCTTATCTTGAAGTAAACATCATATAAAGATTAAGCAATTTTTTATCAATTTTTATGTATGGTAGGACTTTTTACATTATCAATAATTCAAGAAATAATGAAATTGTGTCCAAATCATTAAGAATTTTACGATGGTTGTAAGGATGTTACATTTATCTCGAGAACAATTTATTCGTAACTTGGATTACTCTCCGAATATTTTTTTGTCCAAATGATTTTTCTATTTTAAATTTTTGCCCAAGACAGTAAACTTGACTCTAGTTATTTGCTCAAGTAGTCAGCATAGTAACCTTAAAACAGAGACAAAATCAAAGTAACCAGAACAAGAAAAATAAATTCGATTGTTCAACTGACGATACATATTGTCTTACGTTTTATTAGAATTTGAATTGATTTTTCAAAAAAATTTCAAAAAAAATTGATTCTTGGGAACCATATGAATATATATAAATATATATAGTTTTCATTGAAAAAGGTTTTTTTTATTTCCGTTATTTATATTTTAGTTCAAAGAAACAAATAAGCAAATACTTTTTAAGTCAGTTTAAATATTTACGACCCAATTTTCAATCCTAATTTTTATCGCCCCCTCCCCACCCCAACATACAATAACAATGTGTTGAATTCAGTAATAATGTTTGACGTAAAGAGCTACAATACTATTTTAATTATAAACCGTACACAAATTATCAAGATATAAGTATTGGATTTTATATATAATTTTGTATGTGACAAGCCCATGGGAGTCACTAGTAATTATTAATCTTATTCCTAACTTAGCAATGATAAATTAATTATCAAATACCTTGTGTAGCACTGATGCATTTATGAGTATATTATATCATTATAAATGTGTATTTTACTTTTGTTATGTCAGAATGCATTTTGTTTTGCTTCCTTTTAGTAAATAAATTTGTAAATTTAAATCTTTTATTTTCGACATGCTCGTGTCCCCCACGCAGGGTTATCCCGCCCTCTGGGGGGGCACCCCCAGTTTGAGAAGCGCTGTTTTAAGTCTACAATTTTCTAAAGGATGTCTTACATTTTGAATTATGACTATTGAAGAATATATCTTAATTTATTATACTTACTTTAAATCTGCTTTTGCCGCAATGTGTGCCTTTACGCTGCAATACGAAGTGAAAATTTCTGTGCGCAATTATTAGACAAGGCATTTTTTTTCATTCCTTCAATGGATTCCCAATAAATGTTTGATTTCGTAAAAACGTAACATGTGTCAATAAGACTTTTCTACTATAGATAAACTAATAAATAAGAGTCATCACCAAAGTATTATAAATGAGATATTTTTGGTAGCTAAAAAAATATTCCTGTTTTTCTTCGGCATAAAAAAGAAATGAGGGAAAGCGAAAGAAAGAAACAAAATTCTTAATTCCCCCCACACAGAATAAAATGCTTTAATAAGCTGTTTGATTATTTAATTAAGTTAGATCATTCCATGTATTGATTGCGTTTTTCTAATCCATATCTCTTATTATTTTCGTAAAAAAGCTCCGAATGTTATTAAATAAACAATTTACTCATATGTACTATCTAATGTTACATTTCCGAGATAATTTGTTTGTTTCAATCTGATATTTGTAAAATGTGCTTGTTAGATTTTGAAACTATATTAATCACGTTATGTTACTGTTTAGATAAGATTGTTTTTCATCAAGCAAAGGTCACGACCGCATTACTGTTATGCCATTTGTTCAAAGTTCGAATCCACGACAACGCAAGCAAAAGACGAATCATGCCTTCGTATCAGCCGAGCCTGCTCTCAATACTGCATTTATTGGACGAATGGCAAACACATGAACACACTCCTTCAACATGTGACTCAATCCTCGTGCTTTTCTTTACCTAAAAGGGAAAAAAGGCAATCGCGACACTTTCATAATGTATGTATGTTTTTCTTTTGTTTTAAGTTACATGAAAGTAGAGCAAGATGAAAAAAGGGCGATATCCTGCGTATAATTCTTTATTAAAGTAATTAAAATTGAGCTCAAATTTTCTACATCCAAGTATGTGACGATAAATTTAAATATGTTCGATACTTTTCCGTTTCAAAAAACTATTGGCAACGTTTTTTTTTTTTTTTGGCCAAATTAGACTCGAAACACAAAATAATATAAAAACCACAACGTATTTCACATAAACAAAGAGTAGGGTAACTTAAGCACTCACCAAAGTTATTTCTGCACATGCGCAGAAGGCGCTCCATTTCGTGAATTGTGTGGTACATTCACCACAATTAATTAATTATTACTGACATTTGGCGACTTTTTTTTGTTGAGCCTTTACGATTTCCCAAAATGGAAAAGTACCAAATGTTTTATTTAGACAAAAAAAAAACCTCATATAAATAAAAAAAAAATTTCGATTTATTTATTTTATTATACACTTTTCCCATCTAAAAAGTAAAATTTTATATTTTTCCAATATTTTATTATTATTCGAAAGTATATTTATTAATTAATAAAGCAGCCATACAAATACTGGTAGTTACGTATTATCGTAACCATATTGGCGATATTATATGAAATAAAGGACATGGTTGCCAATTCAGCGCGGGTGACACGTGTGAAATCGTAGTTTCCAACTAGGCGAGTTACCTTAAATGTTGGCATTGTCGTGATAGTACTTAAGTACACAAATATTCATAAAAAGCTTGCGTAGAGTAATCTATACATATATAAATGGGTATTTGTATTTTGACCTCGCTTCACTCCAACACTGTTCAACCTATCACTATGAAAATGGCCATGTATATGTGTTTTTTGGGGAGAAGGTTTTTGTGCTATGCTGTTTGTTGCAGCTGACCACCAGGCTACAGCATATCAACTTCTGCACCGTTCAATCAATTGCCAAGTTGCCAACGGGGTCGCCAAAAATGATACCACCTTGGCTCTAACAACAACATTTCGCTGTTTCCATTCAATCGCCATTATAATGTAAGGCACGGCATTGCTGGGGTGAGCATAACAATTTTCACATAAAATAAATACAACAGAAAGTAAAAGTTAACGTATTACATATACGGATATAATTTATTTGCACTATTTTGCGCGTTCATTACACAAAATTTATAGCAATGTGCTACTTTTGCTGAGCAGAGATCAGCTTAGGAAGGTGTTTTCAAAAATCAACCCACAAGAAAGTTACGGAGCCTTATAACTAATAAAAAATAATCCTTTTTATCAGCTATTAGACCTTCAAACTTAAAATTTAACAAATATGGGGGTTTTTTGTCCAACTAAGATATGCAAAAAAGCTTCTCTTTTTTTTGTTTAATTTGCAATTCACGTAAAATTAACTCATTAAAAACTTCTTTATCCTTCAATCTATATTGTTTGATTTTTCAATTCAACCATTTGAAGAATGGGTATACCAGCTAATCATATATGAAATACATTTTTGTTGCATTTTTCGCCTTTTCTTTTTTTTTCTGCGATAAAAAACAGGCTTTATACTGACTGTTCATTAACATCTCTCTCTGAAGCAACCCAAGGGATTTTGGAGACAGATTTCGAAATTTTTAATTATGATCAAGAGACGATGATACATCTAAATTGGGCCCCATTCTTCACATTTCCACACCATGCTAATATGAAACATTTCAACCTCCACTGATTTATCACTCTGTGAAAACCCCCCTGGGTCTCATCCTGGACATCAAGGATAATTTGAGGCAAAGAATCCCTAAGAGCCATTTTGTATAATAATAACTTATATTTATTATATCAAATCTCAAAAAACACTCTAATAACATATAATATTTATATGATACGTCACATAACAGGGATTTACCTTTTATGTTTTATTAAATTACGAATTATGAAATTAATTAATAATTATGCTCAAGATGAAATAAGGTCTACCGAAATAAGAGGTCCGAGAAATACACGTACTCGAATTATTAGCTTTCATTAAGTTTAACTAATTTTACTAAACTAACGCTTATTTTAATCGTACATAAATTATATCTACCGCTGGTATATCAGGTTGTGACGTCTTACGCGTCTTTTCTTTAACAAGTCCTTTGGGTTCTTTGGGCCAAAATTAATGGCAACTCTTTTCCAACCAAATCCAAGAAACGAGATATGAAGAAGAAATGCAAATAAACCGACTTTAAATATAGGATCTTAGAGTAAGCGGGATAGCAATGTAAAGGAATCTAAGACAATTGATGTGCGTTGAGGCAGTTGATGATTATTGCAGTTCGTAGTTCAAGATTGATTAAGTTCTACTTGCCGTGGATAAACACATATTGGTGTTCGACTAGAAGTTAACCGTAAAGCTGCATATCATTGCAGATAAAGACAAGTAGCATTACTGAATAATATAAGGTAGGATTGATTACATTTTATTAGAATTGACGATTAGGCGGTTCGATTATTGAGATTGGTCTGAGAATTAGAATTGATCACATTATAAATATAAATATATATGTATTGTATGTTGCGTATTGCGTCATCGTAGATTCTCTCATGTTAACTATTATAATTATATTTGTTAAAAGTTTAAGTTGAATATCTTAATAAAGTCATATTAAGATAATGTTTGATCCGAGTTCTTTCGCTAACCCTACACCTCTAGCTCACGCTGATACTTCAAGGGATATACTTCCAAGGGGAGGTACATCGCAAGCTTTCTCTTTCTTCCGTAGAATAGCATCAATAAGTCTTCACTAACGTAATCTCCTGGAATCCTCTAAATTTGAGGTTACTGTTGCTGGCTCAATAGCCTTCATACTTGCTAGCTTACAACGCTCGACTTAAATACCCTATCTACTTTGCATATCCCGTTCACCTTTTGGAGTTGATTGGAAATATACACGAATTTATAATCCCCGAAAAGACGCCTAAGAATATTAGTGGAAAGGTTCCGTACAGATTTGTCACAACTCTTTCAGTATCATCAGGTTTCAAACCCACGTCTGAGTGAAAACAACGCTAGCTATATATATATATATATATATATATATATATATATATATATATATATATATATAACTCACGGTAGTGACTATTCGACTCTCACAGCTTGACTTGTCACTGGAGCTATTGACTAAAAGGACAACGAAAGAATACTTATTTCAGAAATATAAATGAAGAATAATTAAGAACCAAAATAAAAATATTTTTTTATGTTATAATGTTAATAGTTGGTTGGAACTCGAAGACCTGTGGATATTTATTATTAGTATTATTATTAAATTATTAAAATGAAGGAAATAAGATCACCTTTTAACAACTTTATTTTGCATTCATTTGCTGTTTTAAGTATTACTAAGAGAAAACTTAGAGAATAATATAATTCTTAAGAAAATATAACAATTATTTATTTTATGTTAATAACTTAAAAGAGAAGAAACAATCTGAAATAAAAGGTAAATGCTATTATTTATCAGATTTTCACATGTTAAACCATACATATAAATTTTAAAAATAATTTTAGTTAAAAAATACTAAATCCATAATGAAACTATTATAATATATATTAAAAAAGAAATTAGAATGATCACTAAGAACTTAAATGTATTATATTATATTAAATTTATATCAATCTCATAACTATAAAGTGGTCACTAAAGGTAACTGCGCACGTTTAGTTATTAATTTTATCTCTGTCTATTTACCTGCTTCGTGTCTATAAAATCCTTAGCTAGGTAAGATTGTGATCTAAAGACCTACTATTCATATCAATTAACTGTAAAACATTTAAAAAGAACAGTTTATGGGATTTTTAAAATTATATTATTCATATCTAATATATATGTTACACTAGCTGCATGGCCCGCGTTGCTCGGGTTTTCTCTACTTTTAAATTTTTTCCTTTCCTTCACGAAATCAGCACTTCTAATACTCTGTGACGGGCTCACGCGTCTTTTCTTTAACATGTCCTTTGTGTTCTTCGGGCCAGAATTAATGGCAACTCTTTCCCAACCAAATCCAAAAAGTGAAGTGTGAATGAAAGATGCAAATGAGCAAACTTTTAAAATATTGGAACTTAGAGTAAACAAGATGGCAATGTATGGCAATTTGTGTTAGTGGATAGAAATTGGCGAGTAGTTGATGTCCAATAGAAGAATCGTGGTTCAAGTCTGAATGAGCTTTACGTGACTGTGATTAGGAGTTATAAGTGATCGAATATATTTAATTCAAGTTGCACACCAGTGCATACAAGTAAAGACAAGAATGAGCATAAGTCAATACTGGCTGGTTCTCCAAGCTGTAATAAGGTAGGATTGACTATTTAATATTAGAATCAGTGATTAGGCGGTTCAGTTATTGATAGTGATCTGAATTAGATTAAGTTTTATTATCTAAAATATATATATATATATATATATATATATATATATATATATATATATATATATATTGTGTGTTACGTATTTTGCCATCGTAGATTCTCTCACATTAATTATTATAATTTAATTTGTTAAAGGTTTAAGTTGAATATCTTAATAAAGTCATATTAAGATAATGTTTGATTCTAGTTCTTACGTTAATCCGACACCTCTAGCTCACGCTGACACTCCGAGAGATATTCTCCCAAGGGGGCAACATCACAACTCTTTTTCAAAATGCCTTCCACCCCCACCCCTTCCTTCTCTTAGCCCGGCGTTGCTCGGGCTTTTACCGAATGTATAACTTAAAATTCCCTGTTTCAAAATTTTTTCGCTTCTTTTCTTTTAGACAGGTTTATTTCCCCTCTCGCTATATCTCTCGAGTAAGTGAACACACAGTGGGACTTTAATATTCACTCACTTACTTTGCAACTTTTTTAGCCCTGGAAACGAAAATGTACCTTTTTAAAAATAGTTGTATGTTGAGAAAAATAAAATTTTTATAATTACAAAATTGCACGACTGTATTAAATATTGAATTAAAATTGTGAGAATTTTTTGAAATGTTCGATTCACGGAAAAAAAGTTTCATGCAATTATTTTTATAAATGAAGAAGTAATAAAAACTTCGAATTTGATAAGTAGTTATTAAATATTTAAAATTTGAATATATTTTAACTGATGCAACATATTTAAAAAATAAAATACTATAAAGAATTAAAATTTATTTAAGTAATTCCCAGCTGAATAAAAATGTTACTTTGTCTTCTATTTCTTAAAAATATATTAAAACTACCTATTTTACTAATTATTATAATACTTATTACACTTTCTTGAAAGATTTAGAATTATGCAACCTTCGATGTACATCCAGTATTAATTTTACTATAGTTTTGTTATATGTTTATAATATTCTTAACTATACACAGTTCTTCAAGTTTAGTGAAATGGGTGTCCAACACTTGGCCTTTTTCAACTAAATTTGTTTTGTATTTCGTTATTATCTTTTGAACTGTAGATTTGTTTCAATGTTTTTTGAGCCACTGTAAATAGTATTTAAATTTTAAATTATCGCCTTGTTTAATGGAAACTATTATTACAACTTTTCATTCAAATGGGAGAATCGATCTTACGTTGAATTTAAAAGACATTTATTGAGTGTGACGACCTCTCTCTGTTAATATTTTACTTACAAAATAGTTTCACTAACGTCATTCAAACTATTCAAATATCATTTTTTCTCACGTTGTATAAATCGAAAAGTAACCGAATCTTAGAATTCTGTGTAAGCGACCTTAAATTACCATAACTGAAAAGTATATAGCACTATTTAAAAAACAGTGAAAAGCTTTTTCTGAAAAATGGCGTAAATCTATCTTGGTTCAAAATGCATTCTTTTTCAGGTCGACTGATTCGAGACGTATTCGTTTTTGCAAGGATTTTCATAGAATAATCGCCTGTGTTTTTTCTTTAGAATTTCAGCGAATTTTTACTTTAATTAATACTGCGCAGTCCGTAAATATTAAGATTTAAAATTTGGCGAACGTACCATACTCGAACTTTTCTAAAATTATAAGCAAATAAACAATGTTCTTTTTCGATTCAGATGGCAGAATTTTTTCCTACTTACTTGACAATTATTGTTATATTTTGGACATTTCACAAAATATCTTTATAAATTATAGCCTATGTGTTATTCTGATGTATAAGCTATACTATTGTAAAGTTTCATTAAAATACATTCAGTTGTTTTTGCGTGAAAGACTACCAAACATCCTCACAAACTTTCACATTTATAATATATATCCTGATTACCGATTACTAAAGAGGGAAAATTCCGGAATTTTAGATCAGGTTCTTAATTCCATAGCTATTAAGTATACCTTTGTTAATAGATCGAAATTTTCAAAAAAAAAAGTTCCTTTTAATTTCATATATTTGTCATCCAGCAAACTAGCAAAAGTAGTCTTTTACAGCTGTTTTCATTAATAAATATTGTATTGATGTAAAAGTATATTGTACCAAAGTAGAATTTATCTTTAATATTTTGTGTCGCATTGAGGGTTTTTTAATAATATAGCTTGGTAATGTGTAAAACTGATCATTGAAAAACTTTGAACAGAACAATTACATATGTTTCGGTGCAAAGTCGTAAAGTGGCAGACTTATTTAATTGTCAACCTCCAGATCTGATCATGATTTTTGTTTTCATCAATTAAATAATATAATTCGATTACCATTTATGCAGATATTGTGCAATTCTTTAAGTTCAATGTAGTTTTTATGCATTTTCTTAAAATTCTAAATAAAGCAATTTTTTTTAGTCTTTGGAAATATTTTCAGGTTTTGTATTTCATACGAGTATTACATTCTAATAAAACTTATATACTGATCATCTTCAGACCTTAAGAACTAAAATATCTCAGTGATGCAATTATAATCATGGCGTAAGTTTATTTATTTATAGTGCCTTATTTTGCATTAGTTCTGGAATTCAATTATACATTCTGATTCTAAAGAAGCTGTTTAATCCCACTAATAATTCACAATACTTAACCTTGTCACTTTAAAGTTGCTTGACGAATTCTCTATCCGCGGGTTTTCTACTTATCCTCTTGGGGAAACTATTCTCAACTGTGATTTTAGTTTTAAAAAAAACGCTTTACATAGATATGACTTGATTTTATGTTAATGCAGATGCTATTTAAACCCTGGCATTGGATGTATTAGGTTACTCGTGAATTCGTGAAAAGTTTATAGTAGGAAGTGATTTGTGACTAGGAAGTCGTGCTTGCTGAAGTTAATATTCATCTTAGCATCCACTCAGAGATGTGGAATATAGAAGTTGATTTGGATTAAGCTGTTACAGTGCTCCAAAAGGAGTTGCCAAAGCAACTACAAGCGGCTCATGAGATAAGTCATTTTAAATAATCTTATAAATTGAATTAATAGTTTAGAGTATGAATGCTTCCAAAGTTAATGAATAAGTTGTAAATTTCTCATAGAGTGTTCGATCTAAAATAAAAGTAATTATTTTTTTAAAAAATTTCTGCTTCTTCCCCGAATTCTCTTACACCTGCAACCTCCGGAATGCGACAAAGTTACCTGTGAAACCTGAAGTTAACAGAAATCAGAGATTAAGAAAAAAAATTAAAAATACAGTCGAACCTCCATGTAACGAACCTCTATATTGCGAATTTTTCTATATAGAGAACTTTTTCCTAAAACAAAGAACATTTCCCAATTTTCTTCGTAAAATAACCTCCCAATAGCGAAGTTTATTTTCTATATAACGAACTTTTTCTCTTGGGACTCAATTTTTTTCTCCCTATTTTTGAAGTATTTTTGGACATATCGAGTTATTCTGTCTTTTAGCTCATTGTATGGTGGCCATAAATCTTGAACTGATCGCTGAGAGCAATGGAATTCTGGTTTTCATCCAAGAAATGCAACCTTTAACCCCCATTGTCCAGTTCACTGGAAATATCTTCTATATCCCTTTTAGTCCTCATTAGAGTCTTTTGTCCTTGAAATAGTCCCCACTCATTTGTAGTATTGATCAATTGTACTGGGAACTTCATTTTTTGTAGCTCGAAAATGTCAAAACGTGTTTGAGCATCAAAGAAAAAAATTAAATTCAGAAAGTGGATAAAGGAGTCAAGAAACTTTTCTTGTAATTTTTCTTTTTTATATATATAGGTAAGATATAAAGAAAATTAAAAGATGAAACTCTATATAATGAATTTTCAATATAACGAACTTTTGTTCGGGATTTAGTGACTTCGTTATATAGAGGTTTGACTGTTTGTAATTAAAAAAATATAAGTACTAGAATTTTTGAAAAATTCACATTATTTTCAGAGTTAATACCAATTGAAATAATTATTCGCGTTTTTTTTTTCTTAAAATTGCTCCCCTCTGTTGTCGTAAAATATGAATAAACCCACTTCAAAGTTACATATTTCAAAAATTCTAGTTGAGCCTCTGAACAGAGGTCTGAGCTATATACAGGCAAAATATTACTCTAATAGAAACGTTTTTCACAAAACTAGAACATTTGGAAAACAAATTATTCTAAGTTAATTTTTTACCAAAATATTTTATTTAAATAATTGTTTTCGTCAAAATGTCCTTAAAACAATTTTATGCATATATTCTAATTTAAATGACGCTAAATATCATGAAAATTATCCATTTATGCACTTTTGAAAATCACGATTCCGAATGTAGTCGGATACCTTAAATAAAGGACATTAGCTTTGATATGTATTGTACTCAGAAAGAATAGATTCAT
The DNA here is from genome assembly GCA_019973935.1 of Trichonephila clavipes. Classification (NCBI taxonomy): domain Eukaryota; kingdom Metazoa; phylum Arthropoda; class Arachnida; order Araneae; family Nephilidae; genus Trichonephila; species Trichonephila clavipes. Next base: position 1,960,157 of record BMAU01021304.1, read on the forward strand.
TCATTGATGGATTTAACAGATATTAAACTATGTTGTTCTTTACATATTAGTGAAATCAAAACAAGTTATAACTAATATGGCATTGTCCCCATGCCCCCTCCCCTCTAAAAAAATGCTACGAATTCGTTATTCAATGCTCCTTGTCATTATTTTTGATACAAAATTTATGCAATATTTTTTACTTTTTCTTTGAAAATTTAATGTTTTATTTACATCAATATAAGTCATTTGTGGAATGTATTTCATTTGATTTTGCTGAGGCCTTATAGTTTCTTACGCAAACAAGAGCGTAAAATTACCCAACAAGATATCCAGGCTGAATTCGTCAAAACAAAATATTAGGATCCCAATTATTTCCACTTCGCTCTGCCGAATGAGTGAGTGAGTGAATATTAACGTCGCACTGTTCAGCTACACGAGGGCTTTTGGCGACGGACCACGAAATTTTGAATCATGGTCAAGTGCCTAGAACGACACCTGAGCTAGAAGCTCCTCTCCTAACTACCACACCACACCAAGGGAGGACGTTTCAGCTCTCGTCAGATTTAACGTGCATAGCTGCCCTACACGGTGGGTCTTTAGTGGTACTGGGCTCGAACTCATGACATGCCTGCCATGATCTGTTACCCTAACCACTGGGCTACCGCAGCTCTTCGCTCTGCCGAAAGGATGGGGCTCTCCGTTCATTTGCGCTAATTTTACGCCTCAAAAAAATATTTCTCAATGTTATTTAAAAGATAACTGAATAATTTACTTAGGAAGTATACAGAGAAGGGGATTAGTTACCGAAATTTATTTAAATTGATTAATTAAGAGAGAATCGTGTTACGACTTTGCTAATGTTATTTTTCTGCACGTGCCCCTCTGGTTAAATATCTCTATTTAAATATTTATATCTTATTTCTAGAATGATAAGAAAACATGCAAACGTTTTTGACAAATATTACAGGAACAGAAAGTTGTTCAAATCGAAGATTTTGAATAGGGAGTGTTTTAAAGTGTTTTCATATATATATATATATATATATATATATATAAAACTGTTAAATTTTAAAGAATCTGCAATTTGTGAGGGGTGAGGTCTATTTTACCTCCTTTCATTTTTTTTCCAATTCAACTTTATTTTTAAAAGAAAAGAATTAAAAAGAAAAAACTATGCATTTGTGATATAAAACAACAATGAAAAACATTCTGGTACATAAAATACATGACATCCTTAAATGTTAATAATTTATCGGGAAAGGAATTTCAAAATACAGCATGTCCCGAAACTCAACGTCAAGTATGCATGAGTTGAAAGGGGGAGTCATATCAGGTCTAGAAAAATAAATTAAAAAAATGCCAGATATCATGGTTAAGGGATGACTAGCATGTGCAGGAAAACTGACGCCCTCCATCACATCATCAGGAAGCGTGACCACAAATTTCCTATAATATTTTACAGCGATTTTTTTCACTACACTCATCTTGCAAAGCCATCCTACAACCATCTTGCAAAGTCACAATTCGGGAAAAATACATTGCTGCTTTAGTTAAAATACACCTGGTATGTTTGAGTCGGGGTTTCAGAAAATGATGTCTCTGACTCTTCGCTAAAAAAAAGAAAAAAAGAATACAAACAAAAATCTAGGCAAGTATCTCAAAAGATGGTCCATTTAGTTAAGATTTCAAAATGCTCAGCACCCCGCGGCCGTTTTTATCTTCCCCGGCGCCTTAGCCACTTCAAATAGTTATGCCCCTCTCCTCACTATTTCCAGAGCACACCCTCATTTTTGCAGTTTCTTCCCTATCAATTTTGGTTCGGAAGAGATTTTTTTAAAAACAATTTTTTTCCCCATCCAATTTCTTAGGCCCCTAAATCTTTTGCTCCCTAGGCACGTGCCGAAGCGAAAAGAGGCCCTGGAAATTGTCCATCTTTTCTATCCAAAACAATCATTGCCATTTTTTTTTGTTTTTTCGAAATATCTTCATTTTTAAAAACCTCTCTACTTACACCCTCCGTCACATCGTTATGTACTATGGGAGAAAATTTCAAAATTTTATTTTTAGTTTTTTACTAGTGTGATCTTGCATAATAGTGCTATTAATTACAGTCGCAAATTAATCAAAAAACTTTGCTGGTTTAGTTAAAGTTAACGTAGAAAGAGATGGTTTGAGAAAGTTAGGTGACATAACTGACTCTGCAAGAAAAAAAATTATATACTACTCCAGACAAGTTATTTCGAAAGATGAGCATTTAGTTAAGGTTCCAAAATGCTACACTTGCTACTTTTCTATCCATAACAATTACTGATAAATTTTTTTTATAGAATGACTTAATTTTAAATATCTTAACCTCAAGTTTGAAGCTCAAATGAAGAAATAAATTTAAAAATAAAATGAAGTACATTTTTTGTAATACTTTAATTAATGAAATGTTCGAAAAGTTTAGCTTCAAAACGAATGTAGGCACTACCTATTTCTGAAAGTGATCCCTTGATGAGTCGTATGCATGTAGTTAATTTTTTTTTCTTCCACTGCTTCAGCAATTTTTTGGCGCAGTTTGATTACATTTTCAATTGATTTAAAAGAAGTTCAGAGGCAAACATTTCGATTATTTAACTTAATTAATGCAAAACTTTTTCCGTTCTATTTTTGTGTATTGCTTCATTTCAGTTACACACTGAAGATTTGGGTTTTTTTAAAATTAAATCATAATAGATTGTCAATAATTGTTACCGATAGAAAAGTAGCATGTATTGTACCATTTGGGAATTTTAAATACACGGGTCATCTTTTGAACTAACTTACCTTCGGCTTATGGAATATTTGCTTTTATATACAGTCTAAATACGGTGACATCATTTACTCAACCCCAACTTTTACTATTGTAGTTAGTATAAGCCGATTTATACTAGTTTAGTTCAAAATAACAAATTATGTTAATTTTAACTAAACTAGTATATTGTTTTGGCCGAGTTGTGGCTGCGATCAATAGCACGGCTATACAAGATAAGGTTAGTGAAAAAATTGCTGTAAAACTGCAATTCATGGCCATGATACTAAATGATATAATGGAGGGTGTCGGTTTTTCAGATTTTCAAAAAATATGCTAGTTATCACTTAACCAAGTGAAATGGATTTTTTTATTTCCCCAGAACTCTTATATTTTCCTCTTTTCTTTAGAGCCCACTTGATGCTTCGGAACACCCAGTAATATCTTGCTAATATCTTTCGAATAGTTTAGTTATTTTTAAGATGCTAGATTGTCTAGATGCATTTTTATTTATCTTTAAAAATGAATTGAATTACTTATTTATTTGTTTAAGTAAAAATACCAGTTGTATAATCTTATTTTATCTGAATAGATAAATCTTCGAGACTGATAGAAAATATATAGGAAAAGCAATTCTTTTTTATACAATTTTTATTCATATCCTAATTGTTTACTGTATTGTGTCGCCATCTGTTGAGTGTAAGTATAAGGTAAAGCACAAATTAAAACAGTAATATTGGGTTTTTATTATTTATTTATTTACGATGATACTTGTCACAATGTTTCCATACATAAAAACATTTTTATGTGAATAAACTGCTTAAAATTAATTTTTAATGAAGTGAAATAATTTAAAACGTATAACAATCGAATAGATTGTATAAATAAATATTGACAAAATATGGCGAAAGTCGTGAAAATGTAATACAAAAATAAAGCGCAATAAATAATTCGCAAGTAATACATGTATGACAAACACATACACTTGCCAACGAAAGTCTGTACAGGCGATGATCTTCCATAATCATGCAAAGATCGCTAACTAAATTAAGTCTTTCTGAATCAATACTAGTTTTTATTGATTCCTCTAACGTCGTAAATTCACATAGTATAAGCAACAATCACCTGAATATTACATAAAATAATACAAATATTTATAACTTGAGAACGACACAAATCATGTGCGTCAAAAGTCTGCGTACACTGGAAAAAACCTTTACAGTAATGGATTGTAACTAAAAGTTAATACTTTTTAAGCTATTCCGTTCTTTCTATAACTCTCTCAACCAGTGGCGCACACAGGAATTTTTCAAGGGGGGTCCGGGTCGAAAGTTCATTCTTGTATCATGCTCCGTTTGATTTTGTCGATTTTCGGGAACAAAATACAGTAAAAAACTAGTTTTTGAATAAATAATTAGCATTAATTAATAAAATTAATCATTAATAGCAAGTAATTAATTAAATTTTACGTACTATATACTTAGAATTATAATCAATCGGAAAAAATCAAGGGCTTTGGGGGGGTCCGGACCCCAGGACCCCTCCCCCTTGTGTGCGCCACTGCTCTCAACATATTTCGCAAGCATTAGTTAGCTTAGTTGTTTCATCTGTGTCACATCTTAGTTGTTTCATCTGTGTCACATCTTAGTTGTTTCATCTGTGTCACATCTGAGTTGTTTCATCTGTGTCACATCTTAGTTTTTTCATCTGTGTCTCATCTTAGTTGTTTCATCTGTGTCACATCTTAGTTGTTTCATCTGTGTCACATCTTAGTTGTTTCATCTGTGTCACATCTTAGTTGTTTCATCTGTGTGACATCTTAGTTGTTTCATCTGACAGATTTGAGCATTTCCTTGGATGTTATTGCATTCTCTTTGATTATCCACTCGAGTAATTCCCACAAATACTGTATTGTGCTTAGGTCTGGAGACTAGGTTGACTTTCGGAATTGGTTTGGGGCATGACAGAACAGTCATGGCGTCAAAATGTGAGCCATTTGCTTGGTACCTTTTTGCCGCTGAAAATAAAAATCCTTATTCTCCGCAAATTTCGTGGCATATACCCTGATATTTGACTTCAATAAGTTCAAGTAATGAATTTTGTACATTGTTGATTCAATAAATTCCAGATTACCAACCGAAAGGCTTCCAATGCACCCCCAAACATACCTCCTTCTCCATGTTTGATAGTCGAAAAAGGATTCTCTTTCTCAAGATTAGAATTGTAATAAAGTCTCAATTTTTTGCAATATCTCAGCTTCACTTTTAGCTATTTGGGAAGCTTATAGTCTTTGATTTATTTTTGCAGAACGCATTACAAAGCCAAATTCTCAAGGGGATACTGCAAACGGGCGGCCGGATCTTGGCTTGGACGTTAAAATTTTATTTTATTTTATTTGTATTTTATGAACACTTCTTGAATAAATGAGAATGTCTCCTATTAACAATTTCAACAATTGTTTTAAAAATTTACCCCTTTTCTGAAGATCTATGATAATTTTTCTTTCAATAAAATATATATATATATATTGATTAACCCAATTTCTCACTGGTCATGGTAATTTCAAAAGCTACCTGAACAAATTTAATTTAGCTCCTTCATCTTTCTGTGACTGTAATATTGGTGGCGAGGAAAATGTAGAACATGTGATCCTTCTGTGTTCCAAGTATGTCAGAGAGAGAAAGATCATAAGACTGGCGTTCAAGAGACTCAACATTAATTGGCCACCGAATTTTCACCAATTTCTTTCCACCAGAAGTGCTTTCAATAATTTCTGTAAATTTGTTGTAACTGTTTGTAATCCTTCTTATCTTCATTTTTTTTAATTGTTTATTTCCCTTGAATGTGTGTTTAATACTTACTTCTGTAAGCCCCGTGTGATACTTTGTGGTGCACGGGGATTTTATAATTGTTTTCAATAAAAAAAATAATATATTGATCTCTATTTTGTTGCCTGTCATGAAACCACAAAAGCTTTCAAATCACAAATCCTAAATAAATCGTAAAAGAAGCTTATAATTACTTAAAACCCACGATTTAGTTCAATTATTTTGCAATAAAAGGTCTTTAAAAGCTCTATTTTGTAAATGCACGCAGACTTCTGGCGCGGATGGTTGGTGATTATTTGGCGGTCATTCTTGTTTTTTCCTGTTAAGGTGAATTTTATTGCTGTTGCTTGAATAAGGAAATTTTAAAGAATTGCTGACAAATATTTTGATTTTCTAAAGCGAGATTTTAATAGTAATTATAGCATAAACACATAAGATGATTGCCTGCACGCAAACTTTCAGAGGCAAGTGTATGATATATTCGTCTAACTCGTAATGGATTAGATAACCTCAATATATTCAATATTTTTAAAAGGTCTTTAAAATTTGAAAAACTACAGATTTTATGCGTTCTTCTTTATCTCAAAAATTATTTCAACCATATTATTTTCATAAGATTTTCTTAAAAATTATTTATGTGATTAAGCTGTTTTACTTATAACATTTATTTAAATGTTTTCAAGCATAAAGCAATTTAAGGAACGATAAACTTATATTCACAATACTGGAAAATTTTGTTTAACTTTGTTGTTTTTAAAAGCTTTAATTCTTGAATTCAATTTAAAAAATACAGATTAAATTTAAATAAAACAATGCGAGAAAATAATTTATATAATTTTTAATGCCGTCATCAAAAAAAGAAGCCCTTTAAAACTATATCAAGTAATGCAAAATGCCTTAAGCTCTTCATTGCACTAGAAATATATGATGTAATGTATGATCTGTATGTATTTCTGAAAATACGAATTTTTTTATCAATTGACATTATAAACAGCATAAAATCAGATTTTTCTCTTAAAATTGTGAAATTACCTTTAAATACTGATATTCTTTTATGTGCATTAAAAGTTGAAAATAATTTAACATTTCATGAAGATGTATCTTATTCAATCCCAAACTGATTAAAAAGTACAAATTATTTTGCATTTCCATTTTAAAAAGTAGAGCTAATTATTAAAATAAATTCAACAGAAATCAACAGAAAACATTTTAAAAATTGTAAAAATATTGAGGTATCTGTCAAAATTTAAAAATATTCCCATATGAATATGATCTTAATAATAGTGTATAAAATGCGATCTTAAATGTGACAACATATTTTTAGGGCACACACCCTTTACTTGATTAGTCTGAATGGCAACATCTATAACATGGTTCCCTAGAAAATAGTCAGTCGCTACAATATTGGCTTTTTGCCAGTAGAGGTCTCTAAACCAATGGGTTACTTCTTTGTTAATTTGCTCAGCCATATTCCGAAGCCCATTTTCAGGATGAAGAAGTATGAATAAGGTGTCTGGAGTCATTTCTGCCATCGCTGCCCATAAACCCTTGGGGGTTGGTTTGCTGAATACTTCCTGAAAGTAAGCTCTTAAACTTTCTTTATCATGTTTGTTTCCCCAGGCTCGTGGTATGCTGGGCCATAAATATGCAGGAGTTCCATTTTTGAATTTGTAGTTGTAGCTCACAATGATATTTTTGTCACTCTTCCATATATTACTAAAAAAAATTATGTATATATATATGTATGGCATTTTTTTATAAAATACATATAAATACATACAAGAGCAGTATTTTATTATGTGAAGTTATTTTTAGAATATATATATTATTTAAAAAAATTTTATGTTCTTCAGTATAGTTACAAAACAGTTTTAAAACTGCTACAGATGCTTGGAAGAAATTTTGGATTTAGGGCTTCAAGATTTAACTAAAAAAATTCATATTCGAATTTTCGGAGTGTTAAAATTTATTTTTACACTCTTATTAGATTAAAAAACATATGTTTGTTATATTTCTTTTTGAACGTTCTTTCGTTTTTTAAAAACGAGTAATATAAAAAAATTAAAATTCCTACTTTGTTAGAAAAATTTTCTGGTACCAACTGTTGTAGATAAAACTAACTTTGTCAAAAATAATGCAAGATAAATTTTAAATTAAAAAATAAATTTAATTAATGATCAAATATTTGAAAAACTGTATTAACATCAAATTACATCCACTACAAGTTTTACAAAAATGTATTTGAACTTCAGTGGATGAAAAAAAGCATTTTACTAACGATTGAAAATTTGAACAACATGTATACATATAAAAAACATATTTTGGGAGGAGAGGGTGAAATAGTAGGAATAAAAATATTGTGTTTTACCATTTAGCGTTAACATTTATTGAAGGTGTTTAGAACAGTATAGTTTAGTCAAAAATGTATTAACATCAGATGCATTGTATAAAATCTTAAAGGTCAAAAATTTATGAAATTGAAATTAGAGCTCCGGTCGTTTTGAATTCGTGAAAATAACGTAAATGCTGTGGAGTTTAATCAGTTTTTTAAATCTAAATCAATGTGTCTGAAAGAAAAAAGATAATTAAGATTTCTCTTTAATTATATTTTTTATCAATCTCTGAAAATATTTTTAAATATATATATATATATATATATATATATATATATATATATATATATATATATATATATATATATATATATATATATATATATATATATATATTTATATATATATATATATATATATATATATATATATATATAGATCTGAATATTTCCTAAAGATATTTTCAGAAATTTCATGAAAAATTTTGGGAGAAATCTTTATCGTATTTGCTCATATGAATGCAATTAATTGCATCCAAATCTATACACTTGCTAAGGTTCGCAGAAGAAAGCGGAGTTTCCATAGGATTATCATTACTCTCACGAATTCAGAATGATCAGGAAAAAGAAGCCATTTGTCGAAGAATACGACGTACAAAAGTTGATTTTAGATCAACAATAACGAGAAAAACTCTAGTTCCCCGCAAATCACACATTATTCCAGTTTTCCACAATTTCATTTTTATGAACATAGTATAAGAGCAGTACAAGAGCTGCATCACCACCCCTTCTGTTCAATTATCAAGACGATGTTCAGAGATTTTTAAATTCTCATATGAAATGATGATGTAAAATTGCTTTTAATTACTCATTAGTTTCACAATTTCTCATTACTTTTTATTTGGTTTTCGTTGTTCTCTTTTGTAATGAAATGAACTCGTTCATCGATAAAACAAATCTAGGGCTCTTTTCATTGTGTTGATTGATTGAGTATTAACATTGCAACAAGAGAGATATTGGCAACGGGGATTGCATTTTGAATCACGATCAAGTAACCACGATCAATACCACAAATTGGCACCCTATTCTTCGAATGCACTTAACCCTAATGTTACTACTGTTGTTATCGTGTCTTTCCCGAAGGGAAAGAAGGAAAACTGGCAGAGCCTGTGACAGGTTGGAGGACCTCTACACGATAGATGGTGATACCATTACAAATTAAGAATGGGCTAGAAGAGAGGTGAATATTCTCCTGAACCCTGCACCCGTAGTTTCTGCTGTGACCACCCACAGGACTTTCGGACCCATTGATTTCACGAGCATTTACTCCGTGCGTATTCTGAGGGTATTTGGTAGATCGGGCATCAAACCTCGGCCTTCCGGTCTGGTGTCCAATACTCTGACCCAGTGATACTCAACCAGTGGCCTTTTCTGAGTGGCTCGGTTATAGCCCATTGCACTAAGAAATTCAATTATTAGAGAACAATGTACAAAAATTTAACAGAAAATTCTATCATTCAAGCAATCAAATGTATCAATTTTCCTATCAATTTAGTTTTTTTTTAATAGTAGAATGTAAGAAAGAGAGAGGTTTGGTAATATTCATGAAAGAAAATAGAAATTATCCCACATAACTCAGTAAAAATTCATGAAAATAAATGTTTCTGTGGGTGTGTTTGATAGAAAAGTTAATATAGTATTAAAATAAAAGCCAAAAATGAGTTTTAATATTTTGATCCATTTTGTGTCAATGTTGCTTTGGTCTTATAGCAGTGTTTCTGAAACTGTGTGGGACACGTCCCCCTTGAGGGGGCGCGAGCAAACTGAAAAATCAAAAACAAAATATTATTTAAAAAATCTATTAATTTATAAAAAGTAAGGAAACAAAATACAATTTTGCATAATAAAAAATAAAGTCCACATTTACACTGATATAATACACTTATAAATGTATCAGTACTGCACCATGTATTTTATAACTAATTTAACAATACTAAGTTAAGAACCAGTTTAATAGTTACTAGTGACTGTATGGGTATGTCATAAAGAATTGTAAAGATAAATATTAATTTTTGGATATAATTTTTGTACGGTTTATAATTAATACCTAAATCCCGATTAAAAGTTACACGATTTGCTCCCCAAAGCCACCGTTTTTTCAATTAGGCGCGCGTATGTGATGTATCGGGAGGGGGGAAGAAAAGGGATAAATAAGCAAAACCTCTGAAAAAAGTAAATCCTTCGTGAACACTATGAAGGACCTTTTATTGTATTTTAGATCTTGGGAAAAATTTTATGGATAGCAGTACACAGAAAAGACGGAAAGATGTATATATACGTCCGGAGCAATTATCGCTTTGGTTGAGCGAGACGTTTACATGCGTCGGTGGCACTTAAGAGGTTAAAGTAGTGTTGTAGTTTTAGCGTCAAAGTATAGCATTACTGATTTCAATGCATTGTCATTGTATGCAGGGGGGCGCGATGAAAATTATGTTTGAATATTGGGTCGCGAATTATAAAAGTTTGAGAAGCACTGTTTTTTTTCCCATTATCGGCATGTTGCGGCCCTCATGAAATACCTGCCATACGTGTGCAGTCTGCGTGAAATACCCGTCATGTGTATGCGGCCCGGCGGGAAAAAAGGTTGAGTACCCCTACTCTAACCACTAGGCTACCCACGACTTCTTTCAACCCCAACGTGAGCAGAGAATGATTTAACATACAGAAAATAATGCTACAAACGACGGTCTTTAGTAGGAGCTCGTCAGTGTTCGTTGTACTTTTGTTTAAAGACACGTGACATTTTTTTTAGTCTTGTAGAATGTAATTAGAAATCAATGAAGGAAATTTTAATTTTTAATACAGATTGACAACACTTTTCAACAGAAAGATACTTACTTGAGAGTGGTATTGCTCAAATTATAAGGTATAAAAAATAATCCCAGCTCGGATTTAATGAGGTTTAAAAGTTTCACATGGATCTCTTCCGTTTTAAAACCATGAGGAAAGTTATGAAAATCTAGTATTATTATTTCTCTTTTGCTTGTCTTCAAGAAAAGTTTTACCTACAACGAAAATTAAATATGGTTAATAATTATGCATAAAATATGGATCATTCTTGTTTCAATAGTTGTTTAAAACATTTATTATAAATAAAATATTTCTGAGTCACTGAGAATCTGTTATCAAACAAGGAGACAATAAAGAAAATTTGCAATTTATCCCTTTTTGCTGAATTGCATGTTTGGAAGAATTTCTGAAGCAATGTTTACAGTTTTTTAAACTTTTTACCACTATAGTATTTTGATATTGAAAAGTAACAAATTTATAACAGATAACTAAAAATATCGATAAGATTTTTGATAAAATAGCTGGGACATACAGATAGCTAAAATAAATGACATACTGTAAGGCAGCTTAAGCCCTTTAAAATTTATCCGTTTTTGATAAATTATGAAAATAAAGTAAGCCATTTAGTTATCGGTAAATTTTCTTATTTCTTTCAACTAATGCATGTAAAAGAGAAAAAATTTAACGCTTTACGTGATGCAGGACAGTTTAAAATTAAATTTCTATTTTGAAGAACGCATTAAAACATCCGTTTCTTTTATTACATTCTCTCCTCTCTTAAGTAGCTGAAAATTAATTGAACTAATTATACTTCCTTTTTGGCTTTTGCTCTCATTTCTTTTTTATTTTTCCCATCCTTCCATTAGGTTTAAAAGAATTTATAAGATAACCAAATTTTTAAATCCAAGAAATATTTAGTTTAAAGTGTTAAAATGTATTAGTTGCCCCAAAATCTTAAATTAATGGTAAATAAAATGTTTCATCCTTTCCAATCACGTTTATAAATCAATGCTTTTATCAAAAGTGTTATTTTTTTTTAGGTAAATTAAATGTAATATCAAACCAAACTCCCTTTGTTTGAAACAAATGTATCAATGAATGAAATAAAAATAACATCAATACAAAAAATGTACCTTCAATTTAAAGTGTCCAATTTTACTCAAATTATTTAAATTATTTTACCTTTTAAACAGTTTTAAGTTATCCGTTCTTTTATTGCATGATTAAGAACTTTGATACCACATTTGTCACCCTAACTTTTTCTTAAAATATTTTCACTTTTCGGAAAACATTTTACTAATACTTAATATAGTTTAAAAATTTATGTAGCTATATATGTAGTAGGGGTACGAATAGCTCCTGCCATGCTGGTCACTTGTGTGAAGGCTACGTTGAAGTATTCAAAATGACATGACGCAGTGTTGATTTTAAGCTCGAAGTCTAGGTGGTTTCGCGAAGTTTTGTCTAGTCCGTAAGCAAGTCTCATGTTTCCTCTTTTTGTGTATCTTTGAAGGTGCGTCATATAGGCTATTATGTCACGTCTTCTCAAAGGAGCCCATGTAATACAAAAGGATTTCTGTTGGTTGTAGTCATGACTACTATTAAGTCATTACTTGTCTCTCTTGTTGGATGGAGTCTAAGTCGGAGAGTGCTTTGCTGGTTTCTCACTAACCTTGGCCAAAGTAAGATCAAAAGTTGACTTGTCCAAAATTTCAATGTCAGCACTCTCCTGTTCGAGACACTTTCTGCGAGAAACTTCGTGACAGTTGGGAAAAGTTACTTAACAGGAAGCCGATCATTCAAGAAATCATCGCAGTAGCAAGACAAAACCTATCTTTTTTTTTAAAGAAATTTTTTTAACTTTTTAATCATGAAATATTTGCTTACTCGATATACATTTCAGTACAATTTATGGTTATAACTTTTAAACGTTCACTACATTCCATTTCGAAAACTTATAACGTAGGATATTTCCCTTTTATTCAATTCCTACTAAAAGCTCCCTCTATATATTTATCTAGCTCACATTTTCAATCGTTAATAAAATACATTCTATTCATCTATTTAAGTCCAAATAAATTTTATTAAACCTGTAGTGGATGATACTTGATGTTAATCAATTAATAGTTAAAAATATATTAACTAAATTAATTATAGGTTTCCGACGCCACCTTAGATTCGTCTCCATTCTTCTAACAATGGAACTGTTAAAACAATGACAAAAGTTGGCGTCGAAAACCGGTTTTTCAGCCAAGCAAGCCAAATCTGGTATGCATTGTTACAAAAATGCAAAAAAATCATGCTCTTTTTTCAATTCCTACTATTAGTTCCCTCTCTCGCTATACATATTGTTCAAATTTTCATTGGTTAATAAAATACTTTATATTCATCTATTCAAAGTAGGAATTGACTTAATTTTATATATGTAAGGGTAATTAAATTAGATTAAAAATTAAATTCCCTATCTAGTACTTAACTCATATTTTTTTCATTTGATCTTCAAATATCAAACTAATCACCCATTTATTTCTTCCGAACAAATGGCCTAGCCAATAAACATGTCTTATTTCAGATTGTTATATTTAATAGCCCATATACCAGCATTAACTTTCAAGTACACTCATAAAATCCGCGATACTTATCACATCTGCTTTTTAAGTGGTAAAACACTTAGATTTTACTTTGGCGTTCTTTTTCTCTCTCCCTCTCAGCGTCAGAACTTGTATAGATTCCATCGAATAAAGATCCATTTTCAAAAAACTAAGTCTGATTCTGGCATCAAAACATGTCATATATATATATATATAGCTTGTTTTATTTATGCCTTCCTTTTTTAAACATAATATATCTATCTTCTATATTAAATTGATTGATTTGTCATGTTTTTATCGAAGCAAAAATTAATAGTTTTGTGTTCCATACAAATCATTCATAAACTATGTAATTATTAAAAAAGCTAGGATCAATTAGTAGGAAAATATTGCTGAAGCACGATGGTAGATTGATATATAACTTTCCACAATAGAAGTTATATTATCGAGCGCGTTGTGCCTCTTTATAACATATTTAGTTTGGTTTTATCATTGTTGAAGATCATCTATATATTTACGGATTGCAAAGGAGATATTAAATAACATTTCAATCGTAGTTTTTAATCCTTTATCGGCAAGCAATTACCTACTTCAGAAAACATTTTCTTACCTTTACCTTTATTACCTTTTCCCTGTGGAATTGAGAAATTTTTTAAGAAAGTTCCATTTGTGATTAAAAACAAAACAGGTAAATAATTCTTAAAAATGCATTCATTTTATAAATTTGCGTACAATTATCCATTTTTCTATATACCTTATAGATTTAAAACATTCATTGTAACTGAGGAGTTTTAGATATCTTCCTCTAGTGGCGTAATGGAGATTATTGGCCCCCTGCAAAGTCAGATTTTGGGCCCCATGCCAGATCTTAAAAGGGTACGTACTTGGTGTTAGTCAGGCTTCCGGCACCCTGGAATCCTGGGCACCTCCCCAATGCGGTGGATGCTGTGTGTATATTACGCCACTGTCTTCCTCATAAAACTCTAACTTTATGGTTGCCAATTATGCCAACATCTCCTAGGTGGTATTGGTTATGCTCTGTCTTTTTTCTTCCCCATCGGTATCAAAGTGTTTGCGTCCAGGAAGGCTTTCATTTGTAGAAAGAGGTATTCGATAAACTTAGTTCTTAATTGTCTTCAGCAAATCATTTGTGACTACAGATGGCTAAGCAAAGCGTGATTCGTCACTGACGTTTCCTAGACCCTGTTTGAAAAATTTCACCCATTTTCACACTTTACTGTCACTCATTGCATTGTCATCGTACATTTCATATATCTGTCTATGAATATCCGCAAATTTCATAGTTATTATCGTTAAGAACAAGATCATTGACCGTATTTCACAGTCAGAAGGAGCATTCGTCTTTTTTTAAACATTTTAACCTACCTACAAGCATCCATATTGAAGTGGTCAATGCAAATGGTGTTGAATTATGCTCAAAGGAAACCAGAAGTCTACGCACTCATTCACTCTCGCGTGCGCGAAATTTCAAATGGTATTCACAAACGAATCCTACTTTAAAAAAAAGAGAGAGAGAAAACCATTTTGTAGATTCTGTGCAGTATGTGATGATGGGAGGCCGCCGGCCCCTGAGATACAGTTTTAAATTTTGCATTTTCCCTGTTTACAGGAAATAGGGATTACACAGGAATGTGGGTGCGTCTAGGTTCAACGGACCTTATGGCCGGCAAGGTTATGTTCTTGCGCTCCAATCAGGGTGGTAGATTGGACGGTAATGAATCCGTAGCGGATTCTTTTCGAAGTGATCTGGTCGGCTTTAAAAGCTGGTCCGCGCGAATTCTCGGGGCTTTTTACTCCTTCTTCGTCTGCCAGAAAAAACCTCCACAGTCGGGAAGCGCACCTGCTACCCGAGGTCAATCCCATCCGTCGCTCTCTCCCTCTTTCAAAGCTAAGTAGTATTCAGTTATGTGTCACTTAATTTTAATCTTACTGTTTAATAAATTAATTGTTACTTTAAAGAACCGGCCTTGTAATTTAGTGTACTGTTTATTTGTCTTAAAAGATCTAATGTTTAAACTTAAGCTATAGTGTGACGCCAAATGATAAATTAGAACCTGGGTATTATAAAATGGATAATAAGAATAAATTAAATCAATTTAAGTTAACCGGGCGTCGCATTACTGATTATATGACCTTCAAAACAGAGAATACCTTTTCAATTACCGTATTTAAAATAAATAAAATAACAGTACTCGTGTATTAGCTTGTCAAAAAGCAAATTGGCGAAGATTTTGAAGGTTCCCTCCCCCTATTCACAAACAAGAGTACAGTGTTTAAGACAGGAGAGTCGTTTTTCATTGTTGGCTGATGAATATTGCTGTATTTTGAGAAGGTTTACGATTTAGGGAAAACGGCTCATGGACTAACTCATAAAAACCGAAATAAGTTATAAAATATATTTTACTCGCATTTCATACCAACAAGTGTTTTAAACTCTTGTTAAATGTAAATATGAGCATGAAAACTATGGATTTTACGACTCACCTGGTCCAAAACTGATTTCACTGTGTGATCGGTTTTCAGAAAATTGTGATTGATGAAATACTTTGCATAAGTTTTCTCATAATAGCCAACCCTTAAGTCGAAATATCTCAAGCCATACACCATTTGGTTGAATATGGACAATTCTTGTGAGTATTTGTATCCTGTATAAGGAATTGTCTTTTTGTTGTAACTGAAACTGCCTGAATCATGACTTCCTGGAATCATTATTTCATCAAGTCTTAAATGAGAAATGTATTTTGAAATACGCTCCATCCAAAAGGGATGCATTTTTAAACAAGTGGATGCCTGAATCTTTCCTGAAATAAATATTAAAAACAATAATGAAATAAATTCTAAAAAAACAATCAAATGTAAAGTGTTATCAAGAAAATTATTTCCATTTTTCGTATCTCCGATGATTCATTTTGATTCAGATATGGAGTTAATCCAATTAATTACTCCTGATGCCTTAGACAGTGGCTCCAAACTTTTCTACTTCTGTGTGTGTGTGTGTGTGTGTGTGTGTTCGTGTGTGTGTGTGTGTGTGTGTGTGTGTGTGTGTGTGTGTGTGTGTGTGTGTGTGTGTGTGTGTGTGTGTGTGTGTGTGTGTGTGTGTGTGTGTGTGTGTGTGTGTGTGTGTGTGTGTGTGTGTGTGTGTGTGTGTGTGTGTGTGTGTGTGTGTGTGTGTGTGTGTGTGTGTGTGTGTGTGTGTGTGTGTGTGTGTGTGTGTGTGTGTGTGTGTGTGTGTGTGTGTGTGTGTGTGTGTGTGTGTGTGTGGTGCCTTTTCTAATTTATTTTTTCTTTGCGCCAAATATGAGAAAAACATAAAATTCTCCAAAATTCTGCGACAACTCTACGAAGAAGCTACGGTGCTTAGCTTAGAAACCCCCGACTTTAAAGATAAATCACAGTCGTTAGTTCTTCTCATATTAGTACCAAAAGTGAAGTTTAATTGGGAATACTGCATAAATGAAAGGGCTGAAATTTTGTTCATACATGATTTAATGAATGTAATCCATGATTATGTAGACACCAGTTTTCGTCAGTGACATAATAGGACCAAGGGAGGGACAATTGGAAATGCTGCAAGTAAATAATGGCGATGGGCATTAGAGCTTCTGGAACTCTGTGCAATCGATGAACTTGTGTGTATATTACAACTATTCTATATGTATTACGTTTCAAAGACTGATTATTTTGCTGTTAAAAGTCAAAATCATAGGAATTTTTAGTAAGTGGATAATAATACAGAAGTGTCTAATGCAGTGCTTCTCAAACTTTCAATATACGCGACCCACTATTCAATCATTTTCATCGCCCCCCTTCCATACAATAACAATGTATTGAATTCAATAATGTTATACTTTGACACTAAAGCTACTATACGACTTTAACCTCTTATGTGCCACCGACGCATATAAACGTCTCGCTCAGCCAAATCATTAATTTTCTGGACGTGAATGTGCGTCTCTCCGAAATACGATCTTTTCTGTGCAGTGCTATTCATAAAATTATTCCGAGGCCTGTGGGATGCAATTAAGGATCTTGACAGTGTTTGAGAAAGATTTAGTTATTTCAGAGGATTTGCTTATTTATTTTATTTATCCTCCCCCCCCCAAATAAACACATCAAAATGCGTTCGTCTACGTGGAAAAGGGTGGCATTGGGGAGTGAATCAAGTAACATTTAATCGGCAGTTAAGGAATTACAAACCGTACAAATTATCAAGATAAGTGTTAATACAAGCCCATGGGGTCACTAATAATTATCAAGCTTGTTCTCCACTTAGTACTGATAAGTAAATTATGAAACACATTGCGCAGTAGTGATACATTTATAAGAGTATTACATCAGTGTAAATGTGTATGTTTTTTTTATGTCATAATAAATTTTGCTTTTATTTCTTTCAGTAAATTAATAATTTTTTTAAATTACATTTTGTTTTCGACTTTTCAGTATGCTAACCCCCCCCCTTCTTTGTAGAGTTATCACACCCCCAAGGGAGGCGCGCCCCAAAGTTTGAGAAACGCTGGTCTAATGTCAAACTCTTCACAGTGCGTAATTACCATATAGTGTGCAGCAAGGGTGTCAAACTCAAAGGCTAACTTGGGGCAAAGAAACAAGGCTTAACTTTATGGGGACCGCAAAAAATACCAATATTCATAGAAACGTAAGCTTATTTCGAATAATACATTATAATAAACAGAAATAAAAGAGCAAGAAAAATTTAATGTTTACGTCCTGACACTTGACATCTCTTTTCTGCTACTTTTTCCTATTTTGGAAGAAAGTTTGTTACTTTATTATATATTATTGTGTGCCGATATTATACTGGCCAGGCCACAAAAATGTTCGTTGCGGGCCGCGAGTTTAACTCCTCTGGTGTACACGACACAAAACCATTGGAAACGTTCATAAGCGAGTTGTAAGTTGTTGCCGGAGTGCAAGCAGTTAGTCAAAACTGATTCCCGTCATCCGTAATTTCACAATACAGCCTGACGATATTTGCTAGATACCTGCCTTTGAAGTTCGTTGATACTACGGGAAAAATGATTTTTAAACAAACAATTAACTGAAGTCTCAGGAAGACTGGTATGTATCACAGACTTCTAGCTAACTGCGTGTCATACGCAAATGAAGCCCGAAAACAAAGGAAATAGGCAGATAATCATTGGAGCAATGTGATGTTCCCCCATGAATCACGAAACAGTTTATAGAGCGATTCTTGTCTCAGCATAATCAAAGTAAAACGTAAAGCTCGATCGCATAATGTAATGAAAGGGATTTTGTGTGAGTATGTGTGTAAGCGGGTATACTATTTGTTGGACGCCCGACCTTCATGTTTTCGGGGGAGGTTTTGTAGATAGAGCATAGTACAGAAATACGGTTCTGGAACCTCTTTCTTATATTTTCTAAGATTCTATTAAGCCACAGTTTTTTATTTGCGAAGGATAATGCAACAATCTTTGAAATTAGAGATTCTTAACACTTACAATGGACAACATGATCTTCTAACTCCATCAAGGGTCTTGCTTAATTCATAACCACTCTGCTGCAAGAGTGGTAGAATCTATCAGTGTAATCTATCCAGAGTCTCATTCATAGCATAAAACATCGCTGTGATCCTTACAATGCGGCAAGAACGGTCACACTTCGTACTAAATTTAGCAGTTTGTTTTGTTTTCAGCTTTTGTTTAAGCAAACTGCTTCCTCCCCATTTTATAGCTACATCACTGATTCTCAACCAATATGCCGTGGCACCTAAGTGTCCCGTCAGATTATTTTAAAATTACTTATACTCAAAGGGGGGGAAATAAAATCGGAAACCGAATCCTTCGTTCTTTTTATAGAAATAAACTAAGAGTATTCGTGGTATATTTAACTTATCCTTTCCTGGATAAATGGATGTAAAATAATTAGATTGGATTCGTAATCCAATTGTGATACGGATTCATCTGTATATGAATTACTTTTGAATGATGAAAAACTCATTTCTGTCTGTAATATTCGAGATTTAATTTCAAAAGATTCGGAAGAGTCAACTAATTCATTTTGGATTAAAATTAGAGGCAATTGTAATGCCAAAAAACCTTTAAAAATATTGTGACAATTTTCTACATCTTATTTATGTGAATTCGGATTTTCAGCATTTACAAATATAAAAAGGAAAGAATGATCGAGATTTTTAAATGTAGATGACGAAATGAGAGGGGCATTATCATTTTTTACGACCAATTATAAACGAAATTATCCAAAATCCTCAAGCCCAAATTTCGCATAAAATGTATTCTTATAATTTGTAATTAATTACTCAATAAACATTTTGTTATCTTTGTCGTACATAGTAAATTACAGATAAGTAAAATCCTTTTAAACTTATTTTATTGTTAGTGTGCCGCCAAATTTTGAAGTTGTTAAAAGTGTACCGCAACAAAAAGTTTTAGAATCACTGTTCTACATAAATCAAGCAACAAATATATTTTACGCGTCTTTCTATTGCTCTCTTTATATATTATAATTTTCTAGCTGAGAACAGTCAGCCATTTATTTAACCCCTGATTATAAATTATTTTTCTTAATTTATGGTCACCACTGAACATAATCCATCATATCTACTAGGAGCCACTGGTATAATTTTTATTTTATTTAACTAATATTTTGTAACAAATTTGCTTAATTCGAAACATATACTTCATAATATTCCCTCCTCATCTTTCTCTTAGCATTTCAAAACCCAACTGACGCATGTATAGAAGATATAGGTTGCATCAAATCTTTTTGTAAACTTATGGTTGCTGCAGAGAAAAGCTTTATATTCTTTTTACTGAAGTAATACCCAGATGAACTTAACTGCCTGTCTTAAACCTAAAAAAATTTACAAAGAGAAAAATATGCTTCTTTTAAAATTTGTGTACAAGAGATTGCTTACATTGTGATGAATATTCAGAGAATACAGTTATTGTTCAGTAAAAGACAAAAGGACAACAAAAAATTATCTCAGGCATACATATGAATTATATGAATAACCTTTTCTCGTACATCAGGAAGACCAAAATTATATTGCGTGTTAAAGGGCAATCAATTCTACGAAACCTATAAAAAATTTCAAAAATCCAATTACTTCTCTATTTTTAAAGCATTTAACTTTTGTCTTGGTGAAGGATTGAGTTGTTACAATACAATAACATGAAATTCAAATTGAATTCGTTATAAGATTTTCTGTATGAGTGATAAATTGAGAATTATTATATTTAATCTATTTTTTTCTTTTCGATATCCTCGTATTTTACTAGGTAATACCTAGGTGAATAGCTCAAATTGCAAACAAAGAGGAAAGTATTTACTAATAACTTTAAAATAAAGAGTATTGGAATTAACGATATAACTAAAATTGACACCCCACAACCAAATATTACGCTTAACTTAAAGGGTTATTTTGTTAAGTATAAAATACTTACCTTTTTCATTGAAATAAGTAGCCCAATAGCCCATGCAGGGGCTTTTCTGCTGAGGATTCAAAAAAGAAGCTTCCACTGGTATTTTAATAGCAGTTCTGAAGTATCCACTGGGATATTTCTTGGGGTACATGGTTAGAAGAGGTTTTTCTGATGAATTGTGAATTGGATCCTGATTATACACATTGATTATATCTCCGTCTGATGAATTTTTAGCCACCCAGTTTACTTCTAGCCAACGCTGAACCAAGCCGTTCTTCGTGAAGAAAGAATAAAGTGAAGATATTGTCAAGAAGATCTGAATATCATCTGGATTATAAGGATGACAATCTGTATAATTAGAAAAAGATATGTTGAATGAAATCAAAATTAAATACTTAAGATAATATAGAATATAAATCATTAGGAATACCTGCTAAAACAGGAACTTCAATTTTACTCTAAATGAGTAGTAGGATTCAAAAGTTCCCAAATTGAGTCTGTAACTTAATAAAAAATATCAATTAAACTGATTAAACATATCATCCTTCGAAATAAGATTCTTGAGCAACAACACACTTTTGCCATTGTTTGTAAAGGTCACCAAAACAGTTCTGGAAACCATTTTTAGCCATGTCTTTTCCTTCAGCTTGCGATGCACTTTCAACTTCATCTGCAGATTGAAATCGACGATCCTGCAGGTGACGTGCCAGTTCAAGAAATATTCTGAAGTTTCAGGGGGTGAAATCTGAGGAGTAAGAAGGATGGGACTATACAGTTGTTTTCATTCCCCCGTCGTTGTTTGAAGCATGTTCTTGAGTACCACCGCAGAAAACTTTTCCATGTTTTCAGCAGTGCGGGAAGTCTGCGGACGTCCAGAGCATTTGCCGTCTTCGACACTTTCCTTACCTTCACTGAAACGTCGATACCACTAAAAGCCTTACAGCCTTCAAAATTTCGTAAGTCTCCGTAGCACTTTTTTGCGAATTAACAAATTTTTATGTTTATTTTTTGCTCAACAAACGCATTTCTTTTAATCGCCGACTGCTAAATGGATACGCCTACAAAATACGACGCTGTGGCGAGCCACCACCCACGTGATTTGGGACTAACTTTTCTTAGAAAAAGGGAAGAACGCAGTAACACAGAAATGCTATCGTAGTCGCTCTACTGCAAAAGGTTTCCACGTTCTAGACTCAGTCCGGGAACTTTTGAACCCTACCTCGTATTTTATTAGTAATACTTAAACATGATTTGCTGCTCTGATTAATTACTTATAAAATACGTAACGAGATTTATTGCGCATATTTAAAATCAAACGCGAAGATAAACTTTGTGTTCTTCATTAGAAGTTTAAGAGAAATATTAGAATAAAAATTCAAAATTTTCACAACTGTCCGAGTTAAAATATAATACCAATAGTATTTTAAAATGTTTTGAATGGCATAAAAAAATTTTTTTATAAATCACTATATATAAATCAGTTTTTTAATTTAATGAGTGTTATGCAATCTTAAGAGGGAAAGTATTCAAACTCCAACTCCTAGATATCTTCAAAACTTACCTAGAATTTTATCTAGTGGTGTAGGCATATTTAATAGGTATAAAAGGTAGAATTTTTTTATATTCTATGAGAGTTAGTAATTATGCACTTATAAATGCTTATCCCGTTAAAAAAAATTACTAAATTTTTTTTCTGAAAAAAGATTAAATTTTCCAAAAACTTAATGTTTTTTTTCAAATCTATGGGGGAAAATACTGATATAATTTTAAAGAATGAAATATCAGAAAATAAACAAATTTTAATATTCACCTTTAAAAGTATCGATGAAAGAGGAAACTAAGGATAAATTAACACAAACAAAAATGATAATTATCCAACTAGATCGTAACATCTTGGCAAAAAAATAAGAGATATCCAATACAGATACCTAAAAGAAAAAAGGGATGTTATGAATAAAATTAAAGGTAATTATCATAAATATTTATGCTAGAAAAATCGTAACATTTACAGCTATTATAATCCTCCTAATGCCAACTATATGGTGATTTTTAAATATTGGTTGCAATTACTGAATCTCTAATCTCTGTATTTAATAACCCACAATATATTGATTATTAGGAATACATGCGCAATAAATTTCCTATAAAATTTAATACACGTATTTCTATTATTTACTTTTTTATGCACCATTAGTAAAAAATGTATACATACACATATTTAACAATCTCGCAGATATTACTTTTGGTGATTACGTATTGATTGGTTGTGTAATAATGTCACATTTCAAAGTCACATGAGACTATTGGCAACGTTCTCGTTATTTTTGCTATGAATACGTGATAAGGATGACACCTGAGCTAGCAGTACACTCTCCACACTTCTACAGTAATATGAGGAATTTAAAGCTTTGACAGATTTAATGTGTTTCAACGCTTCTATATAAGAGGTCCTTAGTTCGTGATTTTGGAAGAGGCTAAATTTTGATATGAATCTTAAAACCTAAAATAGAGAATTCAAGTTCTTTATTTCAATTAAACGAGTTTTGGAATACAATAGAAGCTTATGAATGAAGATTCCAATTGAGTCTCAATATCTTTCTGTAGAATGACATGGATATTGGGGAAACGGGGAAATCACCATAAGCTTTGCAACATACTAAATACAGGCTCAAAAAATCATTAGATCTTTTCTTTTTTTCCTCTCTCCTATATATGAACAATATGCATGACATTAGCGACAGTGAATTATTTTTTTAAAAATATATAAAAAGCACAAGAATAATATATTACGGAAAATATAACTGGTGAAAAAATTATTACTATCGGATCCTTACGTAAGCATACATCACGATTCACTTTCTCGATTTTATCCAGTATTTTCCTTCAGAAAAGTGAAACACTTCGTCATGAAAGTAAGTCCATTAAAGGAAAAGAACACATTTCTCTTACGTTTCTTTCATGTTACACACGAATGATATTCTGCTGACGCATGATGTAAATTAGGCGTCAGTCCAGATATTGTGTGAGCAAATGAGGAAGCCTGCTTGAATTATGCAAGGAATGAAAAGGAAAAAATTAGTATCAATTATCAGATTTTATCTCGTAAAAAAATGTTCATATTGTTTCGAATTTAAGTTTTGTTTCTAAATATAACATATTTTCTGAATGTTTGATTTATTGGCTTAAAATATAGAAAATTTAGCTATCTAAAAATAAATGGGAAGTTGCTCAAACTGTATGTTTTAATCTAATATTTTATTTGAAAACATAACTAAAAAGTATTTTTTGTTCTTAAAATTTTATTTCACATATATTCTATTTATTCCATTTTTTAATTTCTAATCATATTTAATTTATTTACCTATAAAAGTTCCAAAATAACTTAGAGTTTTATAAAACAAACTGAGTATAAGATTTTAAGAAGCAGATCCTATATATACACTCTGTCGCAAAAAAATATATGCACCCAGAAGAAATCAAGCTACAATCACGAAACTCGGCAAGAATGTAGTCTGGTAAGAGATATGCAAATGATTAAAATTTCGAAGCCAATGAGACAAGGCTAAGTGTGCTATGCGCATATTAGTTGCGCAACTGGGAGAGTTTAAAAGCATGAGTACGAGCGCCGTACGGCTATCCAAACGAATCTGATGACTTTGATAGACGATATTGAGACTTAGGATGCCTCTAAGACGTAACCGGCGGCAGTACGAGCAGCTGACGGACTTTGATAGGGGCCGTATAATAGGCCTCAGAGAAGCAGGTTGGTCGAATAGACGTATCGGCCGCCACCTCGGTCAGAGCGATATGGTAGTTGCTCGGTGTTGGCAACAGTGGATCACAGAAGGTAGAGTGTACCGTCGCGGAGGGTCAGGACGTCCCAGGAACACAAATGATTGCGAGGATCGTGCAATCAGAAGAGTGGCCTTTTCGGCACCAACAACGTCGCTAGCATCGATTCAACGCCACTTACCTCCTTCCAGACATCCAGTGCCATCAAGAGAAACCATAAGGAGACGACTGACCGAAATTGGCTTGAGGAGCCGACGTCCGCTAAGACGCTTACCACTGACCCCACATCATAGGCAGTGTCGACTGGATTTTTGCCGACCTCGGGCAACTTGGAGTGTGACAGACTGGAGACGTGTCATCTTCAGTGATGAATCCCGATTCAGTCTCAGTGATGATGACCACCGCACACGTGTCTGGAGGCGCACCGGCCAGCGGTCCGATCCGGCATTTATTGTCGAGCGGCATACAGCAATTTCACAAGGTGTGACAGTGTGGGGAGCAATTTCTTGGGACACACGATCATCTTTAGTGGTCCTTCAAGGCACTTTGACAGCTCGCAGATACGTGGACGATATTTTAACGCCGATTGTGCTACCCATGCTATCAAGTCGCCCAGGTGCCATTTATCAACAGGATAATGCTCGTCCACATACTGCGCGACTCTCCCAAAAATGTCTTCAAAGATATGACGTCCTAACATGGCCTGCCAAGTCACCAGATCTTTCGCCAATAGAGCATGTCTGGACGCGTTGGGAAGGCAACTGCAGCCGTCCCGAGATACAGGAGAATTAACTGCGCAGATGCAAAGACTATGGCAGGATCTTCCACAGGGGGTCATAAGTGATCTAATTGAATCGATGCCAGGCCGAATTTCGGCTTGTATAGCTGCCAGAGGTCGCTTTACTACTTACTGATTTTTAACCTTTTGCAAGCTGTAACCGCTTAATAAAATGATATTTTGTTCTGAATTTTTAATCATTTGTTTATTTTCATATACACTACATGCATACCAAATTTCGTGAATGTAGCTCAATTTCTTCTGGGTGCATATATTTTTTTGCGACAGAGTGTATATATATATATATATATATATATATAATCCGCTCCTCCAATTTTAAATCCCACGAAACATTGACATCCTCCATCACCTCCTCATTAGCTATTGAAACCACAAATTTTACAATTTTACGGTGATCTTCTCACTAATATCTTACATGACCATATTATTAATCGTAGTCGCAAGTCGTAGAAAAAATTTTGCTAAGTTAGTTAAAATTTACGTAGTTTTTGTGAGTTTGGTTGAAATGATGTCACCTGACTTTGACTCTCCATAAAAAAGAAAAATATTACACACAACCCCAGGCAAGTTTCTCAAAAGATGGTACATTTAGTTAAGATTCCAAAATGGTAGAACATTAGATCTTTTATCTACATAACAATCAGAGAATTTTTTTATTAGCAGAACATCGTAATTTAAAAACACCCTCTGTTGTTACCTTTCATCACTTCATTAAGATTGCGAAAACAAATTTTTAAATTTTGGATGGATTTTTTTTTATCTTTCATAGCTGTGCTATTAATCAGTCATAAAAGGAACAAAAAATTGTTGATTTAGTTAAAATCCGCGTTCTTTGAATCGGTTTGAGAAAGTGATGAACAACTGCTAGAAGGTTTTGCCTTTTACACGAATGCAAGCTCCATATACACTCAGGAACATTGAAAATAGCGACCCTAGAAGAAAGCATCGGATTGAAATGAAATTTAATACACATAATGACACAGATGAGAGATTCACTTGATCTCAAAAACAAAACAATTAAACTAATACAGGGTGTGCAACGACACAAATACTGGGCAACTTCAATAGCGTGTTGGACCACCTCCAGCTGCAATACATGCCACCACACGGTTCGGCATTGAGTTGATTAGACACCTTATGTTGTCCCGAGGCAGATGGACCCACAAATCTTGAACAGTCAACTCTAAATCATGTACAGAGTGACACGATGGCATCTGCCGTTTTAGCTGATCCCACACGTGCTCTACAGAGGACAAATCGGGGGAGCGGGCCAGCCATGGAAGAGTCTGAAAATGACGTAGGACGTCTTGAGCAACTCTTGCTGTATGCGGACGAGCATTATCTTGCTGTAAAATTGCCCCTGGGAGACCATTACGAAAGGTTCTACATGGGGTCGAAGAATATCCTCAACGTAACGTTGGCCCGTTAAGGTTCCACGCATCACAATTAAAGGGGACCGACTACCATGGGCTATGGCAACCCCAGACCATTACACCAGCTGTGCGGGCAGTGTGACGTAGAACAGTGTGGGGGGAATTGTACCGCTCACCAGGGCGCCTGCACACCCGTACACGGTGATCATCTGTCCCCAAAACAAACCAAGATTCATCACTAAACACAACCTTTTGCCAATCTGTGACATTCCACATTGATCTGTCTTGGCACCACTGGAGACGCAGTTGCCGATGTTCCGGTGTTAAAGGCAGTGCACAGAGAGGGCGCTTGAATTTAAGATTTGCTTCTACAAGGTGTCTGGAAATTGTTTGTGGAACAATTGCTACGCCTAAGTCTGCTCGTATCGTTGAACGAGTCACTGTGGGGTCCACAAGTGCTTGCCGCACGATCCTTCGATCCTCTCTCCTCGTGGTCTTACTGGTCGCTCCAGACCCGGTTTTCCGCGCGTGGGTACCTTGTGTCCACTGCTTCCAACAATTTCTAACGGCACACTCCGAACGATCCACCTGGCCAGCAACACGGCGCGTCGACCAGCCTGCAGTTTTCATCCCGATGATCAGGCCTCTCTCAAACTCACTTAACTGCGAGAAATGTCTTCTAGCACGTTTACCTGGCATGTTTCACTTACCAAAGTTCTCCTACAATCGGCGGGTAATCGTCACGTTTATGAATCTTCGAATTTGCACTTGTTTATATAGCACCCTCTTCCTGAATGTAGCGCCACCTCGGCGTGTATGAGCATGCGTATTGGCACAAAACTTGGATTATTTGCATATCACATTACGCTGTACTTATTTACAAAGTTTCGCGATTGTACTTAGCTTCCTTCTTGGGTCGCTATTTTCAATGTTCCTGAGTGTATTTTCAAAAGTGACCATTTACTAATTTTGGAGTAACAAGCTAAATTTATTTCGTCCACTGCTTCAGCAATCCTTTGACGCAGTTCAGTTACATCTTCTATTGGTTTAAATTTGGCGACAAGCTGGATATGAAATTGAACCATAGCGTCCAATCCATTTTCCGGGATATTATTCCATGTCCAAATACTCCTGTACAGGACGCGCTTAAAGTGCTGGGAAACAGTCTTTTTGAAACCCCATGTCCTTGTATTTATTGGCCGGCACATCCTTCAGCAGATCTGGCAAATTGTTTCCGAGAAAATTAAGGTAGTTGTCTGCATTTAAAGTTTTGGGTAACTCAAAGGTCCAATTATTTTTCCGTTCCAAATGTTTACTTTAAATTGAAACTGGGACCAGTCTTCATACATTAGATGCGGGTTTTCTAAATGCCCTCCATGCAAGTTGTGTAAGTTTAAATATCCGTTCTTTTTAAATATGGATTCGTCAGTCCACAGTATTTTGTTCAGGAAAATTCCCTACTTTTCGCTAACATTTTCTGCAAAACTCAAGCCTCGGAGTGCAGTCACAAGATAGAAGACCATGTTCACGTTGCACATGATATGGATGAAATTTGGGTGCTACTTCTGTAGTTCTTTCTTGAACGCATTCAAATATTGGGACACAGTTTTCGACTTCTACCAAAATGAAGTCCTCGTCTTATATCCGAGGTCTTCCAGCAGGCAACACTAGGCAATCGCTACACGCTTGATGGGTAACTCATTTTGGGCTACACCTGCGTTTCTCAAAATGTGGGGCACACACTCCCTTCGGGGTCATGATAACTACGATGGGGGCACGAGCATATTGAAAAGTCGGAAACAAAAGATAGATTTAAAAAACATTAATTTATCGAAGGTAAACAAACAAAATATATTCTGACATAAAAAAAATTAAATACACACTAATTCTGATATAATACACTTATAAATGTATCAGTACTGCACAATGTATTTTGTAATTTACACTGAAGAGCCAAAACAAACTGGCACACCTGCCTAATATCGTTTAGGGCCCCCAAAAGCACGCAGAAGTGCCGCAACACGGAGTGGCATGATATTGATTAATGTCTGAAGTAGTGCTGGAGGTAATTGACCCCATGAATCCTGCAGGGCTGTCCATAAATCAGAAGTAAGAGGAGGGGAGATCTCTTCTGAACCGCACGTTGCAAAGCATCTCAGATATATTCAATAATGTTCATGTCTGGGGCTTTTGGTGACCAGCGGAAGTGTCTAATTTCCGAAAAGTGCTCCTGGAGCCACTCTGTAGCAATTCTGGACGCCTGGGTTGTCGCATTGCCATGTTGAAATTCCCCCAAGTCCGTCGGAAGGCACAACGAACATAAATGGATGCAGGTGATTAGATAGGATGCTTACGTATCCGTCACCTATCAGAGTCGTATTTAGACGTATCAGGGGTCCATATCACGCCAACTACCATCACAGAGCCTGCATCAGCTTGAACAGTCCCCTGTTGACTTGTAGGGTCCATAGATTCATGAGGTTTTCTCCATACCCATACACGTCCATCAGCTTGATTCAATTGGAAACGAGACTCGTCAGACCAGGCAACGCGTTTCTAGTCATCAACAATCCAGTGTCGGTGTTGATGAGACCAGGTGAGGCGTACAGCTTTGTGTCGTGCAGTCAACAAGGTACACGAATGGGCCTTCGGCTCCGAAAACCCATATCGATGACGTTTCATTGAATGGTTCGCACGGTGACACTTGTTGATTGTCCAACTTTAAAATCGGCAGCAATTTGCGAAAGGGTTGCACGTCTGACATGCTTAATGGTTCTCGTCAGTCGTCGTTGGTCCCGTTCTTGCGTGTTTTTTTTCTGGCCGCAGCGATGTCGTAGATTTGATGTTTTAATGGATTTCCGATATTTAGGGTACTTTCGGGAAATGATCGCACGTGAGAATCAAAATTTCATCGCTGCCTCAGAGATGCTATATCTGTTCTCTCGAGCGCCGATTACAACATCATGTTCGAACTCGCTTAAATCTTGATAACCTGCCATTGTAGCAGCAGTAGCATATCCAACAACTGTGCCAGACACTCGTGGTCTTATATAGGCTTTATCAACCACAGCGCTATACTCCGATTGGTTCCATACCTCTTCATTTGCATACGCATGCCTGTACCAGTTTTTTGGCTCTTCAGTGCATTTAATAATACTAAGTTTAGTAATTACCAGTGTCCCGATGGCCTTGTGATATATAAAAAATTATATACAAAAATTAACGTTTATCTTGATAATTTGTACGGTATAAAATTCCTCGACTGCCGATTGAAAGTTACGCGGTTATCGCCCCAATAGCCACCGTTTTCCGCATAGACGCGCGTATGTGATGTATAGGGGTGGGG
Source organism: Trichonephila clavipes (assembly GCA_019973935.1). Classification (NCBI taxonomy): domain Eukaryota; kingdom Metazoa; phylum Arthropoda; class Arachnida; order Araneae; family Nephilidae; genus Trichonephila; species Trichonephila clavipes. Next base: position 1,990,265 of record BMAU01021304.1, read on the forward strand.
GGATAAGGAATAAATAAGCAATTTCTCTGAAATAAGTAAATCTTTCGCAAACACTGTCAAGGTCCTTTTATTACATCCCAAAGCCTTCGGAATAATTTTATGGATAACAGAGCAAGGAAAAAGATCGTACTTCGGAAAGACGTACTATATATACGTCCGAGGCAATTAACGCTTTGGATGATACTTAAGTACTTAAAGTTCTCATTGTAACTTTGGCGTCAAAGTGTATTATAGAATTAAACATATTGTTAATATATGAAGGGGAGCGATGAAAATTATGATTGAATATTGTTTCGCAAATATTGAAACTTTGAGAAGCACTGGGTTATACACTATATATTGAGTTTTTTCAAAAAGTCATTTTCTAAAAATATAAAAAATAGCAATCATTGTTATGGATAAAAAAAGTAGCAAGTGTTATACCATTTTAGACTTGCCACTTCATGATCACTTAATGAGCAAAGTTTTTGCTTTATTCGCGAGTGTGCTTAAAAGCACTGATATGCAAGACCACGTCAGTGAAGAATTCATTGCGAAATTGTGGAATTTGGTCACAGAACCTAAAAATGCGAAGGAGGGTGTCAGCAGAGACGTTTTTAAAATGAAGGCATTCAGCAAATAAAAATTCTTTATGATTGTCATGGATTGAAGAGAACTAAAGTGCTGTACCATTTTGGAGAATCTTAACTAAATATACCATTTTTTCAGAAACTTTCCTGGGATTTTGTGTAGTAATTTTCTTTTTATGGAGAATCAAAGTTAAATGGCATCACTTCAACTCACCCGGATTTATACAATTACGTTAATTTTAACTAAACTAGCAAATTGTTTGTCCGACTTGTGACTGAGAAGCTAGTAGGTACAGCACTAATAGTAGGGTTGTGAATAGTAGGGCTATGTAAGATGAAGTTAGTGAAAAAGTCATCGTAAAATTGTAGTCACAGTAGTTAATAATGTGATCAAGGATGTTAGTTTTCCACATTTTCAAAAATATGCTCCCTCTTTCTTAATTAAGAGAAACGGATTTTTCCTCCACATGGGTATGACCGACCTTTCACCTCGTGTCCTCTTTCGTCGAGTTTCGGGAGATCCTGTATTTCCTTTCGCACTATTTGAGGTATCCGACTACGTTCGGAACAGTGATTTTGCAACAGCGTGTAAATTGTCAATATTTATGATATTTAGTGTCACTTAGATTTGGAAATATACATACAATTGTTTTAAGAATAGTATTACAATAAAAAATTATTTAAGTGCAATATTTTGACAAAAAATGAGCATAGAATGAAAAATTTTCAAAATATTCTCCTTTTGTGAAAAATGCTTCTATTATAATAATATTTTGCCTGTATAAAGCTCAGACCTCTCTACAGAGGCTCAACTAGAATTTTTGAAATATATATCTTAGAGTAGATTTATCCATGTTTTACGACAACAGAGGGGAGAAATTTTAAGAACAAAACGCCGATAATTATTTCTATTGGTTGTAACTCTGAAAATAATGTGATTTTTTTAAAAACTCGTAGTTGAGCCTCTGTACAGATGTCTAAGCTATATACAGGCAAAATATTATTTTAATAGAAGCATTTTTCACAAAAGGAGAACATTTTGAAAAAAGGTTATTCTAAGTTACTTTTTTTGCTGAAATATTGTATTTAAACAATTTGTTTGTCAAAATCTCCTTAAAACAATTGTATACATGTATTCTAATCTAAATGACACTAAATATCATGAAAATTATCCATTTAAGCGCCTTTTTAAAATCACAGTTCCGAACGTAGTCAGATACCTTAAGAAAAACAAAATATATCTATCTTTTTTTTATTTATTATGGATCTAAAATCAAACCTAGAATTGGTAGTTAGCAAAATAAAGCTTTTTAATATCGTTAACGGTAGCAGTTAAAAAATTCACTTTTAAAAACCATATACTTACTTTAAAAGAGCAATTGAGAAGTTATTTCAATGAATCGGAGGAAGATCAGAATTCAAGGACCTGGTAAATATTCAAAAGGAGCAAAATAATACACTAACTAATTTAGTATATAACTGGTCCTCTTCCTCTCCCTTCAGTTAATTTAATGCGATATAAAGGTGAGAATTGTCATGTAGACTACAGGAATTTCTTAAGATACTTTCATTCCATAAAACATAAAAATTAAAAATAATATTCAGATTTTCGCATGAGCCACCAGTTGACTCTTACTGCTTTAAAGCTCTTTTCATATTATTTTATATTTATCTAGATAATAAAAATATCTAAATAAATAAGTTCTAAAACAAAAGTTCATCATATTTTAAGTCGCGTAGGGGGGCTGATATACGTTAAATCTGTCGTGACTGTAACTCCTTGAATTTACGTAGACAAAAAGTGGTGTTCTACTTAAGATGTTATTCTCGTCATTCAACTGAGACTTAATAAAATGATGCATGTCAAAAAGAGCCTTCATATCGCTTCTACGAGCAACTAAACAATCAACACCAATTTCAGTTGTATTTTAAGGCTCTAATAATTGAAAGTTTGAAAACAATATTTTTATTAGTGCATTTATTAAAAGTTTTTTTTATTTATGTAAATTATTACTTTATTTTGACCATAAATTAATTAACAAAGCATTGAAACTAAAAAGGATCCAAATAAGACCTTCTAAAATCAAAGAGTCAAAATGTTAGTATTAAATAACATGTAATCTTAGAATTATTAAATGCATTCTAATAAAAATGAGTATCATCTTATATACTTCTATTGTATTTTATTTATTTTCATTTTCCTGAATGTAACATCTAATTGATTTGCATGGAGTTCGATTAAAAATAAAACTCATAATTTAAATTCTTAGTCAAGTTCAGAGCGGGGAAATTGATCTGGTTGTTCAAGATCCTAAATTGAAAACAGTGTTTTAATTACTTAAGTGGTTTGCCCTATATCGTACGGCTACTGAAAATTTGCCACAACCAGTTTGCCCGTACGCTGTTCAGGGGCTCTGATATTTTCATTATTTCTTTCATCTGTGTGCGTGTTTTTAATTACTATGGTGATATTATTTCGTGCTATAGAGTTTTGGAACAGGGATACAGTTTGCCTATGGTACTGAAATGCTTTTCATCCGACACTTTGATTTTGGAGAACACGGAAATTTTTCTTTGATTATGGCATGAGTGAGTGAGTGAATATTAACGTCGCACTGTTCAGCTACACGGCGGGTCTTAAGTGGTACTGGGCTCGAACTCGTGGCAAGGCCAGCTACGATCAGATACCTTGACCACTCGGCTACCGTGGCCCTTCGATGAAGGTAGGAATTTAGATCCTTAAAATTTGTGTTCTACTGTTTACAATGCTTTTAGATTCAGACCGATGACTTTTGAAATTGTAGATATCTCAAACAACAAAGCACTTTTTTTGTATGAAAAAAAAATTGAACTAAATTTGGATACAGATTCAGAACTGTCTGCTGAGTATTTTGACTATTCTTATGAGGAACACACTCAAATTCCTCAACCGTTTGAATAAGTATTGGCATAAAATATTTTCTATGAAAAAAAGTCTTCATAACATGCAGAGTGTACTTAGAAAAAACAAATATTAAAAAGTTTTTGTGTTCCACAATTGTAAAATAAAAAAAATGGTGTAAAAATGTTTAAATTAAAATAAAGTTCTTCCATTTTCTTATTCTATTAAGTATGGCGTTTAGTGACACACAACAACAAAAATGTACTTTTTTTATAAACATTTTGGGTAAAAAAAATTTTAATGTCTTAAGGGGTTAAGAAGGTTGTCCAATTTGATTAAGTATTCATTGAAGGGGTGAGAATTGCGTTTCATTATTTGAAATATTAGTTTTTGATCGAATCATAATTAGAAAATATTATTTAAATTAAATTATGTCAAATTACTCACGTAATTTTTATTTTTAAATATTTATCGAGAATGCTACATCAAGATTCATTAATTATGTGGACTTTTAACAGGAATTTAAGCTCCTGAACAGAAAAAATACTTATCATAAGATTTAGTAAGATAAAATTATCAAAAATTCATTTTCTGGAAAATAATAAGACTGCATACAGTCTGATATTTAATTAACAATCACCTCATCTAGTTTTCACTCTAAATCGAAACATTAAAAATGTTTTTAAAGTAACAAATTCTACAAAGCTTAACCTATTAACTATGATTGACGAGTATACTCGTCATGGAGAAGTTGCAGGATTTTATGTCATAACGAGTATACTCGTCTTGCGTAAAAAGATTGATTGCTTAAATTGTAATTTTTGTGAAAGACAAAACATATTCTCAAATTTGAAGATGTTAAAAATATTTTGAGGTGGGGGGGCGGAGTAAAACAAATAAATAAAAAACAATTTTTAAGATGAAATCATGTGTCCTCGTATGCACTGGTTGAAACAGCAACAAGTTCGCACGATAAATTTTTTGCTCAACAAAATCAATTTGCAAAGTCTTATTATCATTAAAATCCATTTGCATAGTCCCGTTATCATTAAGATCAAATTGCAAAGTCCCATAATCATTAAAATCCATTTGCAAAGTCCTATTAGGTGTGGTACCCTGTTTCGGTGAATACCATTCCGCAGACTAAATTTATAAATTCTTACCTTTATATGTATTTAATTTTTCTTGCATTTTTCGAGTAATATGTATTTTATATATGTTTATGTAAACCAAGTAAATAAGTATTAGGGATAAAATTGGCAATTTTATGAAATAAACCCATCTTTGTTATATAATATTTTAACAGCGACTCTTACTCTGTGATTGACGAGTATACTCGTCATCACTCGAATTTCAATGACGCACATAGTTGCGTGCTCTCAAACAGGGGCGGCATAGTTAACTGGTCAAAAAGATTTTTTAAAAGATTGCTTTCCTACAGAATAAAAATCACAATGAAAAAAAAGTAAACCTTTTGTGAAATTCTAAGGAATTTATCAAAAATTATCAAAGGAATTACTGCATAAAAAGTTTTATTCTTAAAATACAGCGCATTGATTTACAAGAAAAAGTAAAATAGCGTAATCAATAGCGAAAAATATACTCGCAAAATTTCATCATGAATTATTTAACATTCATTTTATGTTCTCTTGGATAGTCCGTGTAATTTACAAATTTAAAAAAATGCAAGGTAAGCAACAAAGCCCTTTAATGTTATATTAATTTCATAATATTGAAACTCCAATGCATATAATGCATCAAAAAATAAACTTCAATTCATTAAATAATTTTGATTTAATTTATTGAAAATCGTGATGAAATGAAAATTAGCGTGATAAAATTAAATATATTATTAATTAAATGGTTTTAAAAGCTACTGTTTACTTCAACAAAAGGAGTATAAAGACTGTAATAATTGATAGTAATAGAAAAATAACTGTATAAAGACAATAGATAAATATTAAAATCATAAAGAATATTTGCAATTGCTAATAGAAAAAAAATTTTAATTTATTTCTAACACTATATAAAAATGTTTTCTATAAAATCAAATCAGTTAAAAGATTTACCTTTTATTGCCGTTGTCAAGATAAAGTAATGCTATATATTTGATAATATAAATAAACAAAAGGCATTAATATTTAATGGACAACAAACATTTCAGTGGTGCGTAGCTATCATCTGTTGGCAGGTACTCAGTTTCGATTTATATTTCCGAGTTGTCACAACGTAGCTTATCAATAACGCATCTTATCACATCTACAAAATAGATCGAAATGATTTATGAAACACAGCTTCTTTCGCCAAGGTTACACTTCTATCGCCAATAGTGACCACGGTCAATTAAAAGAGTTATTAATTCATTTTACAGGTGAAAGACAAGTTTCACGCGCGTTTTTGTAAACATTTGATGAAAATATAAATATGATTTTTTTTTAATTTACTGTATGTTAAAAGCTAATTTTATCTTTTTATCAAGGTTTATTTACAAGAAATTACATTTTTGAAACGTTTTAAGATATTTTTATTACTGTGTCATTTCTAAGAAATATGAAACTTTTGTTGATTTCTTAATAACTTTAATTTAAAAAATTATAAACTCAAATACTTTTTGTTTGGAAACTCTGTAGCTGTAGTAGTAAAAATAATTAATGAAATTTCCTTTCTAAATTTTTAATGTGCAATAGTTTTGAAAAATAGATTTTTTATGTAAAAATTTTAATACGTCCTTTTAAACACTTGTGTGAATTACGCGATTTCTCTTACATGTCACCTATTTTCCATTTTGGACAATTCTGCTAAGTGCTAATTTATTGATAAAAACTATTTAAAATCCAGGATTTTCCAGAAAATAAATCCTAACATTTTTTACACAATCATGATATAATCTGTAACCGAAACATAAATTCAAAAAAAAAATTGCCAGACTAATTAATATATTTATTACCACACCATCGTAATATATTTATTTCATTCTTTAAATATTATAAATGCAGCTTATTAATAATGAATCTATCATTAATTTTTATTTTAAAATAATTTTGTAGGTAGATTCCTTTTTGAAATCTCATCTACCAAACCATTTGATATATCTTGTATTATATATTGTCACTTAATACAAAAGTGTAGGTAAAGTTCTATATGAATAAAATATTGTTTTATGAGGATAATATATATTACAATAGTTGAAATCAATTCTTTTCGCGTAGAAATTCGTTTCAAAATTTCTTAGTTATAGGAGGAAAGGGATTTAAACTGTATCACCTAATATCATCTAAAAGGTTTTCTTATCATCAAATGCAATAAAATTTTCCACACAAAAGTTTTTAATTGTTTACACCAGTTGATAGTAATTGTTTACGTAATATAATAAAAGCAACTTATGTAACAAAACTCAAAATAAGATTAATACCAAAATTTTGAGATGGAAGTTTTAGAAGTTATAAACATAAAAAGGTTCTTAAAAATCTATTTAATACACAAACGATAGATTATTGGATATTAATGATATTATTCTTATTCTATTAGAAAATTATAATAATTTTATTCTAAATAACATTATAAATTGCCACGACACTTTAATTAATTTAGTTCTTAATGAAACAATTCATAATTGTAGTTCACATAAGCGAATTAAAAAACTACTACGAAATGGACTTTCTAGTATAGTTTAGTTAATTTATATTTACTTTTTAAGAGAAAAATATATTGTAGAAATGATTATTATCAATACACAAATATTGATGAAATAGGTATAAACTCACTCTCTCTTTTATTAAAAGTAAAGAATATATACCTAATAATATGCTTTGTCATAATTGCTTTATTTATTTTAAAACTAACGATAACCTACTTAATACAGATTGACTTGATATAACTTTACATATTATGCATAATAAATTAAATAAAAATGTTTTGCAAGAATAAGATAATTTTAATTCTATTACTATCAAAGTTCCTCTCTGGAACAGCAATTTCATATTTCTGTTTATATGAGTAGTTTCTTAATTACTTACAGTGCAATACTATTGATCTATTTTAAAATAGATGGCGCCATAAGTTAACATATTAGGCATTGTTTCGAAATCAAAAAGTACTATTTTTCAAATTTGTGCAAAGTTTCGTTCCAAAAAAAAATAATAATTAAATTTTTTTATGGTTTTAATATTTCCTTAGTACAATTTATCGCAGATTTTTTTAAGTATTTCTATGAGCCCTCTTACCTTAAATCATTTTTCTCCAGTCAATTTTGTTAATGACTTCTTATTGGTAATTTGGCATAATATTTTGACTGTTTTAATGATAATTGTGTGTGTGTGTGTGTGTGTGTGTGTGTGTGTGTGTGTGTGTGTGTGTGTGTGTGTGTGTGTGTGTGTGTGTGTGTGTGTGTGTGTGTGTGTGTGTGTGTGTGTGTGTGTGTGTGTGTGTGTGTGTGTGTGTGTGTGTGTGTGTGTGTGTGTGTGTGTGTGTGTGTGTGTGTGTGTGTGTGTGTGTGTGTGTGTGTGTGTGTGTGTGTGTGTGTGTGTGTGTGTGTGTGTGTGTGTGTGTGTGTGTGTGTGTGTGTGTGTGTGTGTGTGTGTGTGTGTGTGTGTGTGTGTGTGTGTGTGTGTGTGTGTGTGTGTGTGTGTGTGTGTGTGTGTGTGTGTGTGTGTGTGTGTGTGTGTGTGTGTGTGTGTGTGTGTGTGTGTGTGTGTGTGTGTGTGTGTGTGTGTGTGTGTGTGTGTGTGTGTGTGTGTGTGTGTGTGTGTGTGTGTGTGTGTGTGTGTGTGTGTGTGTGTGTGTGTGTGTGTGTGTGTGTGTGTGTGTGTGTGTGTGTGTGTGTGTGTGTGTGTGTGTGTGTGTGTGTGTGTGTGTGTGTGTGTGTGTGTGTGTGTGTGTGTGTGTGTGTGTGTGTGAGAGAGAGAGAGAATCTTATATATATTCCTGTAATCTTTCGTATAATTGCTTTAATTGCGATTGTTTGCTACATTTATATTTACAATATTTTTATAATGCAATAAGTTATTTGCATTTTGTAATCAATATATGTATCAATTTTGCCAACCAAACACATAGTTTTTAATTGAAACTTATATTTAAAATTAGGCTTACATCATTAATCCCTTAAAAAATATTTAAAGCATTTTTTTTTTAATTTTTTCTCCTCTTGTTTTTACAGAACACTTTAGTGAAAAATGATATGAGGAAAATTAATTGAAAAAAATGTTGCATGAAACATTGTCATGAAAGAGTATCAACTTCACAGTAAACTTGTGAAATATTTTAACAAATGTATATATATATATATATGGTACGAAAATAAACGCGTAGTCTGGGAATTGATTAAATTAAGCATAAAATATATCATTTAAATATTATTTTACAAAGAATAAATATAAGGAGACTGAAACATTTTAATAACAACCTTAATTGAAAGGAAAAAAAATTTTAAGATTTCATAAGAAATGACACTATATTTCCTATTTAATTCGTGTTAACTTTTTATAATAATATACTTTTTTTAACATTTCAGAACAAATTTGTTAATATTATGTTTGTATTTTACCAAATTATATAAATGTAATATAAACTATTTTTAAAAATGTGTAGAATTTTTCGTTGAAACTTTATAATTCCATATAAATAGGGTAGAGATTTGCTCTTTTATTTGAAATATTTGAAGTAAAAACTAAACAAAAAATCCTTGTTTTTTGGTAGAAATGAGACATAAAAATAAGATTTCGGAAAATATAATTAAACATTTTACAACTTTTAATAAGAAGTATATAACTTTAAAAACCTATCCCAACATTCAATCAAATATTTTCATTTATATCGTCTTGCCATTGCTCCATTTAAAAGGCAGCTTTGAACTTAAATTCTCCTACGTAGACGCATAAAAAACTTATTTATGATTTTTTATTTATTTGCCTGTTACTTTTTAAAGTTTCTTAGAAACAGGAGGTAAGAAATACATCTGTTTATAATGTTCATACAAAACTCTTGAAAGAAGTAGAAAGTAAACAAATATTGTTTTTTCTTTCTTTTTTTTCATGCAGATCTTCAAAACATTTTTTTCTCAAAAATAGGAAACGAAACTCTTTTAAACTTATACTCTTTAAAAAAATAATTACCAAATTACAAGTGGTTTTAAATACTTTACATCTACCACACTGTATAACAATTCAGCGATTTTCAGCTTAATTGTTTTTAATAATCTGTAATAGTCTGTTTAGAATCATTAGAAATTGTTCAATATTTAAAACTTTTTAAATTTATACAAATATTGATATTCTTACATTTACGTGATTGTTTTATTTATAATTTAATAAAGGAATAAATTATAATATATTGAAATCTAAAAATATAATATTATCAATATAACAATTATCGTCTTTATCATACTACATAAAATAAATTATTTTTTCAGCATAGAAAATATAAGCAAACATGCGTCATGACTCAAAATAATTCGTAAAATTTACACCAATAACTTCACAAAAATATACTATCTAAAATCGCGTTTTTATTATTATACAAGGAATTTATGTAGCATTTCTTTTTTTATGACCTTACCTTGTATATGGATTAATATAAAGTTTTCCTTGTCTTTCAAATTTAGCCAAAAAATTTACAGAATATGATAATGTCAAGAAATGATTTCTCTATTCATAAAACGAGACGCAGAATTTATTAATGTTTTCCTTTTTTCCCTTTCCTTTAGATTCAAGAGTCTAATAACAGAGTAACATGTATTTCCTAGAGATGTCAATTTGATCAATCAAAATACATGTTAGGTATTGGAATTGGAAGAGAGCAGATAAAACATACATCCAACATGCTAATAGATTTTCAATAAAGTATAACGGTCAAAAACAATATTTTTGTGAATGCAAAAGAAAAAGTGAGGAAAGTTTTGTCAAATCTTTATTTATCGGTATCAAATTTATTGTCCGTGTTTTGGACGTACTGCATTAAAAAACAACTGTGTGCTATTTTAAAAGTATGGTACATTGTTCTTTTAATATTTGTTTGTCTACGTTTCAAATCTATTTACACAACACGATATTACATCATAATCACAGAGATAACATAATGCATTGAAATTGATAACTGTCATCAACAGCATGTAATTTTTTTTTATTTTTTTCTCTCATTCTTCGTAATATGAAGCTTAGGTGCTACGGAAGTTCAAATCGAAACAGTATCATCTTTAATAATACTCCTATTCTCAATTCAATGATTGTTTCAAAATTACAAATATATTGCGAATGATTCAATTGTTTATAATGAAAATATATCGAACGTACTTATTCGAACGTACTTATTCGAACGTACTTATCGAACGTACTAATATTTTTAAATTTAAAAAATTTATTCAAAGGGAAGTATGCATCAACTTTTATATAACAATTATCATTCGTATAAAATAATCCAAAATCTTATAATTAATAGAGGCTTTAAGTTACCTAAAATAAACAAATCATGCTAGAAGTATTTGCTTAATTCACAATAAAAGTATTCGGTGTCTTTGGTTTCATTATATTAAACTTTTCTTGATTCTTAAATTTCTGAAGATAGCAATAATATATGATAAATAGAAATTTCGAACATTTTAGTTCGTTTAATTCATTAATTAACAGCTACTTCACTCACGGTTCGTACTTAACTTGACCCTGTTAAGAGTTACTTCAGCATAATTCATTTCGTGTTCATTGTAACCAATAATTGATACGGAATTATACAGAACATAGCTTCATAAAAAGCAACTTTAATCCAGTGCTACTCAAACTTTCAATATTTGAGACCCAAATTTTAGTCATATAATTTTCACCCCCTCCCCTCTTATACAATTTCTATGTATTGGATACAATAATAATGTACATCGACGCTAAAGTTACAATGTGACTTTAAATGTAAACTGCCTAAATTATCAAGATAAATACTAAATTTGTGAAGGTCCCCTTGGACCTCACTTTGAGAACGAGAATAAGTTGGAGTCATATAAGAACCAGTAGCCATTTTTATAAATAACTTTCTTTATTTGGTAATCTTTCTCAAATAGAATCAAAGACTTTTAATAACAAATAAACCAAGAAATAGTTATATGAGGTATAAAAAAAGGGTCTTTCCTTTAAATTAACTTAAATATTTAATGATCCAATTAATTAACAATTAGAATATCGATCACGCAGAGATTACCGCGATAAGAGATCCCAGAATTATATTCTATAATGTTCCTATTGAACATTTAACTTTAATCTCACTCCTAATATAAAGCTTTAATGAGACTTTAATTATAAATCAATATTTACCACACTGAATCTCAACTCTTCCTGAGATTAAATTATCCACCAAGAAATCTTCAATTATAAATCTAACTTCACTATTATAATTTTCTGCTTCAATCTCTCTCTCCTACTGCTATAACTTTACTATTCCGTTTGACTTAAATACTTTATCTAATCTGCAAACAACAAGGAATCCAGTCCTCTTTTTGGAGCTGATTGGAAATAGGTAGGGAATTAAATTTCCCTAAAAAAGACGACTCGGAAGGTTAGTGATAAAGTTCCGTATATATTTGTCACAAATTTTGTATATGACAAGCCTTTGGAAGTCACTAGTAATTACTGAACTTGTTTTCAATTTAATATGGATCTATTAATTTTATCAAATACTTTACTGATACATTTATAAGTATCTTATATCAGTGTGAATATGTATTTTATTTTTTATTTTGTCAGAATGTTTGTTAGTTTTTTTTTTTTTTTTTTTGGCTTTCTTTCAGTAAGGTGATAATTATTTTAAAACTTTTATTTTCACTTTTCGATATGCTCGCACCCCCCTGGTAGGGTTATGACGCCTCCGCCCCTATTGTGACACGCCCCACAGTTTGAAAAACACTGCTTTAATTCGTATTATCGGTAGAATAACAAGTAATTAAAATTAACACAGTAAAAAAGTTATTATATTATATTCATACTCAACCACATTTTTTTGAACAGTAAGAGTCATTAAAGTATTGACATTGATTTATTTACTGCGTCACACTAATCATTATGTGTAATACTGAATAAAGACTAGTGAACAGTAAATGTTTAATTTTTGTTATTACTAAATTGTGTCTTTTTTTATAATTTTTTAATTAGAAAAATTAAATTATACTTTTTATTATAATTTAATCTCACTTAATAATTAACAATTTTTAGTTAATTATTTTAATTAAAAATTAATAATTTTAATAATTTTTTCTCATTTAATTGCAATATTTGAGCAGAAGTTACTACTAACTGCATAAAAACTAATGTGGACCATGAATAGTCTGTTCAACTGCAACCAACGGAACATTTTTTTTAAACAAAAAGAAACTATATCAAAATTTCAGCTTCTTATTTTACTTTAAAACATCAATACACCACATTACGGTACCTAGATATCGTTAAAGTCAAAATGAGGAAATAACAGAGCTTTTTGTATTGTTTTATGTTTATTGTTTGTGGTTGTTAGCAGCAATCCATAAATGCAAGCTTGAGCTGCATGCTCAGATATAAAGCAGTAGTTAATCAATCCTTTTGTCATAGTGAATAAATCAGTGTACTTTTATTACTTTTTTCACGCTCAGAATTTTTTGTACAAATTCCTGTGCAGACATAGAACTTGGACTGAAGAAAAAGAAAAATCGTGAGATTTCTAATTCATTTACCTTAACAAAAAGCAGACTGTGAGTTATTTTTCAACCTACGAAAGATTTTAAAAACTGGGCTATGTATTTTAACCCCTTTCCTACTTTTCCTGAGCTGAGCTCGAGAAGGAGAAACGTTCCATTTTGGCTCATTCCAAGTGTAGCTCAGGCACTGTGAAAATTTACACTGTGCGATCGGTCTTTCCCGAGTTATTTCACTTGTGCTTTTTATGGTTTCGAATAATTGAAAAGTACAACCCGGTAGAATTTTCTGCAAAAAAAATGGACGTGTTTCTGAGCACTCTCCTTCACGCTTATCTGAAAGATAATTTGTTGACTACATTCCCCCAATGAAGAAGAAAACTAATCCAATACGACAGTGTGCTGCTCAAATAGAGACAGTAAAGGGAAGAAGAGGAACAAGATTCTACTATCCACATTGCGATGTTGAACTATTGCAGTACCATGTTTTCGAATTTATCATATACGATCAAATTTTTATTAATAGTTTCATAACCCTTCACGTTAATGCAGTGCTTCTCAAACTTTCAAAATGCGCGACCCACTATTCAATCATCATTTTCATCGCGCCCGCCCTTTATATAATAACAATGTATTGAATTCAACAACAATATACTTTGACACTAAAGCTACAATACGACTTTAACCTCTTATGTGCACCGACGTATATAAACGTCTCTCTCAGCAAAAGCATTAATTTTCTGAACGTATATGTACGTCTTTCCGAAGTACGATCTTTTCTGTGCAGTGCTATCCATAAAATTATTCTGAAGGCTTTGGAATGCAATAAAAGGACCTTGACAGTGTTTGCGAAGGATTTACTTATTTCAGAGGATTTTTGCTTGTTTCTATTCCTTTTCTCCTCCCCCTCAAAAAACATCAAAACACACTCATCTACGTGAAAAAGGGTGGCATTGGGAAGTGAATTGCGTAATTTTTAACAGGCAGTTAAGGAATTAATTATAAACAGTACAAATTATCAAGTTAAGTGTTAATATAAGCCCATGGGGCCACTGATAATTATCAAACTTGTTCTTAACTTAGTATTGTTAAATTAATTATAAAATATACGTATAATATATTTATAAATGTATTCTATCAGTGTAAATGTGTATTTATATTTTATTATATCAGAAAGCATTTTGTTTGTTTACTTTCATTAAATTAATAATTTTTTAAATAACCTTTTGTTTTCGACTTTCAATATACTCGCGCCCCCCTCATAGAGTTAGCTGGCCCGCCAAGGAGGGCACGCCCCACAGTTTGAGAAACACTGCGTTAATGCATAAGATACAAGTAAAATTTGTAACCAGAGATGAAAGATAGATTTTCTAAGCTTTAGGTTTAGAGGGAATTGACTTCAAAGTTTAATGATTTCTTCCATACAAAAAACCAACTTTACAGGTAAATTACTCATTTATTTAAATAGATTTTTTTTTTTTTAGAAAATTTGTATGCGAATGGTGCTATTATGTTTCAAAATATATGTACGTTTGAAAATAAGCATAACAAAAATTGACATTGTTTTATCCATAATACAGAAAATAAAATGATCCTGGAAGGGTTAAAATACAAAGTCTCAAAACATTTGTACTTTATTAAAAGTTTCAATTTAAGTAAGAAATCTCTTTCCTTGTAAATTCTGTGTTTTCTCGGTTCTAATTCCAAATTTTTGAAGAATTTCTACGTTTTTTAAGTACTTCATTTCTTTGAATTGCACCTCACCACTTTTCAAATGGCTGCCTTCATCAGTAATGAACTTAATATTCAAAAATATCTGATAAATTTCTCTTATAATTCGTATAGATTGCAGTAAAATCTTACAAAGATAAAGTAATTTATATAAAGAAGAATTCAAAAAATAATTGAAATGTTAATTTATTACGTATTTTGTGACAGTTTTGAGGTGCCATATTTATCTGTAGAATTGTTTCTTCATAATTTGGCTTTCAATGTTCTGTTGAGTCATATCACTAAAAATTTTGCACAACACGGCGGGTTGGTCAAAAATTGTTTTCTGATTTGGTCAATATAATAATCTCACAATTGAAGCATGATCGTTGATATTTGCTTCGTATAAACAGAGCAAAATATATTTGATCGTTTTCCAAACAAACTTTTTTTTACGTTTTCTTTCCTTTTTTTTTCAAAACTCAATCGTCTTATTTTTGTCTCTTAAATACCATAAATATTTATATACATCAGTTACTCATCACGAAATCTCCGGAACTATTCGACCTACAGACTTGAAATTCGACAAGTATGTTTCTTTTGTTGAGTAGAGATCCGCTAAGGACCTTAAAAAGAGCCTTCTAGTGTTAAAGAAATCGACTATTATTGGGATTTACAGGATCGTAAAAGATAAGAAATTCAAGTGGTGTTCATTTTAAATCGAAAGGAGAAGGTTATAAGAATCTTTTAGAATACAATCAAAAGTTTAATGCTGGGATTTAGATATCAAAAAATTAAAAACAATACATATTCATAGAACATTAGGAAATACCCAGCGAAATGGGTGGGTAACTCTAGATTTATTCTGTAGTATGATGGAATTTTCTTTCAACAGATTCCAAAAAAGGCGAATTTAGGTCTTTAACAAACTAAAACTGGTTTCATGGAATACATGTAGGGGTGTCTAGGGGTAAGTCATGTTCGGGATCTTGATATTCAAAGAAATAAGCAGATTAGAATGAAATTACTGTTTAATGAAACATTAGATTATTTACAATTAAAACTCTATGAGTTATTTCACGGAGTATACTCTCAATTGTCACTAAGCGTATTGACCTTCACGTTGATCGAAAAACGTGACTTGTCGCCTGTAAAACCGGAGTCTCTTCCTCTCGCGTCTCTCTCGGTCTCCGCCGCAATCGTTTCTCCCCTAAAACCCCCATTCCGGGAGGGGGTACATATATTTGCTGGTAGCGCCATCTATTGGTGAGGTTGTAACCTCACTGATCGGAGAATATACATTCCCTAATACTTTAAATCCTACATACATCTAGCTTATATTTAATTATCGTACAGTAATTTAATAACAGGTATTTACGGTACTGCAATTAAAACTTCTTTCAATTGCGATCTCTGAAAGAAAGCTTTTTTTCCTTCAAATATACCTGAAAAATTTTATAAGAATCCTGAAAATTATTTTAAAAAGAATTATTGTATCTATATATATATATTTAAAAATTCTCATAGTTTCAAAATATTAAAAACAAAACTGGTTTTACTAGCTTTTGAAACGGTATAATAAATTATTCATGAAAAGCTGCATTTTAGTATTTGTAAGATAAATATAATCCCTTCATTCATCAGAAAGTGCATTTTAAAAAATATTAAAAATATTTAAGTCCAAATTACAATTTTTTCAATTAACATTTTTAAGCACATTTATTTTCCCTGATTTAATATAGCTAAATATAAAATATTTTAACACTTTCTCAAAACAATAATCAAACTTCTGAAGATACAACGTTGTAATACATACAAATTATATATGCTTAAAATTTCTTTCAAATCTGAAGTAGTTTTTGAGGTAAGCAACACAGTAACTTGGAAAAAATTCTTTGTTTCAGAAAACAAAGTTCAAAGTGTAAAGTAAGATGCTGAGAATTAAAAGTAAGATGCTGAGAATTAATTGAATTAATTCCCCTTTTGAAATTAAGATCCCCAAATATTCAGTTTAAATATCCGCTATATTTATATTGTTTTAACCATTTTTATGCTAGTTCAGATTTGCTTGCATACCATTGTGAATGAATGTCTCATAGTATTTTAGACAATTCTCAAAACATATATTTGCGTATTTCTTCCTTTCATTTTTCTATGACCTTCAATACAGCAGGTATCATATGAAAATACATCATCCCTAAATTTATATAAAATGCTAAGACATACACATAATCTCTTTTTTTTTAATTCCCTTACATCATATTATTCCTACGAAAAGATCCAAACGAGCTGTTTTATTAATGGAATTATTTTTTCTGTGAGGAACGGGTAACATTCATCCTTATATGACTATATGCTATGTCTTAGCCATAAAGTGTGGCTGACATTCTGAAGGGTTTCAAATTTTACAAAAAAAAAATAATAATAATAATAATCTTGTCATATACATCACTTGTTTATTACTCTGCGAATAAATGATTAAATATCAAAAGCGCACAAGTAAGCTCAATACTAAAGTAAAAGTCAAGAGTTTTTAAAGAACATTTTAGATTACACATAAAAAAAATAGTAAATTAAAGTATCCGACTACGTTCGGAACCGTGATTTTGCAAAAGCGCATAGATGGATAATTTCCATGATATTTAGTGTTATTTAGATTAGAATATATGCATAAAATTCTTTTAAGGACATTTTGACAAAAAAATTTTGTTTAAATATAATATTTTGGCAAAAAATTAACTTAGAATAGTCTTTTTTTCCAAATGTTCTCCTTTAGTGAAAAATGCTTCTATTATAATAATATTTTGCCTGTATATAGCTCAGACTTCTCTACAGAGGCTCAACTACAATTTTTGAAATATATAACTTAGAAGTGGGTTTATTCATATTTTACGACAACAGAGGGGAGGAATTTTAAGAAAAAAACGCCGATAATTATTTCAATTGGTGGTAACTCTGAAAATAATGTGAATTTTTCAAAAATTCTAGTTGAGTCTCTGTAGAGAGATCTGAGCTATATACAGGCAAAATATTATTATAATCGAACCATTTTTTACAAAAGGAGAACATTTGGAAAAAAGATTATTTTAAGTTAACTTTTTTGCCAAAATATTGTATTTAAATGATTTTTTTGTCAAAATGTCCTTAAAACAATTTTATGTATGTATTCTAATCTGAGTGATACTAAATCTCGTGAAAATGCTCCATTTATGCGCTTTTTTAAAATCACGGTTCCGAACGTAGTCGGATACCTTAAAGATATGGAGTAAAAAAAATAAATCTCACAAGATGAAGTTTTATTTTCATTGTAATTTATGTTTAATTTGTGCATAAAATAACACTACCTAAAAATCAGTTGTAATAAAAGTTTTAGTTCATATTTACAAATACTTATTTTGATATGAACTTCTTTTAAATTCTGCTTTAAACACATCGACACTTCAAATTATTTCATATCATTTAATATTGTAAAACTTATACAGTGAAATACGTTTAATGCATAAACTCTTAAGACAAAATATCGGTTAACATGGAATAATACAACGGTCCCTACAAACTACTATATATTTTCATGTTTTTCTTTTTTCTCTTTACACGAAACGAAAATCTCTCATTATGAAAAGATTTTCTTTCTGAGAATGAGCAAAATACGGAAATCACCAGCCGGAGTGGACTGTCGTATTTTATTACTAGAAGAATACATTGCAGTAGATCAGTGATCTTCAAACTTTTCATCTCATGGATCCCTTTGAACTTGAAGGTGTTTTTGTGGAACCCTCAGAATTAGAAAGTGCTTTCGTGGAACCCTATTCCACATACATACTTAGAAAGAATATATCTCAAAACAATATTTGACGGAAGGAAGATTCGATCTGAGTACTTTCCGTTCCGTACGCAAGTACTTCATCGACCACGCCACAACGATCGCCTTCGCGTGATATTTGGTACTAGTTTATATAGGTATCACACCGCCACATACCCCCATGCCAGTGATTCGGCGAATAGGTGAACGAACGATACCATATTCGTGGCAAGTATGTGAGCAGTTGCGTTACTTTGTGGGTTGCGTCATCGGGCGTGACGGATTGAGAATTGCGTCATTTGTGTGAGACGGCTTTGAGAAGTAACGGTTTATTTGCGTCAATGTTTGACGGCTTGGTTGCTTTTGTGGCGGATAGGTGGCGCCACGACTGTGGCGCGTGAAAGATGTGGTTCACTTTGCACGGCCAGGGTCACCAATGACGGAAGGAATATTCAATCTGAGTACCTTCCATTCCGTACGCAAGTACTTTATCGACCACGCCAAAATGATCGTCTTCACGTGATGTTTGGTACTAGTTTATAGAGATATCACACCGCCACATATTTAAAGTAGATCAACATGTTATAGGTACTTTATGTAAAGACAATTAAAAAAGTATTACATTTATTATTAAAAGATTATAATCATTTTTTTAATTTCTTTAATTCATTAATAATATTAATTTGTGATCCAAGTGTCACCTAACCATGCTGTATATTTAGTAACTAACTGCTTTTTTTATCACACAAACTGTCGAAGTCAATGTCTATTGAGATTCTATGCAATCGCATTACGTATTCTGGGTTTAATTTGTTTTAATATTTTGTTTCTGCAACCACTTACATTGAGAGAGATATTTCATTTACATAATTTTCTGAATAGCATTAAAATGTTTATAACTGTGGGAGAAATACTGTGTATTTTGTATGAATTTGCAGTATAAAATTTAGGAGTATAGATATACAAATATAAAATGTTTTAATATGTTTTATAATAATATAATAAGTTTTAAAAAAGTGGCTTAGTAAAGTTATTTTATATGAATACAATTTTCAATTTTAATGAATAGGATGAGCCCTAGGTACCTGTAATAATACAAATTCCATAGAGAACGTAAATATATTTTGCATACATATTTATAAGCTTCTTTTCAATTGTTTATTGTGACTCGTGGAACCCCTGGGTATACCATGTGCAACCCCAGGGTTCCGTGGAACACAGTTTGAATACCACTGCAGTAGATGTTGATAATGTGTGTACAGCCCAATTATGCCAAACAAAGACATTTTTGAGTTTGTTCAAAGCTCAAAAAATATCATTGATGCAGATTCTGACGATGAAAATGAAATGAATTATGCAGCTCATGTTCCCACATCATCCGAAATGCGGAACATCATGAAAAGTATGCACAGTTATTGAGACGCATATTCCAATGGTGAAATGAATAACAAAATGAGCGACATCGAATAATTTGTTGTCATTTTGATGCTAAAAACGTCATTCAAAGAAAAATATCACATTATTTTTCGAAAGCTCAATAAATGTTTTGCTTTCGTAAAAATGTGGAAATTTTGTATTAAATCTCATTAAGTTCTTGTGAATGTTTTTGTTGTTGTTGTTGTTGTTGTTGACTAATTCCTCCTGTCTAGCCGCAGGCTAGACCAGGTCCATGAGCCCAAGAGTCCTCAGGAAATCGTACACCAAAAAAGGACTGGAATAGATGTCCTCCCTTTCAAGTCCTGCACAATAAAATACATGCATTGTTACTTAGTTATGTGAATAAAATGTACTTTAATGAACTTCATTTTATTTAATATATGTTTTTTGTTTGTTTGTTTTGCAATATTCTTTAACACGAAATTTTTTACTCGAAAAAATATTTCAGACCCTTCAGTTTCATGTTAACACGATTTTAAAGACCATATGAGTTATAACGGCATAACTCCTAACTAAATTGTATATGACATAACTACTTAATTCTCAATTATTGGTATTATATAAACAACGTAAATTTCAAAAATCCCTCTAATTTATATAAAGCTTAAGCAAAACAAGTTAAAGCATTAGTTTTTAATGTTTTTAGATCAAAAAGTACTTTGCGCGTTAAAGAAAGGATATATTTTGCATTTCAACTCATAATAAACAAACCCTTTTTATTTTTTATAAAATACAAAAAGTTTTTTAACTACACAGAAACATTTTAAATGCACAACCAGTGCTAACATTATTATAAAATGTACTAAAAAAGCCAAGAATATATAGAATCTTGTATCTGCTGATTTTGTTTATAGCATCAGGGTCCGTACAACAGAAGATAAGTTGGATTATTATTTTGGTTTAAATCATAAACTAAAAATAGAATATATATATATATATATTCGGAGTATTCAAATTAAGATTGCTGCAAACAACTGTTTATTAATAACTTAATTATTCAACAGCAGATAAATTATAAATTTTACAAATGGGTTTTTTTTCTTTACATGCAAAAATCAACTGAGTTCATTGATTGATTGATTGATTGAATATTAACGTCGCACTGTTCAGCTACACGAGGGCTTTATCAACTGAGTTCAAATCGGAATTTTGTTCAACTTCTTGATCAAAATAATGTATTAATTTTAATTATATTTGTAATCTAATATTCTAATATGTCTTACCGTAAAATCCGTAGTGTAACTCGCATCTTTAATTTTCAGTTTTTTCGCCGTATAAAGCTCACCCTCTTTTTTTACAAAGAAACCTGAAATGTTCCTGAGCAATTTTCTTCTATTTTGAAGAAATTTCTTCGAAGGATTATCTCGGGCTTTTAAAAAAATTGTGTACTTCCAGATTTTAAATTCATAAGATCTGTCACATTTCTTGTAAATAAATAGTATGTTGATACATGTAGAAGTCTAATTTTTTTATGCTTATCTCTTTTATTTTTTATCATTATTTTTTTAAGCTAGAATTTATATAACTTTTATATAACGAGCACCCGTAAATTTCGATCTTATTTTTTGAGTTAAAAATGTACTTAAAAACCCAGACTTTATGGTATCTAAAATTAGGAGGTGTGGGGTTCTTTTTTCGTCTGCTGTAAATTTAACACACATTTATATAACTCTGTGCTGGGATAGATTATCTCTCTAAATTATATGAACAATATATATATGAACTTGTTAAAGACAATATAAATTTTAGATCTTGTATTAAAAATACATGCCTACGACTAAATTTTTTCATTCGCTTTTAATATATTTATTGCGTAGTTAAAAAAAGAAACAATACAGTCATTTTTTTTAAAAAAATATCCTTTTAATATATTCATGAACAATTGTAAAATTTGTAAAGTACTTCATGCATAATGATTATTTTAAAAAACGAAGATTTTACGTGAATTATGAAGAAAATCCCTAAAATGAATGAGAAAAGTATTTGAATAAATCGCAATATATATTTGGGAGATAAGATTTCCTAGAATACACAAATATTTCAACTTTAAGGAACTGGAAAGTAAAAAGAACTTCTTCGAGGAATTACATTCAAAGGAACTGGATAGCACGTGTGAGATTTATTTATTTATTTTAAAGTTTATAATTAATTTTTTTAATTTATTTACTTAAAGATTTAATCTTTGATAAGAAATAAGTCAACAAATAAAACTTCCAATAATTTGTTATAGATGGCGCCACAAGTCTTTAATCAAAATAAATTACGTGCCAGAAAAAAATAGCATATTTTCTTATTCAAGAGAACTAACTGTATTATAAATGTGGCATTTTTTGAATTTTTGAATTTTTTTGTTGTTGTAATTGTTTTGTTTTTTCAATTCCTGAAAACATTCAAGTTTCTTTCCTTATGTTTTTTTTTCTTTTTAATTCGCAATTATTCGTTTTTTCAATTTCTGAAAACATTGAAGTTTCTTTTCTTAAGTTTCTTTTTTTTAATTCTCAATTATTTAGCCTGCTTCAATATTTGATCTTTCCTTTACAACGAAAAGACGAATTTTTAAAATGTTAATTAATAGATTAAGTAATCAGATTGAGTAATGTAATTTATGTGAGTTGTATTAAAATTTTCAATTCATATTTCGATATTAGGTCTACATTAGTAAAATACAGAGGTAGACATGTAAAAGATCAATGTGTGTCTGTATACATATAAATATAATTCTTTAAATGTATTTAAATGTGGTAAAATATTAATCAATTGCATTTGTAAGAACAAAAATACTTCTGTCAAAAGAAATCATACATAAGTTTTATTTTTCAGTAACATATATTTACCTTTAATTTTCGATAGAAATGTATTTAACTGAAGAACATGAAATAAAATGTTGTTAAAAGTTTTGCAATAGTTTTATTTAAAAAATGCTTGTTCTTTAACTCTAAGGAAAAGCATATTTGGTATGTTAATAACAACTGAAAACAAGAAGAAGTAAAATAAAACACTACCCCTATTAATGCTACAACATTATATGGTTTTGTTATATGGAAATTTTATGGAAAATTAAATGAGAGTTTAGTAGCGCAAATAAGTACTTCTCTATTACAAATAATTTGCTATACTATATAGTTGGACGTTAATATAACCTTTCTCTATACTATCGTCTACTGTTTTTCATTTATTTTTAGCCTGGTCTTGTGAAAAGTTAACTAATGTGTAAATTCCTTATTTATAAAGTTTGAAAATGGCATCAAATATTTAGAAGTAGTATAAGTAAATTGATTTATTTAAATTCTAAAAGATTGTATTTTTTTCGATGATTATAGTCATTTAGTAAACAGTATATTAAAAATAAAACTTTGCACATACAGGAAAAGTTTAAACAACTAATGAAGAAGATTACTTATAACTTGAAATATTCAACAGTATAACTATATCCAGCAACTATAACAGTATAACTATATCTATATTTGCAACATTTCAAACAAGTTTAAGCATCTCCTGTTAGACACGATTAAAAGTTTTGTTCCATCATTGTTATATTATACTATATTATTGTCTTTATGTTAATTTTTATCCTTTACAGTGCTCATATGCTACGGATCAGCTCCTTGACCCTCTCCCAATGAATCAAAACTTTATACCAAAGTACGAACGTGTTTTCCAAATAAGTAGCAGATAAATTTAAAATTTACTGTTAAAAGGGGTTACAATCTACATTAATACAATATAAGTTTTAAAAATTTATGATTATTCAGAAGTTGTTCATTATTTTTTTTATTAATTAATTTTTTTTAAGGATACCTAAGAAATCAATGCAATATTTGAAAATAATACTTAAATGTTTTACAAACTAAACGCTGCAACTTTCTCTAAATCAAGAATTTTCTACAATTACTATTTTATTTACGTAAGAATAAAGAAATACTCTAAACAAAAATAATAATAACTCTTATTAATGTTGCTTTGAGTGGTTCTCAATCAGAAACACATTTATAAGATGGAATAAAATTTCCTATAGGTTTTACTATTAACTGTGTGTGTATGTTTTAAACTCATTGACTTTAATCCAAGGATCAACTAGAAAACCTAATGCACGTCAAATCTGTGGAAGTTCAAAGTGCTCATGTTGATGTAGTGTGAAAGTTTGGGGAATAGGGTGCAAGTTCAAGTGTTACACTCTGCTATAAAATATTAAAAGCTAGCTGTGTTATGAACCCCTAATCAATCAAAAAACCGTCCAAATCTTCAAGCGTGTATGTGTGTCAATTTATGCTTTCGTTCAATACTCTTTTTATTGTTTTTTTTATGATAAGCTGAAAATATGACGCATGAAAGAAATTTAATAAAAAGAGTTCAAACATGATTTTTATATTTATTTTATTCGTAAAATTTTGTGGAAATCAATCTTTAAAATAGCTTTTAAGAGAGTTTCAAAACAGACAATACTAAATTATTTCGAGGTATTGAAAAAGAGTATCACACAAGTAATGCTTATCATCTATATTTATGTCATAATTTTTCTAGCGAAATAAGAAAAATTGTCTTTCAAAATTAACTTACTAAATTCCGTATTAATAGTAGAGATAATTTTGTAATATATTTTGTTAATCACCTTATTTTAAACTACTTTGTGGGTTTTGACTTAATCATGAATTAGACAGTATTTCAAAACAGATACAAAACACACACGTTAGGAAAGAAATCTTTTCGAAGGTATCATATATTACTCAGTTGGAAAATCTATTGAATAATATTATACATTAAGCATTTCTTCATGGAGAATTTACGCATTTCTTTTTACTAACTTTGAAATATTCGATGTCTGTTGTCTGAGAACTGAATGGTTTTTAAAATTCAGACTATAAGTCCATCGTTCTTTCTTTTCTCCTACGTTTTTGTCCACAATGAAAAATAGATTTATATTTTTGTTTTATCTTTGTGATTCTACCAGTAAAACAATAGACGCACGTGCCGTATCAGAAATACAAAAATCCCAAAAAATATTTTTAAGAATCTTTTTTTTTTTTCTTTCTTTTTTCGATTTTTACGTAATACGTAAATATTGGTTCAAAAGATTTTTCCTGAACGTCCTTTGATAAAAATATATCATTCATTTCGAAGAAATAAATTATTTTAATGGTTTTGATTTACTCCAAAATGATGCATTTTCCTTCCTTAAATAAGTAGATTTAAGGATCTGGAATACACATTTATTAAAGATGTCATGTGATGAAGATATTTGATTGGAAGATTGGTTTAATTATTTTTGCTTTGTTTGTACTTCTAAATAAATAGATTTTTTGTCATCAATTTTTTTTTACTTGACCCACACAATAAATATAGTTCTTTTTATTAAATCCTTTCACTCATTGATTTAAATATAAAAAGTTTAATTATAAATTATTTTCATTTAGCAATGTAAAACAGAGAATAATTAAACTATGATCATTGCAATAGGTTTGAAATATTGGACATTTTGGTGGAAAAAATCACACAGTTTTCCTTTGAAACGCCAAACTATCAAAGCTTCTGGCAAATTCGTACACATGGGATCTATCCAACACGGCTCCAACGTCCAAGGACCGAAGGTATTGCTTACCATCTATTCTGACCTTGGCAGCCAAAGGAGAAGCAGCAAAATAAGTTGGAGCCCCATGATCGGTATAGACACATTGAAACATTTCCACAAGAACTATCTCGTCATTTCGTAAAAGTCAAAGCCCCTGCCTCCCAAGATGATGTTTAACATTTCTTTGAATGCTGAACAGGCGTCGTGGGTAACCAGCTTTACCACTTCTCTCAATATGTGATATGCGTTGGTGGACAACAGAAGCAACATGTTTGTGAAGAGTAACAAAGCATCTCCCGTCTTGAAAATTCAAGAGTCGCCCCTTCCCAATGCGGTCTTTGTGAAGAAATGAATCCAAGCGTGTTGGTGAACAAGGTGCAAGAAATGCACCTGAAGCAATCTCAATAGTTCAAGGAGCCTGGTGAAACAGATTCTGCTGTTTTCTTTGTCCTTACCTGAGACAGAGCTTGCTGAAAGAGGTCCTGAAGCTTCATTGTCCTTACCTGAAAGACCAGACACACCTTTGGAGATCATAGATCTCCCACTTTTGATGGCTGTGGCAGAAGTTGAGGAGGCTTCTTCTCTACCCGAGAGAATTCTTACATCACAGGTGACTTGTTGTGAAAAGAGTTCTCAGACAGATTCACTCAACATTCATTTTAGACTTCTGGAAAATCTTAGGAAAAGGTCACTAGAAGGATAACTCTTTCCAAAGCCGAATAAAAAGCCATGTCCAACTACTCCAGTCATCAAACCGAATGGTTTGATGACTGGAGTAGCTGGACATGGATTTTTATGGCTTTGGTGGGGGATTCTCTAGTCATCAAACCGGATGGTTTGATGACTGGAGAATCCCCCACCACAACAAAAAGAGCATTGTTTTATTTGTGCCCCTGGATCTCCCTTATCTTCGATGAAACAATAAGGGATTTAAATTTCCTTGTAATGTAAGCAAAATTGTAATGGATGCCTATAAATAAAATGTTTATATTTAAAAATGTGTCTTTTCTTTCCCGCCAGAAAAGGGGAGAATAGGTCGCTTCCTTTCCTTTTTTAAAATTTCACTCGCATACCAAGGTTAGTTAAATAAATGTTAAATGTCTCGTAAGTTTAGAGTCCATACATTTCGTACTTGAGTATTTTATCAGTGGAATGGACCAATCAAAAGCGACTTCCGCTTTCAGCTATGCGGTAAAAAACAGGATCAGAAGCGCACGATCAGTATTACGCACGATCACGCATGTGTATTTTAACTGTTGATGATTATTTTTTTGTATTATATCAGCCCTATATACATACCAAATTTCATCACAATTTGTCCAGTAGTTCTAGAGATAATCCACAAAATCTAAAAATTCTCTTAAGTTTGAATTCTCCAGTGTAAATATAAGTATTGGATTCAAAATGAAAACCTAGCATTTTGATAGGAGTAACTAATGTGCGTTATTTACTCCACTATTAATATTGAGGATGCGTAAGCTTTACATATATATTTGGCAACATGTTGGCAAATCAATAGAACAGCTTTTGAGTTTACTTTACATGAAATATTGAATTTAGACGTAGTTTTTATATACCTGTGCTTGTTGTTATTTTTTTTTTTTTGTTTACTAAATATTATTTTAGTTTCAATTTAAGTTGTGATTATTTTGCCGCCTGATACAACATTTATATAAATAAAAATTAATGTTTGTCTGTATGTCTCTTATGTCTTTCTAAGCCGTTCATCCGATTGCGATTAAACTTTGGGGAATGGTTAGACGCATGCCCACGAAGGTTTCTGAGTTAATAAAACTGGCCTCTAAGGGAAGTTGCAAGGGATAAAGGAGTTATATATTCCCATTTTTGAACTATTAGACCTACAAATTTAAAACTTGGAGGGCAGATTTCTTTTAAGGATTAGAGGTCCGCTACAAAAGAGAGTTTAGCGAAAAAGAAACTCTAAGGGGCGTTGCGGGGTCTTAAGTGATGTTATAGATAACTATTCCCGTTTTTGAAATAATGGACCTAAAAACTTGAAATTTGGTAGACCTGTTCCGTTTATTAACCCTCCAAGCGGTTAGCACGGTAAATTCCGTCATTGTAAAGATGCTTCGAAAATGCACTGCACGGGTTTTTTGCCTTCAAGTAACATTTTCAAAAGCGGTTGAGCCGTACTTTTCTGAAATCCTTTCACCCTTTTAAAGGTTTAACATCTTGAAAGATAATTAGGGACGGTGGAAGCAACACAGCAGGACACTGATAGGAAGTTTTATGGCTCGCAGGGAACCGCGTGTTTTGACCCTGGGGCAATCGTAAAAAATCAAGGGGAAATTTCTTTAGACCCCAGGAAGTGTTTATTCGTTACATCGTATTTTAAAAGTTTTGAAAAGTCCCAACGCATAAGTAAAATATGTTACAATTCCCTTTTGGTTTCATATTAATTTGAAACTGTAACAAGTTGGGGCGTGTCAGGGCAATCTGCTATTTTACATAGTTAGACAAATTATCTTTTTTTAAGTATATTCTTTCGCTTCATTTTTCTTATCTTAATCAATGCTTTCAGTTTTTGAAACATGATTATTTCATTAGAAGATGGCAAAAAAAATTAATAAAACACCAAACACTTTAAAATTTGAAACCTTTTTCAACTTTCCAACCACTAAAAATGAATAAATTTAAACTTCATCAAATAATTTGAAACATTTTCTTACACTTTGATAAAAATAATAACGAGAGAAAATAACTAATTAAGATCTATTAGTTTTTTTTTTTTTTTTTTTTAGATTTCAAAGCCCAAGTGTTCAGGGAAGTTTACGTACAGTGCCTAGTTATATATTGTTAAAATACACCGAATTATATTTGAATTTTAAGTGCTTGAACTTCAGTTTACATCAAAGAAAACATGAATGAAGATTTTCCCACATTTTTTTTATAACTTGAATGTTTGAATAAATGGTAATCAAAAATATACGGAAACATTTACAGTAGACATTTATGCATATAAATAAACATAAAAATCAATTTAAAATTCGAGCTATTCAAAAACATTCGAATTATTCTTCAAAAATATCAATTTATGCAAAATACCTCAACATTTATCTTTTTTTAAAGACTAACTGAATAAGTAATTAAAATCTGGATATTTTTTGAAATCTCGACCGTATAAAGCTAGAAATTTTATATTAGAAATTCCATTTGAAATTTCAAAAAAAAAAAAATGTATCGCGCAGTTAAAAATTATTTACCATAAGTTCTAGCAAATCTTTGAGTATAATATAAATTTCAAATTTTTTATTATATAGCTTCTTAGGTATTTTTTAATATATTTCGAATATTTAATACAATTCAGTTGAAAACTGCATGCTAAGAGCAAAAAATATACTAAAAAAATTGACGACTATATAATAAAGTTTTACATAGAAGCAAAACTGAGAAGCTAAAGCGTAGGAATGAAAAATGTTGAATATATCTGAAGTAGTTTTCGAAATATTTATTTTAAAGTTCAGAAAATTTGTGTGCGTTATGTTATACTTAATATTAATTAAATGGTTAAAATAATATGTTAATAATAGTCATGTAATCATTTGATGACACATTCATATACTAATAAAAATTAAAATGGTCATTGATGCGAATGTCAAGAATTTTATGAATTTTAAATTCAGACATTAAGATATTGATGTAGAAAATATAAAACGACCATCTAAAATACATGAAAAATGCAGTCTGCTATAAAATGATCTTGACAAACAAAATACAGCATTTTCACTTACTATGGCAGAGCCGGCTTAGTCAGTGGCGATCTGGAAAAACAGAGAGGGAACCGCGGTTTTGATGAATGCCGCTCTAGCATTTAAAGTTCTCAGGAAAAAAATATATATATAAATTACAAATATGCAAAAATAAGTCTTGTAATTTTCCATACATTTTTATAACAACGAATTGTTTAATTGGCTTCCAATACATTGTTGTGTTTGACAATATCTCAGGTAACCAACCCTACTTTAGATAGATTGGTACTACTTTTTCGTAACCGTATTCTTTTTAAAATTAATTCGCGCAGCGAAAATACACCTTTTGCACTCTTAGAAATTTATGTAAACTACAACGGTTAATTTTAATTTATGCAACTTGTGAAATGTTCAAAATTAACCATTTCCGTCTAAACAGTTTACATGGGAAAAAAAGTTTGGACTCCCTCATTCATTTGAGAATTATATAAGATTCTAACATTAAGTTTTATTTTTCACCGAATAGGGTCAAGTGGTAGTGTATCGTGCTTCCACACCACAGGTCTGGGGTTCTATTAACGGGCTGGGAAATGTCGACTCTGCCTTTCATCCCCGCTACATTGGGTCGATAAATGAGTACCAAGCTTGCTTGGGGTCTTAAACACTGAAGGTCTCTCTTCAGACAAACCACCAAATCGGGACATCTGTTCATGCACCTCAGCGCCCAATGCTCACGCATATTGGGATGGGCATAGTAGTTCCTGGCCCTCATGGATTGTTGTGCCACCGAGTTTGAGGATTGCCTCACTTTGGGGATACCCCTTAGATAAACATGTATTTCCACTCATTTGCAATTAAACATTTTTCTTTCAATTACGTTTATTTCAGAAGGAAGTTTGATTTTTCAAATGTATTTTCTTAATAACACGTATATTTGTGTATTATATTAAAATTTTGATCAATCCAAAATTACATGTTTTTTGCTCCTCTAAAAGCTTTTAGGATTTTAGAACTGATCTTACAATCCATATACGTTTTATAGTAGTATATTTAAAAACGATAAAGACATTTTCACGACTGTGTGAGCTTTTATGCCTCGTTTATAAATATAAAAAATTGCATTCAGCTACAGTTTTTAAAATGTACTGAAATAAGTGGAGGAATAGGATATTTACATATTATGAATATTTTTGACTGCAGTAAGATATATTTATATTTCAGTTTCTTTACAATTTGAATAGAAGTTGTAAGCCATTTTGCGAGTAGTTTGATGTTGAGTATAAACCCATAGGCTGTTTAATATTGTAAAGTGTTTTACATTGATACCAGCACACATTAAAATAAGGCTCAAGTTATATAATCAGCTTTAGTGATATTTAAATTTTCAAAAATAGTCTACACGTACGAAAACATTCTTTCAAAATTACACACCACATTTCATACTATGTCTTTCGTACAGCAGAAAATATTTGTGTATATTCAAAAAATTTAATACAGGATACATTTCAAAATGTTAAAAGTGTTTTTAAAATTTGGTATGGATACATTGTGGAACTGTCGGTTAACTTCACTGAACAAAATTGTTTTAAGTGTACTGTTTTGAAAGACAAAATTAATTAGGGAGAACTTTTCTCACAATAGAATTTTTAATGAGTGAATTGTGTGAAAATGTAGTTATTGATGTGAATTTTTCCTTGTAATAAAAGAAACAGAAAGTTAAGAAATTAAACTTGAGAAGAAAATGGTTAGAAGTACTGTCATGCGCATTTGAAGAAGTATATCCCCCCTTAAAACTAAAAATTATTGACTGAATGTGTGTTATGTCCATCACAAATGCCGATGTAGAAAAGAAATTTTTATTTAATACAAGAAGTTCGAAAAGGAGAACACTAGGAATGAAAATTTAGATTTTTTCCAAAAAATATTCAGTTAACATAAAAATATCATTTATATGATTTTAATTAAAATAAATTAAAAGTATTGAAATCCTTTTTTATGTTATTTTAAATTAAAAATATAATTGAATAGAGAAAGATCGGTTTTATTTCATAAATATAATCATCGTAGGTATATCACCTTATGCACCATTTTATGTCTTATTGTTTAAAAAAAGAGATAGGGCCTTTGCTCTTTTTACCTCATTACTTTTTTAAAAAACAGGAAAGTAAGCGCGTTTTCTTACTCTCATATTCAAAAATGAATACAGAATGCTTTTTTCTGGTTCAAATCGCAATACCAATATATATATATATATATATATATATATATATATATATATATATATATATATATATATATATATATATATATATATATATATATATATTAATTTTTAAAAAATGACAGAAAAGTTATTTTTTTTTGAAGAAAATATAATTGTTTTTCAAATTCTAACACACTATTTATTTCATTTTCCCTTTTTCTTACCCTTCATTTTGTTTTAATTTTATTGTGACTGAACATATAGGGGAAATGACCAACATACAAGATTGCCCAAGGCAACTTAACAGCTAGCTGTAAACGATTGATCTCTTGATTCTTACTTGACAAAGGGACCGAACTAAGTCATAAAATTGTCCCCGTTCGACCTCCCAAGTTTTAAAAGGGGGAAAGGAAAGAAGACTGTTGCATTTTTAAAGCGAACGGCAAAATAACAGTAAACGCTTTCGGAATAACTTTTGAGGAGGAAGCTAACCACCCAGAGGGTTAAGTTGAAATTCGCTACGTAAGGGATTTTACAAAAATTGAAACCCAAGAGGGGTCGTGAGGGCTTAAGAGACGTTATATATAAATATTCCAGTTTTTGTATCATTAGACTTACATGCTAGAACTTTGCTATGCCCGTACCATTCAGGGAGTAGAGCACAATAAGTGTTTTGAGAATCGACCCAAAAAGTCACTGTGAGGTCTTAAGGAGCATTAGAAATAAATACTATCGTTTTTGAACTTTTATACGCACATATTTGAAATTTTGTTGCATGTTTCTTTCTTTCTTTGTTGTTTTGATGATTCACGTAGCGCAAATTTTGCTGTGGTGATGCTAACACGCAAGTATCCCCTTTTGTTTGTGCAGAAAAATATTTCGCAATTATCTTTCAGGTGGAATCAAGCATTTCTTTTTTGATTTGCAATTTAAACCTCCTAAAAATAGTAACGAACCCATGATCCTTAAAATCACTAAGTACCCGAAGGCATTCAAAAGGGTTTAGGATATATACTGTAGTCAAGGAAAAATGATCTGTATCTTAAAAATTGCTATTTTTTTTATACTTGTCGTATAAATATTATGACGTCAAAGATGGCAACACGCAAAACACACATCAAATTCTCTCTCCCGCTCTCTTTCTAATTTTTTTTATGTATCACCCTATCTGTCGTATTTCAATATTCAGCACTTGCGTCTTTTAGTACTTGTATACTTTTACACCGTGGACCAATTTCAACAAATCTTAAAACGTCGCTAATTTTAAAAATATCACCAAATTCTGCTAACATTATTACTGTGTTCGTTTTCCATTATTGTCTACATATCGTTTTATTTGAAGACGTCTTTTCATGCAACAAAATTGATCAACGGTGTAATTTGTAAGTATCTGAAATTTGAAAACAAATATTTTGTATAAAACGAGTTAGTTGATGATGTAATTGTATTTAATTAAATTTATTTCTAGTTTTTTTCCCTTTGGAATCAAATTTGGATCCTCTTTATAGATTGAATACCTCTGAGCTAGATAATTATACAATAGTATTCAAAGTGAGCTTGAAGTAGTACAATCATTGTTTGGGCAATTTGAAATTGTGCTTTAATTTGTATGAAAATAGTAGCTTCTAAACACTTCTATTCTTGTTAGGATGGGATGCCTTGTTGCTAAAGAAGGTAGCAGTAGAGGGTACTAGTAATGGAACTTTTTTGAGGGCCATAGAATGTTTTCTCAAAGAAAAAGGAACTAAAATGGAAATCAATAGTAAAACCACACAATACAATTATGTAATTAGAATGCAGAGGTTGTTTTTGCAAATTAGAATTTGCATAATTACGTATGCGACAATTTTTCACTATTCCATCCAGGGTAAAATGCACCTCGTCAAACTATAAAATGTTTCGAGGCGACGCATTGTCAATGGCTATTCTGCCCCCCTTAAACATCTAGTAAATGGAATGCATTTTCTTGGGTCTACTATGTTCAGTGATTGCACAAAGTGGTTCTTCTATGACACAATTTACAATATGGATTAAATAGTCTTTTGTACTGTAGACAAAGAGAGAAACAAATCATGTGACACCGCTTGAGTACTTGTCTTATAATAATTCAAATCGGACGCAAGTGACTACGGCCAGAACGATTTCTTTTATAGCTTTAATTTTAACACATTTATGTTTCCTTTTTGCAGCACACCAATGTTTCCAGGTTCTAATTATGTCCTTTTTTTAAAAGTCTGCCTCGATGTAAGATATTTTTGTAAGCTTTTCAAACCTTGATATTCTCTCAACACTTAACTGCCGTTCTGAAAAAACATCCCTAATAACTCTCGATCTTTCTTTTACGGCAATGATTACTGATTTTTTTTAAACCGCTACAAATTAGCATGATCTTTTTTTTCTTCGGTGAAAATCAGTGCCGTTTTAAGCTCCTTTTGGGCCCTGGGCACAGAAAATCTACGGGCCTCTTTGTCACTGTCGGATCCAAGGAGGAGCTCTTAGATCCAGATAAGTTCAACTTATTTGGGCCTTTCCAGGCCCCTGAGGCCCACTCTAATCGCCCAATGGATAAATCTTCACTGGTGAAAATTTTCCTCTATAAAATTTGACCTATTTTATTATTGCAGATTTTTATTTTACTGATCTACATAACGTGTATACCAAGTTTCATCAGCATTTATCTATCAAAACGGAGACTGTGTATATGTAATGCATATATATGATAAAGTAAGAGCTCAAAATAAAATAAAATGCCATCTCTTGTTACTGTTTAGGTCTATAAATGCAATCTGGTTTTCCTTACCAGAATTAAGAAATATCTGCAACTTTTTCTTTTGTACAAATCATATGACTTAATTTTACTTGTATCGTTATAAACAGTTCTCTTGAAATATATCTGAATGTTTCTTTATTTAGATTGACTTTGTTTTAAATGTATCTAGTTATTGATTATTAAAATGAATTAATTGAGAGAAACGAGTTAACAGTATTAAAATATAAAGAATAATATTAATGAATTCCAAACAAAAAGAATGTTATTTAAAATGAACCTAAATTATAATCTGCAAGCATAATTAATGTGATATTTATATCACTTATAAATTTATAAGAAGTATTTAATTTTAATTTTATTCACACATGATTAGAAGTAATTTATTACCAAGGATTTAAACTATATCTTCCAATAATGTGATTCCACTGTAATATTGCAGTGTAATTCCACGTATTATGAAAATTTAAATTATAAAACAAGTTTTACGATATTATATTTCTTAGACCAACTTGCCTACTGGATCATGAAGATACAGCTACATTTTCTTAGCGACATGACATGATCTACAGTTCACAAAATTACTTACCGCATATTTTCACCTCCTTCGCCAGTTTTCTTAACCCTGAAGAAATGATAGCTAACAACATTTAAAAAAGATATACGTATTTCATTTTATGACCAGAGCATGATAAATCATACATCTTTTTGGCATTTAAACGCTCTTCATCTATTGCGTCTCTATTCACATAAAGCACGAACTCTTTGTTCGGTCTTTTAATTATCTCACATAAACTGAAATTAGGTATTTTTTATTTCTTTTCTGGAATCCCAGATGACTTATTTCCAAACTTACAAGGTCAGAGAGTTTCGTAAAATCTGGATCTAAAAATGCTAACGCACAAATATTCGTATAAATATTTATTGCCCGTTATCTCTAGACGTGTTCTTCAGAATTAAGCGCAGCCTTTTGTTTGAATGTTTGTTCCCTGCATTTATAAAGGAAAATCAGGAGAAAAATGGCCCATTATGTAACGTAATCTTTGGAAAATATATGTGAGATTCAGCTTTTATTTCATTTACATTAGTACAATGTCAGATATGTTGGAGACGTGAAAATATTTCATCTTGTCAAGCCACTGAGTTATTCTTTGAATTATTATGCTCAGTTTGGCTACACGTTGCAGAATTTATTTACCTTTTCTACTCAGCCGCGCCTTGTTTGTTTGGGAGGTGCTGGTAGCTTTGCTATGTTTACCAACGAGTTTTTTTGTAACTTGGTACCTCTCTGAAATAATTTTTTCGTAATTGAGAAAAAATGAAGAAATCCCTCTTTTTTGTGATATGTTTATTTTTACTAATCGCCGTGGTTCACCAATGTAAGTAGAAATAATATTTGATTCTGCCCAAAAATTATATTAAAAATGTTTGAATAAGTGATTTATTTAATTCACATCTTATGTATAGGATTATATATTTGTTTCATTGCTTATATTTTTCCAAGACTTTACTAAAATTATTAATTTATCAATAAATAGAATTATTATTAAAATGTTACCTTTTATTTCATGCTCTACTTACTTGATTTACTTGTTTATTGAATTCCCATCTCTAATTATTTCATCTCTTAATATTTTTTAATGCAGTTAAATTATTAGCTGTTCGTCCTTTCGGCTAAAACACTAAGTTTTTTTTTTAAATATTAAAAATTTTATATCAACCCACATTACTTTCAAGTACGAAAACTAGTATTTTTGATACCTGTCAGTCAAATTTTGCAATCCATATTTTTGAAAATTCTAGATCTCGCGATCTAAAATATATTTTATACATAATTGTTATTTCTGTATTATTTATTATATATTATATGCATTATAACTGAGTTTATTTTAATTGTGTGTCCTTTTGTGAGAATAATTTTCTGCCAATTTTTATGGTGGACCAAATGTATTTCTTACACACACTTTTTTGCTTGAATTTTTTTTTTGTGTAATGAATCTAGATCAGTGAATTCCAAAGTAAAATGGAACTTATGAGTATCCCATTGCATATATATAATTAACCTACTTCTTTTCTGTACCTCCCAATATCTCTATATACCCCAGGCATATACATATCAAAGTTTTGAAATCACTGTTCTAGGAGATTGTTTTTTAGTTCAGACTTTAAGCTTATAACATTTGTTAATAGCATGTGGAATCACATGATGTTTTCCTGTTTGATTTGATTTTTATGTTTCCAGGAATAGAGAAAAAAATTTTCATTTTAATGACATTGTATAAAGTCTTTATTTTGTTGTTTATTTAAATATGAAAAAGTTTTTTGTATTTTTAGATTTTAAATAAGTAAAGACCTACGCTCATTTATGAATGAATGCAGAAAAATAATTTACAATATTGTAAATTATTTTATCAATGTATCCAAATTAGTGTTGTTTAATGTGAGATAACTTTTCCACTTTTTCATTTTTCGTATAAACTGTAGAAGTGTTCTTATTTATGGAATTTATGATATTTTTATAAAAGGTATATTAAATATTTTAATATGATGTTATATAATAGATTTTGGTATTTACATATTGGCGCAACAGTCACTACTCTATTAATAACTCGCCAATATGGCAACCCTGATTTCCTATGTGTTGTTCATACTGAATTGGCAGCCATGTTCTTTATTTCATATAATGTCGCCAATAGGTTGCAATAATACGCGAGTACCCAGATTTTTCCACTATCACTTGAAAAGTAATTTATAAGTTATCTTTTTAGATAAAAGATCTGACAAAGAATACATTTCTTTCTCTCTATCCATAAATAGATTGAAAATAGTATAGGTTAGATCTTATTTTAATCTCTCCAATCCTTGGTGGAGAAAAAAAGTGAGGAATTTCATTTTGAAGTCATTCATTTTTCATTTCTTTATCATATTTGAAAAACACAGTATTATTTTTGCAATTTGGTGACATTTTTTCATCATCTAGGTATGTGTGTGGGTTGGGGCTTACCCAGCCTTTGTCAATATTATGGTAGTGTGCACATGGAAACAGTGATTATTGATCCATACAGTGTTGGCCAAAATGAAAACTTTTGGAGATTTTTATGTTTTTTGAATTTATATGCTTATAGAAAATGTTGTTTCACACAATGCAAAGTTGTGTGAATCATTTTAAATAAAATTTAATTCTGAATACAAAAATCAAAATTCACATCACATCTGTTTCCCTGCTTGTTTCCTGGCATCATGTTATAATAAAGGAAGAGCTTAAAACTATCATCAGCTGAATGAAACATTGATATGAAGCTGTGATAAAAATAAAGGCTACTCTACTGAGCAGCAGCATTGTGCTATATATATAAAATGATAGCAGTGATAACTCACTCCTATCATCAATATCTAATGTATATCGATAATTATTACAGTGTAACTTTTTGTTTTGCAAATATGCTAATTTTTTATTTTGTATTGAATTCAGTATTAAATTCTCTTTAAAATGTCTTATAAAACTTTGTGTTGTGTGAAACATAGAATTTTCTGTAAGCATATAAATTTAAAAAAACAAAAATTTCCAAAAGTGTCCATAACTTTGGCCACCACTGCATAGATGTGCTTTAATCAAGGTTTTGAATGGGAGCTTTATTTATCTCAAAGGAATAAGGGTATTTACATACTTGTCACCATAGCCAAGTTTTTGCAACATAAATTATGCCATGATTTAACAGTTAAAATAAAAAAAAATTATTTGAAGAATATCAGTCTGATTTTGGTGCAAATTGGCCTGTTGTGAGGTTAATACGTAAGTATTGGAATATAATATGTAATCGAAAAGTAATAGTCATCAGAAGTAATAATCATTAAATAATAAAAAAATGTATTGTTTGCAATGCTATGATATCAAGAATGTTAATCACTTTGTACATTTTCAATGTAGTTAAATATTAAAACATCAATCTTTTCTTTAATTTTTTTCTCTTCTACTTTTCACATGTGAACCAAAGACAGACAGGATGGATATTGCTGAAGTTTAAATAAATTCTTTCCTTTTTGATAGATAATCTGTTTATAAATAAACTTTTAGATGATTTGGTAAAATTAACTGTAATTTTTTCAAGCATTTTGATTAGTTGAGTTTTTATTTTCTTTTTGAAGTTTGTAAAAGAAGTATTCATTGTATTAGTTGTACGCATAGCATCAATTGTATCTTTCATTTAATTTCTAAAAATCTGGCTCTCATTCTTCATATTCGGATAAAATAATACACAATAATTTTACCTTATTGTGAAAAGATTTTTAATTATTAACAACAGAGTATTTTTTCTTCTATATGTAATATCTGAATTGAATTTTTAAACAAATATTTTGTTCATAACTTTTTATAATTCTTGAAAGATAAAATTTGTGATGGTGATATATATATATAATTTCTAAAAAAATGTTAATGATAAATTTGTAACTCTTTCTTGAGTATTTACAGATGATTTTGCAAAATTGATACATTATTTCTTCTCTTCTCTCTTTTAAACTCATTATGTTTTTGTAGATATTCATGGTAAAAATTTACTGGAAAAAGGTTAATTTTCAAGCTATAGCTTTATTTTAAAGTTAAAATTGTACTAATTATTCCACCAATGTATTCTCAAAACATAATTGCATCACTGCATTGTGAAATACTTAACATTTAATAAAATTAATTGGTCTCATGAAATTCATTTTAGAATATTA
The DNA here is from genome assembly GCA_019973935.1 of Trichonephila clavipes. Lineage (NCBI taxonomy): Eukaryota > Metazoa > Arthropoda > Arachnida > Araneae > Nephilidae > Trichonephila > Trichonephila clavipes. The sequence continues at coordinate 2,029,275 of BMAU01021304.1, forward strand.
TGTGTTTAGATTCACCTACCCTTCGAATCTAAAGCTAATCCTCTTCTCACCTTTTTATTTATCTTTTTATTTATCTGTATTGTTTTTGTGTTATTTTTTTCATTTCAGATGACAATGAATGGAAGTTATCAATATTTTCATCAATGCCTCCTTCCAATTGCTTTTCCTCTAAAATAAAATGTTATATTTATATGTAGTAGCCTGTCTTTTACTTTCTTTCTTATTTACTTTTATTTTTTAAACATAAAAATGAATTTGGGGCATAGTTCTAAAAATGAAATAGATTTACATTATTTTGAGTTGATGGACAAATTATATTTCAATTGCTTATTGAATGGTAGCAATTTTTAAATAAGATCTAAACAATCAAATATTTACAATTGAAAGTCTTGATCAATAATTGAAAAAAAAAACTTATAATAAAGAATGACACATGTATTGCATTTCTAAATAAAATCAATGTTAATGTATCTAGTAAGAAAAATGTTACAGCTTTTTTTATAATTGCATTATTATTTCTTAAAAATAAAGATATATAAAATGCTTATAATAATATTAAATGCTTAGTAGCTTATCACTTTTTTTAGAAAAAACTATTGCTTACAAATATAATGTTAAAGAAATTTAGCTAGAATGTGTATTTTCTTCATGGCTGAATGAAATAGCATAGTATACAATCATGACTTATTTTATACAATGGCTATGATCCCAGGAATGAAAAGGAAATGTATATGTTTCCAAAGGAAATTCATTGTCTTTGTAGTTATTTGAAATAAAAATCTCTTTCTCTATGATTCTATGATAAATATACTGTAATTGTAAATTCAAGACTGTTGGGGAAAAAAAGAAACAATATGGTCTGTAGTTCCATTCATAAAGTATGAATGAAATGTGTATACATATATACTATTACACATACAATTCAATTCAAATTTAATGTATTCAGTGAATGGCTTATTGAAAGTCTAATTGTTGCTTTCTTTCTGGAGTTTCTGATATTACATTTTTTATATTTATCAATATTTATTTAAATTTTTATTGATTTATCTGGAGTGGACTCTGTATTAAAAATATTGCAATATGAATTCACAGTTGCATAAATATAACACATATGTATATTACTGTAAATTCAAAAAACAATGCAGCTTTTATGATTTTTTTTTTGGCATTATATGAAGATGTCAAACCTCATTTCTAAAAATCAATTATTATTCAATTTTACTTATAAAGATGCATTGCATATCCAGATTAAAGTTTATAAAATGAATAATTCTTATATCTCTTATTAACTTTTCTATTGTTTGAATGTTTATTATGCATACCATTTTACTGAAATTATTCTATGCTGACTAAATCACATTTTTCCTTACAGCATCTGCAATTTACTGTTTCCAGTGTAATTCTAATGAAGAAACTTATTGTTCAGAAGTTTTTAATAGAGAAGGTTTAAATTTGGAAGCTACTATTTGTGATGGAATACACGAAGCAAAGTATTGTATAAAGGCTACAGGAATGTATGAAGGTAAACACACAATTTTATTTCATAATATCCTTTTCTTTTTAGTCCACTGTTATATTTTTCTCTTGAAACTATTAAAAATAATTCAGAAATGTATTTTTCAATGTTATGCAAAAACCTGCCCATAATTAGGTTGAATCCTATTTTTAACCCTTACCTTTATTGCCAACTTGGTGAATTATTATCCTCATATTGGATAAAAGTTCAATACAGAAAAATGAGTTCTTGGTGCAGTTTGGCACAATTTTTTTTTCTTTGCCAAAGGTGTGGGTTGAATAGAGTATTACCAACAATTGAATTTAATAAATGTAAATAAACGAAGTATAGTTGTGTATTGATCACATCATAAACACTTTGAGGAACATTTACTCTAGATGTTTTAACTGGTATTTAAGTTTAGTTTGAATATTTTTTTTAATAGTATTTTAATTCAATTCCTAAGGTACATAATTATCAACAACAACAACAAAAGGACCATGAAGCATTTCCATTTTGAATGACTCCTTGATGTAATTTTATTTTGTTCTATTATTTTTGTATTGATGGTTTTGTCAAATCATAATTTTATATCTTAAAAGAGGTTGAATTACTTAATACTTAGATTTGTTTATGTAAGGGTATATGGAAGTTTTTCTTTTTGAAACTTCTTTGTTTAACGTAAACAGATGTAATATTACCATCCTTTAGCAATTTTTTTATTTGATGACCCCTCCCCTCCCCAAAAAAAGAGGATTATTTTCTTCCCATTGTTTTTAAATTTGAAACATATTGAGAAAGAGAGACAAGCTTTTGTGAAACCTAGTAGTACATGGAGCTATAAAAATCTTAGAAATTTGCAAAAAGTTAAAGAAAAACAAGAATATACGTGTGTGTGCATATATTTGTATACAAATTTTACAATTCCTTTAAAACATATATATGCAAACATACCCAATAGATAAATATATTATAATCTATTTTTTAGTTAAAACACATAGTTACAATTACTAAAAATTTTGATTTTTATAAATCGCAATAAGAATAAAATAATAGTAAATGAACTTTGACTTACTATATATATATACATATATATATATGTGTGTGTGTGTAATAATTCCCTCTAGCATCCTTTTAATTGACTCTTCTTTAATAATCTTTAAATAAGCTTTCAATTCTTAGATTCAAAACTAATGCCCTAATCTTAATCGTAATCAACTAGTATCAGAAATCTCTTTCCTGCCCATTTTAACCAATCAGAAAACTTTGTGACTCTTGTTACAAAGGAGTCACGTGATCTCTGTCGGTATAAAAAGCAAGTTTTTTCGGTGCTCGCTCTCTCTTTTGTCTTCGCCTCGACATGAAAATGTAGAAATAGCTGTAGCTCTTTTATCCTTTGTGTGTTTGTGCTTATATGCTTATTGTGAAGTCATAATGCTTTTGTTGTTTCATGTGAAAATAAAGAAGAGTAAAATGAAACCAGAAGACGTTCTCTGCTTATTCAGAAACAACCAGTGGAAATAAACCAACACCAACCAACGCTACATATATATACTTTCAATGAATAAATAATGTTTTTTCAATAAATCTTTTTGGCACACATGACTTATAAACTTCAATAACACATCTATATTCATTTATGTTTATAATACCCAGTAATGAAATCCAGAAACATCTCATTCAGTGAGCATTTTAAGTGATAATGGTGTGTACTTTCTTGATGAGTTTAGGCTCCTTTATGTTCAGGAGCTTGGCTTTGATACCATCTGGTCCTGCGGAACTTATTATTTAGTTTATTTATTGCTCTTTCAACTTTGTCTATGAAAGGTAGTTCTATTTCTTCATTTTATGGATTCCTGTTTATATCTTTCTCTATTTCCTCTTAAGTATCTTTTTTCCTTCAAGAGCTGTTTTGAAATGTGCTCTCCATCTCCTTAGTATTTCAGTATTATCATTAATAAGCTCTCTGTTTTCATCATGACAAGTTAGTCCTGGGACAAAACTCTCTTATATTATTCACTACATTGTAAATTTTTTTACTTCTCTTTGCTTTTTAAGGTATTCTATTTTTTATATATCTCCTCCCAATGTTTTCTTTTCTTTTGTTTAAATATTCTTTTCTCTGTATTTACCCTCTGCCTTTATAGTGTAGAGTTTTTGTAACATTAGTCTATGAGCTTGATTTTTTCTTTCATTAATTATTTCACATTCCTCATCAAACCAATTATTTGATTTCTTTTTTCCAATTGCTGGTAAAGTTTCTTTAGCTGACTGTTTCATGATGGGTTTGTGTTTTTTCCAACTATGGTTGTCTCATTCTCTCCTTCAGTCATTGTGAGTCTGTCTTTTATTTTATTATACATATTTTTTATATTTGGTGTCATCAAGGCATCTGTATCAAGAGACCATTCTTTTTTATCTTTCCTTTGATGAAAGCACTTTGAAATTCTGCCTCTCACTCTTGATAAAATCAAATAATGACCAGAATCAACATTTGCTCCTCTGTAACTTCTTACATCTAGTAAGTTACTTCTGTGTCTTTTGTCTGTTAGGGTATAATTAATTTGGTTCAATGAATTTTCATCTGGTGAACAGCACATATATTTATGTATGTCTTTATGGGCAAAAAATGCACTTCCAATGGCCATTTCTGTGCCAACTACAAAATCAAAAAGCCTGTTTCCATTGTCATTGAACTCGTGATGTAAGTTATGCTTCCCTATATAGTTAAGTGCATTTTAATAATAATAATAGTAATTCATGTTAATTTTCTCTTGAGGTTTGTTTAATTTGTAATGGTCCTGAGTTCTCTAGGACTTCACATAATAGTCGAAATAGTTGTTTACTTGCCTAATGGTATGTAACTGCAACTTTAACTCTTCGAAATTAAGACCTCAGCATTTTAAAATTAGTAGTTATTTAACCTACATTGTTTGATGTATTTGGACATATGTGAGGAGTCTTTCATGGAAGCCTGTGATTTTGAGAGTTTCCAGTTGGCATTTTGTATAAATACTAGAAGTTTCTGGAAGATTTAAGCCACTTCTTGTCTGTATCATGCAACTCCGTTAGCTCTTGTGGCTTTTTTATGTGTGAGTTTCATGTTAATAAATCAAGATGCAAAAATACCAAACCTCATCCATTTTAGAATGAATGAGACTACCACATCATCAACAAATTAATTAAAAATGTGAATGATATACATGTATTATATTTTAATATGTAATATATATATATATGGGGGGGTAAACTAATCTCTCTCCACATACTTAGTTAAAACATGCTACCAAGTCAGACAAGCAGGGTCTTAGTTTATTGAATTAACACAAACATATGTACAAAACAGTAAGATTAAAACAGTGGTAATTATTAAATGCACATCCAGCACAAGCAACATATATAAAAACAATTGAGATACAATATCAGAGTGTATTTACAATGTGGCGGCGCTACTTGCAAGTATTAAATAATAGCGATGGCGCCACATCACCCCCTGAGGAGAAAAATAGTTTAGACTTGAAAAAAAAATTGAGTTGATTGTGATCATCAAGGCCTAGAAATCTGAGCAGTAATTGCGATCAGCGAAACCTGAAGAGGAGGCGGAAGCGAGATCCAGTAGTCTGAAGAGGAGGTGGAAGCGAGGATCCGGCAGCCTGAAGAGGTAGAAACAGGAATCTGGTGGCCTAAAGTGCAGCATCAACAAATAGTGATGTCAGCACCGCAGGCAAGTAGAGAGATAAAAAAAAACGGCATCCAGAACAAAGGAAGTCTGGCAGAGACAGTCAGGTGACCACTGCAACGAGTGGAGACGCCAGGAGATCAGGCAGCAGCTGCAACAAGTAGCAACATCAGCACAGCAGGAGAGTAGAGGCAAGCAGAGACATCCGTTAGTAGTCCAACAGCGGCAAAAAAACAGGCAGCGATATCAGGGAGCATTCCTGCAGTGGCAAATGCAGGCAGAGATATCCGAAAGAGGTTCAGCAACAGCAGGCTAGTCCAGGGTCACCAAATGGGGGGTGGGGAAGCTAATCCATATACTTAGTTAAAACATGCAATCAAGTCGGACAAGCATGGTCTTGGTTTATTGAATTAACACAAACATATGTACAAAACAGTAAGATTAAAATAGTGGTAATTATCAAATTCACATTCAGCATGAGCATTGTATATAAAACAATTGAGATACAATAGCGGAGTCTATTTACAATGCGGCGGTGCTACTTGCAAGTAATAAATAACGATGGCGCCGCATATATATATCGCATTTACACGAATCTAAGCAACACTATTTTTCCAGTGTTTATGCTATTGAAAATTGGGTGCAGCTTTGAATCAAGGATAACATTTTTTTACTAAAACATATTGCGAATTGGGGATGCGACATAGATTCGAGTAAATACTGTGTATATATGTACAAATATTAAAACAGAGTAGTATATTTATTATTAAATTTATTTAAAGATTTATATGCAAGTTGTGTAATAAGGTATTGTGATTAACATTTAGATTGCCAGATGAATGAATTAGATTAATAATTAGTTGATGTGTACTTATCACTTATATTAAACTTTTTTTAGTTAAAAAATCATCAGAAAACATGTCACACTGATATTAGAACTACTACAATTCCATACCTTCCTTCTTTTACACTTTGCACATAAAGTTTAGTCTTTTCAACCTTTCTTTATGCATTTACTCCTAAATTGTTCTTTTTATACATTTCCCCCACAATTCCATTATCTGCTGACTACTTTCTCCCCTACAGTTCTTATTATTACTACAATGTTCATTAAATAAGTAGATGAAAGCCATAGAACTTGTTGTCATTAAGTTTTAAAAAAATCATGTGGTTTGCCTTCCTGTATATTGTATTTCCTTAGCATTTTCTTCCTGATTCATAGATATAGTTTTATTAAGTGAAAATTTTTTATTTTTTTCTTCCTATGTAGAAGCTTTTAGAACTCAACTTATTTTGTGCTTAGCACAAGTATGTATTCTTTACATTTCATGTAGCCAAAAAGAATCTTATAAAAAAGAATTTAATTGTATTACTGCATCCCCTCTAAGAGAAAAAAAATATGCATTTCGTGATGTATGTGGTACTGGCATATGTATTCCTCACAGTGGCCAATATTATATTGCCCATTAGTAGTTAGTGATGCTGACTGCGGGGCCGTAGGGCCTACCTTCGAATCCCAGAGAAGGCATGGATGTTTGTAATGTATAGTGCCTTCACGGCATGGGGGTACCTCTAAATAAAAGTCGAGCTGCAAATACTCTCGTCAGGTTGGTGGAAGGGGAATACAGGGGGAGGTCCCTGACCAACTCTAGGGTGTTCTCCCTTTAAAATTTAGGTGGGACCGAGCAAAATCCTACTATCGCCTGCATGGTGCTCAAAGCCAAGGCTAATGATAGGTGTAAAAATCTATCCCTTCGCCACGATGAATTTCATGGACCTTGATCTGATGTTGCTGTCAATCAGGTGGCATAATTAACAACAACAATAATAGAAGTGAGGTGATTAATGCAATTCATATTTCATTTTGTCCAGTTAGCCAAATTGTCAGAGTTTTATTTGTTAAGCCATGTAGTGATGCAGTGCTTAGCGGGATAATGGTTTCTTGGACAGAATTCTGCTCTTCTGTAAGTGTGTATGCCTTTTGCAGTGATGATTTAGTAAAAATATATGTTTCAATGTTAAAAATGGGCTTTTCTCTGTTTTATTGAATTGGCATTTACCCTTTCATTTCAAGGATGATATGTAATATTTGTGTAGAAATTATGGCCATTATTTGCAGTAGTTCATGTGAAAACTCCAAAGCACACCATGAATGAAGAATCAAGTAGCAGCTGCTCAAAATTGGGTCATTGTTTAAGGATGGTGCTGAGTCAAATATAAGGACTGAAGTGATGTTTATATCTTTTTATGTATTACATACTATACCTTTGCTGTAACTGATCATGCTGATCATTTTTTGGAAGATATTTCCAAAGTCTGATATTGCTGAGGATGTGAAAGGACTTAAAAATCTACTTTTAGTTGGAAAGATCTTGAAACAAGATCTCTTTGCTTCAACATCTGATGGCAGTAATGATACAAACTACATAGTATTATATCCCCAATCTGTAGAATGCCTAATTTAAAATTGCCTTTTTTCTTATTCGAAATTAGATTGGCAAATTTCACTGGAGAAAATATTTGCCTACTCAATTATAGATGAATTTTAAAAACTATGAGCTACTTTTGATTATTTAGTTTAATTTATAGTACATTTTGCTGCAATCACACACACACAAGCTAGGGGAAAAATGGACTTGCTACCCATTTAAAAGAGAGAGAAAACTTAAAACTGTGTAGTTGCTTATTTTATTTAAGTACACTAGGCATCCAAAAATGGTACTACTTCTTTATTTTTAAAAGTTGTTGAGATGTTTGTCAATATTTTCTACTATTTATAAAGCTTTCAAAGTTTGCACAGTAAAAACTTTTAAAGATTTTGCCTAAAAATTTTTAAGTATTTATGCACTCAATGGTTATCACTTAGTTGTAATCTTAGTGTCAACTTCTTCTAACTTGGTCATTAACTTCTGTATGTGTAATAATTTTTTTTATGAGAACAGTGAATCTTTATTTTAAAATCATTATTTTCTTGTATGCAACTCTATGCATGCCTTTGAATTTATCTTAGTGTATGATATTTTATAAACCAAGTCAGTACCCAAAAGTAGAGTTTTTTCTGAATAAATTTTTATCTAAATGTCTTTGTTGTAAAAATTTCTTTGAATTATTTAAAAATTTTTTGTATGCAATGCATGGTTTTAAAAGCCTCTGTAAAACATCGATCAAACCTTATTTTACACTTCATTTTCAAAAGTTGATATGTATGCAATTTTAAAAATTTGATACTTATATAGGGTATTTTTTCTGTTAAAAATTTAGATTAGAATACATTTATACAAATGTATTTATTATCAATAGAACTTATTTTTCTTTTCCCAAATTCTTTAAAACTATCTATACGTATATAAAAATTGTTGTTCTGTTTTTTTTTCCATTTTGAGTTAAGGCTGTCTTTGCCTGATGTTAGAAAAACAAGACATCAGCTCCGTACACACATTTTTGGAGGTAGTAACGAACTCCAAAGATAATATCACATTTTAACCTCAACATCATACATTTTTAAAATACTCAATTCTTCGAAATTTATCCATGATTTATTTTCTACATTTTAATGCCCAATTTATATTTAATTCTGTCAATTAAAATTTTTAAAAAAATGCAGTTTTTATTTAAATTATTAGACACAGTATAATGAATGTGTTACAACCACTTGAACTCATTTTGATATCATGATATTTTAAGTTTGAAAGTGCATTCTGAATTTTTTGCATTTGGTGAAGTCACTGCAAATTATTTGTTTTGAGTCTAAGCAACTGCGTATAATTAAGATAACAAATTTTTTTGAAAAATTATCCACAGTATAAAATGTTTATTTTATGTTGTTTTTTTTAGTGGATTTCGAATCTGTGAGATTTATTTATGAAGTTAATTATGTGTCTCTGAATAAATTTATATAGTTTTCATTGTAAAATAAAATGCTAGATTTTTCGTAGATCTACAAAGTTTATACACTCAGTGTCCAAAAAATTGGAAACATTGCTATTCACTACTAAGATTGTATGGGATATTTTCTAGTTTTGAAGATAGAAGATTCATAGATTTTCCAATTTACTGAAACTGTTGAGTAGAAATATTAGCCCAATGTAGCATAATAACAGCTCTTACTTTTTCTGAAAAAAGGTGCTTCAGAGATTTTAACATCTTACAACCACATTAGTACATGCTCTGTTAGATTTAGATGGGGTGACTGGGGGTGCCATTGAAGCTATGAATTATGTTTCTCAAACCAATCCGAAATAATCTAGTCTGGTAACATAATGCATTGTTTTGATGGAAATAACCATGATTGTCAAGAAATATTATGACCATAAACAAATGTACATGAACAACAACAATATAGATATAAATGCTGGTATTGACAGATGTGCTTCCATTGGAAGTAAGGGATCAAAAGCATACCATGAAAAAACTCCTCAGAATAAGATTCCACCATCTTTCACATGAACAGTTCTTTAGTAGAATGCAAGATACAAGGTTTTCTCATCACTTGACCTAGGCTAAAAGTTACGAGTTTCATTGCCAAAATAGCCCTTTTGTTCCCTGAGAATGTGACAGAAATAAAAATATAACAAGATAATTCACTTAAAAAACATCTTGGTCAGTTTTCGATATCTAAATATCTACCAACTTATAATTAATGCCTTTAGTGCTTTTTTGTCTTCATCTTTTTTTTGTAGGTCAAAATATATATATTTTAAGTATCAAATTCTTATAGAAATGTCTCTTTTTTTTTTTTTTATCCATTGCTATTAAATGGTTCGAGAAACATGTTAATATCATTAATACATTTTTTTACCATTCACCTACAAACCAACAGCACTAATTTTTGTGCTTAGTATGTGAGTAAACTTCATTTTTAAATTTATATTCTATATTAAAATAGTTCATACTTATTGAATAAAAGGATTAAAGTTCTAAAATATTTTGTAACCCTTATTAGTATAAGGTGTTGAATGTTTGGAATTTGCTTTTTTAGCAAATTTGTTTTTAAAATTATTATAAATAAGAATTATTACCTCTATATTTTTTGTGAACCATGTGTCATTTCATAATAGACTTGATTTATTTAAAAATAAATATTTTTTTTTGTCTCTGAGATGTTTTTTTACTGATAAATGAACCAAATTTTTTTTATTTGGCTTTTGCTTCAAAGCTTTAATACAACAAATTTAAAAAAATAATATTTACATAGATATTTTTTTTTTATTTTTTGTTTTTATAACATGTTTTGTTACAAACTAATAGATTAATCTGTGTGAAAAATGTTCACTAGTTTTCCAGTTATTCCATCTGCATATATAATTTGAAAATAACATACATTTAAATTTATTATGTTTTCAGTTTTGTTAGTTTCAATAAATGTTTCTAAAATAAATTTATCAATTGGTTCCTTATTTTAATTTTAGGAACAATTGGAACTCGACGATTTTGCTCTTCGAGGCATCATGGAAACTATTGTGAATATGTGAGGCGTCCTGGGGATGAAAGAGAATATAGATCATGTGTTTATACTTGCTCCTCTGATAGCTGCAATGAAGCAAACATTGTTTCAAAATCAAAAATTTTATTAATCCTTTCATTCGTCTGCTCAATTTTATTTTGGTGTTTATTGAAAGGATAAAATAGCATCTGACTGCTATGTATAAAATTGATTGCATTTTATCATATGAATTCCATCCAAATTTGTGATTGTTAGGAAATGTATGTACATAACTAAACTAGTACAAACATGTAATTTTTTTCCATTTAAAATATATTCTATTAAGAAAAATATTTATATATTTTTGTGAATGTCTTTAAGCCTGTTAATGGAATTTTTGAGAATGGAAGCTACTATTATTCAAACATATTTTGCAGGATTTATAATACTGCAAAATGTGCTTTTTATACTATTATTTTAATTTAGCAAAACATATCTTGTAAAGAAAAAAGAATGCTAACTAATCTGTTCAATCTATTTTAAAAATTCTTGTTTTGAATATGTCAAATGTGATGTGATTTTTTCATGGGATTTTTATGTTAAGTTTTCTTACTTACCTGTTTTTTTTATTTGTTATAAACTTTTTTAAATGTGCAAAATGATATGTAATTTAAATTAATTTTTTCACATGTAAATTCAACATCAAATTGAATTCATATAAGAAAAGCAAAGAACAATCATTTTAACATAAAATGCAATGCATAATATATTCAATTATTTAGGGGATTTTTCACTTAGTAATTTTAATACTGAACACACATATAATATTAAGGACAAAATGTATTTTATAAATTTTTGTTATTTCACTCATTATACTTTATGTTCATAGTCATTGTGTAAATTTTTATAGTATTGTGTCTTTTGTTCTATTGGTTTTGTGAATCTCTTATTATTGGTAATTTTACGGTTTTTCTATGGTTTATGTATTGATCTGATATATTTTAGTCAATTTTTATTTCATCTTTAATATGAAATGACTAGTTTTATACTACTTGAAAGATAATAAATTATTTTATTAATTAATTGTTGTATGTTTCAATATTTTTGAAAAAGACAATCTTCTTGCTTTTGACATTTATCTTTGACAGTTTTATACAGATTCAGTACAGTTTTAGTTAACTTCTGTTCTTATAAAAAGGGCTTTCTTTAAAAACAAAATTGCAATAAAGCATCTAAGGGGCATCTATATTTTGTGATTTAGCTGTTTTTTGTGCTGAAGTGCATTCAAAATAAATAAGAACTTTTAAACAACGTAATGATATTTCAAAAAAATTGACCTAAAAATTAATTTTGTAAGAACGTTAGATATGTGAGATTTGAAATAAACACCTTGAAAATGCCATTTTTTTTTTAAAAAAATTGAAACAAGATGTCAACAATACAAATAATTCAAAATTATTAAAGCAGAATATACAAATCAAAGATTGACATATATTAAAAACAGTGCTATAGACTAGTTTTTAAAAAAGTTATTAAAAATCAACTGTAGGTTATATATATATATATGGAATATATATATGTAATAATTCCCCCGCTAGTATCCTTTTTGTTAACTCTTTGTACTAATATTTAAATAAACTTTAACTCTTTGGTTTAAAATTAACATTGTAATCTTAATCGTAATTGGCTAGTCCGAAATCCCTGTCCGCTCATTCTATCCAATCAGAACTACTATTACGTAATAACCACTGCTAGTATAAAAGCAAAGATCTTGTGTAATCACGCTCTCTTCTCTTTTGTCTATCTGTCTTCATCATGTAATCAGCCTGTTGCAACGCATTCTATGTTTATCTGTGTTTGTGTTTGTGCTTTGATGTTTGCTTCTTGTATATGTAATGCTGTCCCTATTGGATCTTTATGTGTTTCCGAATGTGAATAAAAAGGAATAACAATTTACAGGAGTGCCTCTTCGATAATACCGTATCCGACCATACTCCAGAAATATTATAAATTGCTATTTCATATATATATATATATATAAGTTCATAGTTTTGAAGTTTGTGTAACCATGCTTTTTATTAAAAGTATTAATATTACTGTGCTTTAAGTTGAATTAACTTAAATTTTTTAAAATTTTATTTATTGAATATGTTAATAATACTGCTGAATTTAAACTTTTGTTATTTTGGCCAAATTGTTGGCCCTCATCGTTTTTTATCACTATATAAAATATCTTCTGCTCTGATATTGATATTATTGGCTAAGTTCTTTTGATTCTCTCAGATCATAGAGATAACAATAACTGAATTTCAAGAATATGGTAAGATTATTGGTTATTGAAGGTTGAGTGTAATGGATTTAAAAAGTTATTTTTTTCCTTAAAGGGTCATGTGTATTTTCCATATATATAGAGATAATTTAATTCAATTGTTTTGATTTAATATTGAACTTTTTTTCTGTGGTAGTCATAACCAGTTTAGATCCTATTAATTTGTGTCCTTATTTTATCTGTGATAGAAATCAATATTCACTTTCATAAACAATATTTTATAATGCAGATCTTGAACTAATATATCTAAGACTTTAAAGTCATTATTATAACACATAATTTTCAATATTGTAATTCAAATGCAAGATGAAAACGTGTATTTGATTCTTCATACATTCTATCTTATAGATTGTTTAGATATATTTTAGGAGTAATTTTTATATTTGGTTCTAATTGAATATTTAAAAAAATTTTTGATTGGAAACTTCCAAATGACAATCTGGTTTTAGACTGAAATGGCATAAAACGTAGATTTATGACTATGAACTATTCTTCATTTGTATCATTCTATCCTGCATATTCTCTCTATATTATCATATTTTATTATTATTTTTGCACTTTTAAAACTGACATTTTTAAATGATATTCTTATTTGATACTTAATCAATCGAAGATTTTCCTAATGTAGTTTTCTACCATGGACTTCATGGATTAATGTCTTATTTCTAAATGTAATGAACTAAAAACTTTTCAAATTACAAATATAAGATTCAATACATGTTCAAAGATTGATAAGAAATTTAATATTTCAATTTTAACTATTGATTTTTATCATTTATTAAGTAATGTTATAAAAATTATATATATTTTTTAATTGACATATCACTGTTTTAGAATTAATGGCTTAAATTTTAAAAATATTTACATTAGTAAATATATAATTTTATGGACTTTAATTTTATAAGATATGCTTTTATGCATTTTATTAAAAAAATATATATTTATTACTTTAACCCCTTGGCATACAAATAAAATGGAATTAAATTCACTCTCCCAATACAAAAGTACAGATTTCTGTTACTGTTGAGAAGGTGAAAAAGCCTTTGGCATTTGATACAAGTAGAATTTACTTGTGATTCTCAGCGTAAACAGTGCTTGATGTTTCAGAGATATCAAAATGTGTCACTGTCGCTTGACATAAAGAATGTCCTCAGATGTCTCTGTCGAGAGGTTAAGAACCGAGATGACATTGAGAAAAGAACAGGAAACGAAAATTATTTTATTGCTATTGCCTTCGATTTTAATTGCATTGTTCTGCAATACATTAACTAAGAATTTATTTAAATGCTAAAAAAACCTCTTAGTTTATATTAATATGAGTATTCCCATACATGTGTGTGCGTAGCGAAAAAAATAATAGTTCTGTTAATTGAGATATTCTCAACCAATAAAGAAATCACATAGACAACTTCATTGCTGTTGCTTATTTAAATGATATATGAAAAAAACCATGTACATTTTTTTAATAAAATTGAAATAAATGTTATGTAAAAAAATAACTTTATTAAAATATAAAGTATTTGAAAGCTAATATGAATAAATTAATGAAAATTTAAGTGTGAATTATTGAAAGCAAAGAAAACTTAGGAAATGTGTCAATGTTTCAGATTGGAATGAGGAAATGCTGCCTAAAAACTGTGATATATTTATAGAAAGGTGGTTGATAAACTTCACGAAGACAAGAATTTAACTTGTTTATAAGCATACAAGTACAAGCATACATATGCATTTTACAAGAACTATAACACTGCAAGTCTTGTCACTATTTAATGAATGAAATTTTTTATTCAAAATCAAAAGTATCCCATTTCAGTAAATGAATTTTTCAGTAAAATATAGCAAGTTGCATGTAAGTAATACATTTTCAAAAAATTGAAACATATAACAAAACTTATAAAATCTCATGTAGGAAACGAAAATTTTAACAAATTAAAAAAATGTTGGGCTGCTATCTTTCTTATTTCAAATACACGGATTTGGCTTCGAATTAATCATTTTTAAGGAAAGATACTAAAGCATTGTCCTCTTTCTTCGTACTGACCACTTTCAGTTGATATGGCAACTGATACTGTTCATTGTTTTCGTACACTTGGCGAGACAACCCCACAAGTGATCGGGGGCTATATTTGGTTGAGATCTTTATTTTGGGTGATCTTAAAAGAGCGTATGAGACTACTGTTTAAGATCCATTGATAAGTGTCTGAATTCCTTTTGAAATCATTTATTTGTAGTTCGCATTTTTCATGAGAAAGTGCACGTGAAAAAGTGTCCCTCACAATAACGAACAGCCTCCCAAATGTTTAATGGTCTGTTGTAAAACTCATTAGATTCTTGTCTCAACTCCTTGAGTAAAAAGTTTGTATTGTGATGGTACCTATATAAACCAAAAGGGATGAAAGGTAATAGTTATTGCTATCCGGAACACGTCTGAATCAATTCTTTTTTCTTTTCCATATCCCTTTAAAACCCACCTCTCGAGCCCAGTACCACTAAAGACCCGCCGTGTAGGGCAGCGATGCACGCTAAATCTGTCGAGAGCTGAAACGTCCCCCCGTTGGTGTGGTAGTTAGGAGAAGAGGGGGGGAGGGGTTCCAGCTCAGGTGTCGTCCACGTCACTTGACCATGGTTCAAAACTACGTTGTCCGTCGCCAAAAGCCCTCGTGCAGCTGAACAGTGCGACGTTAATATTCAATCAATTAAAACCCACCTCACACGATCGTGCGGGTTAGACATTCTTATTCCTTTTAAGACCCGAAATATTTTTATCTTTAAATATTACATTCTTCTGGTCATTAATACTATATTGGCGTTTGAAAAAATAATGAAACAATATTTGCTGCCCTCTCTTCCCCCTCCACTTGGAACGTGGAGTGCTCCATCACGAACGGGTGGTTGGATCTTAAAGGAATATATACAATAGGCGTCAAAGGTGTTCGTACACTTACAATTTACTGTAAAATTTAATGCTTTCGGCAAATAAAAATTAATATAGTGGAGTTGTAACTTTTTTTTGGTAATATCTGTAACTTGTTCCTGTTCGAAAAACATAATCAATTTTGAAAACATAGTATAACTATTATTTTGAAAAATTAATAATCAAAAAACTACTAAAAAGTTACGCGACTAAAGTCTTCGTGCACTTAAAAAAAAATCTCAACATAGTTTTAAGTATTGTATTTGTTTCTTAATTTAGTATTTAGTAAAATTTGTTTTAACGTCCACAACAACTTTTAACCGTCTTGGTATAGATTTCATCAGTTTTTTTGTAATTTCTGCATCGATGCTCCTCCATGCTTCTGTGTTTATTGTTTTTACTTCACATTTTATTTTTATACGTATTGTCTTCTTTTTTAAAATTTAAATTCTCTCCAGATTTGTTCTACGTGGCTTAAATCAGGTGATTTAGAAGGTGTTTTCAAAATTTTGGGGGATAGAGACACCAATGAATTGAGAATAGTGCGCTTGGCGTCATTGTCTCGTTAAAAAATGAAATCGCCTCCGATAGCCAGATTTTGGGCGGATAATTTCAAATTGTTCTGTAAAATATGGTTAATGATTCACAATACCTTAAAAAAATACCAAATTACTTTATCCTGAAGCTGACATTCATCCCACACAAGAACACCTCAACCGCCATGCTGCAGCAGGCAGTTGGAGGTGTTCTTATTCCAACTAAATTCTTGGGTATAAGTTCCTCATTTTTTTTCTTCTCCAAACTATTATACGCCCGTCGGAAGCAAAAATTTCGAATTTTCTGAAACTGAATCCAGTTGGGACAGTGAAGCGTGAAGATGGAGATGTTCTTGTGTGGGGATGTAAATCGGCTTCAGGATTAGGTTATTTGGTATTTTCTGATGGTATTACGAATCAGTAACTTTATTTAAATATTTTAAAGAACAATTTTAAATTATCCGCCCAATATTGGGATATTGGAGGGGACTTCATTTTTTTAACGAGATAATGACTGTTCTCAACGTACGCCATTGGTGTCTCTATTATTGTTCCCAAATTCTGAATACTGTTGCTGAATTCCCTACTTCTATCTGGTTTAAGCCTAGTATAACATATATGATGAGAAAATTTGAATTAAAAAAAGAGAATATGACGTATAAAAATAGAATGTGAAGTAAACAATAATTACAGAAGAATGGAGGAATATCGATGCAGAAATTACAAAAAAAAAAAAAAAAAAAAAAAAAAAACCCTGATGAAATCAATATGAAGACGTTTAAAAGTTGCTGTGGACGTTAAAAAAGATATCCTACTAAATATTAAATTAAGAAAGAAATACAATATTTAAAGCTACATTGAGATTTTTTTAAGTGTACGAAGACTTTTATCGTGTAATTTTTTAGTAGTTTTTTGATTATTAATTTTTCAAAGTAATAGTTATATATTTTAAAAATTGATTATGTTATTCGAATAAGAACAAGTTACAGATATTCTTTAAAAATTACAATTTCAATATATTGATTTTTATTAGTCGAAAGCATTAAATTTTATAGGAAGTAAGCGTACGAACAGTTTTGACGCGCCCACTGAAAATATACAGTTTTAGGATATGAGATTCTCTTTATGTTAATGCATGGAACTTAATGTGTTGGAGCTTTTTAATTTTACGTCAATAAAATTATTAAATTAAATATTTTAAATACAAGATATTAATATTAATATTTTAAATACATTTTTCATTGTAAGAAATTGTTTTAAATATAATTAAAAAGTAACTATATTAGTAGTTTATTTATAGTTTATTTACATTTTTTGAAATACGTATTTTAATTTCATATGTTAAAAATATTGAAAAGGTAACTTGAAAGAAAAAAAATATTATCTTTCCCTTATTTAATATTTGTAATGTTTACGGAATATAATAAAAAAAAGCATACTGTGTGAAATAAAAATATTTTATGAAAGGTACACAAAAGTAATTATTTCACTCAAAAAAATTTTTCATGAATAATGTTCAACTTTTTTTTTTTTGCTTTTATGTATGGATGAACACATTCTTAATTTAAATTATCAGCTTATTATTTTACAACTAAAACAGTTCTTTTCAACTTTTTTTAAACATTACATTTACTTAATAAAAAAGAAAGAGAGGATTTTTTTTTGTAACTAAAATGATATATTGATGGAAACTGAATTGTGAACATTCTATGTTTGTATTCTGTGTCGAAGAAATGTAATATTTATCAGCAAGTATAATTGTTATGATAATCAATTTTAATATCCTTTGAACACTTAATTGAATTAATTTTTTGTATTTTATCCACAACGCATGCTAAATAATATTTAGCAAACTTTCTTCATATCAAGACCATATTTCTGTGTCAAGTTGATATTTAAATATGTATTCTTTATTGCTTTGAAATCCGGTGACAAATAATACATTTCCATTAAATTAATTTTTAAGTACTTTTCTGTTGCCTAATTTAAGTGAGTATAATTGGTATTGACGCGAAGATTTGTATATTATTTATAATAATAATTAGGAGGTTAACTTTTTTTAATCTTTATTTATCAATAATTTGTTATGTATTTTATATTGACAAATGGATTTCTTTCGTATTTGATTAGACATTTAGCTATAACATAAATGCAGACTAATTCTTTTCAAGAAATGCTGAGCAAAGTAAGGATTTTAATATTTTTTTATTTGTTTTCAAACACTTTACAGACTAAACTACATAAAAAAAAACAAAAATAATAAATTAGTGATCTTCTAGTATTCGTTTTGGGGACGAATTCTGTGAGATCTATCAGCAACTGGGTTCCTGAGCATAGAGCAATCATTAGAACACTCTATGAAGGCTTTCCTTGTCTTTCTCAGTTAGCTCTGGTGAGAAAACCTATGGAAAGGTAGAAAATATTATTAATGATTAATTTTAAGAATTTGTATGCGCATAAATGTAATTTTTTTTACAAAAACTGTTTATTATAGTCGATTTTTTACTAAATAGGAAAAAGATGATCGTGTTACAATGTGTGAGTATATCATACATCTTAGCACACTTATGTATTAACAAAGCATACTTTAACACGTTTGAATAATTTATTCAGAGCAATCCTTAGAAATATACATTATTAATTTTCTTTTTTACATATGTAATAATCTTTGCAAAATGCGCAAAAACTATATAATATAATAATGAACACAACTTTGTTATCTTTATTTAAATTCAATCAGCACTTTCAGCTGCATTCGCTTATCAATTCTTCTCTAGTTCTTAAAATCTGTTTGAACTCTTGTTTTTGACTTCTGTTTTTATTACTTTTGGAAAACTATTTTACAGATCCTAAAATTTGATGCATTTTGAACTAAATATGTGAGTAATGCTATTTTTTTAAAGACTGAAAAAAAAGCTACACATATCGAGTATCTATCCTATACAGGTCATTATTAATTCTGAGGTAAAAGACAAGTATACTCACTTGAAATTTAATAGGTAACTGGAGCGCTGTAGTGGGCAGCAGGGGCGCTGTAGTGAGCAGCAGGGGCGCTGTAGTGGGCAGCAGGGGCGCTGTAGTGGGCAGCAGGGGCGCTGTAGTGGGCGACTGGGGCAGCATAGGTGGCGTGAACAGCAGGGGCAACATGGACCATCTGGGCGTGGGCATTTCCGTATCGTCCGTAAGCACCATTGTTGTGAGCCTGGACTCCGTAAGCCTGAGCACCATATCTGTCGTGAGCTCCATGACGATCGTGTCCAGCGTTAGCGTAAGCTCCAACATTGTGGTGGGCACTTCGGTCATGGACTCCATATTGTCCAGCTCGGGCACCGTGGTCAGCGGTTACAGCGTGGTGTCCGGCCTTCTTGTCGTAGGCGTAGGCCTTTTCGTATCCAGTTCCCTAGGAAATTGAAATGTGTTAACATGACTATATAGTAGTTTTTAAATTCGGTTTTTCCCTTAAGGCTGTTTTCGCCATATGTACAAGAGCGTGACCTTAGCGCGGAGCACATTTTCGGACAGAAAAATGCTTCAATTTTTATAGAAATTTGTGACACTGTAACTCATGCATTTATTTATAGTATAGTGTTTTTAAAATTTCAGAATATTCCATAAATAATTAGTTTTTCCATTTAACATGCAAAGGGAGAGCTCCTGTAGCATTATAGTATAGGAGAAAAATGCGAAACACATATTTTATAAAAGAAAAAATGTGTCAACTTGTATAAAAATGAGTAGTATGATAAAATAAGTTATTCTCTACAGGATAGTGAAGCCAGAATATAATATTAATGTTTGAGTATTTTTATACATGAAAAAATATTCATCATTTTAGTGCTATTCTTTAACATTAGCCGAAAACACAGCTCTAATGAGTCAAATTTAAATATTTGTTATAATTTGCTCTCTTAGATTATATACCTTGTCTTGAGCGTAAGCTCCAACATTTCTGTATTTTCCGTAGTGGGCAGCTTGGGCTCCATAGGCATCGTGGGAAGCAGCTCCTCCGACGTTGTGGTGTCCTTGAGCAGCGTGGGCCCTGTCAGCATATCGACCGTGGTCTCCATAGGCGGCTTGTCCGTAAGCTCCGTATCCTCGGCTGTGTGCTCCATGAGCTCCGTAGGCATGTCCGGCAGATGAGGCAGCGAGTGCTGGAGCTTGGTGGTAGGTGGCTACTGGGTAGGATTCAGCAGTTTGCATATCTTCGGCCAAAGCGACGGCCAGAAGAGCGGCGAGAGCGAAGAACTGGAAGAAGTTCATTTAAATAAATTAGAACAATTTTTACTTTTTTTTTAAATAAAGGTTATCAGCAGCATGTGATGATTTTAAATAGTAGGCTCATGATTAACGAGTTCTGGTGGGGGAAAAAATCAACGAGTTAGAAATTTTAAAATTTCAGGAATCGTAGTTTCCTTTGGATTTTAACTCTTTGAAATTTGAACTTTATATTGTATCTTATGAATTATTATAAATAACATTTAAAAAAATTTAACCTACCACGTTTTTTTTTAAAAAAAATATAATCATGCATAAGAAAATGTATTAGCAGCAAACAATTACCGTGGTTAAAATTTTAATATGTACTCACAAATTAAAATTGTCTTTAATTTTTAACATTATGACAGCGTCTTATAAAAAACTGAATAATTATTTTTAAAATAAATGAGATAAAAATAAAGTTTTTAAAATATTGTTCGCTTAAGTAGAGTTATTCTTTCAGTAACATATAAAAATTCCCCATGAGAGAGGGGGGACTTAATGATTGTTGTCAAATAGAAGGAATTGGAAACTTATAAAAATATTTTATTTAATTAAAGTATTTCTTAATTAAAGCAAATTAATTCTAAATTTTATCTTTTTTCTCTTCAAAAGAGTTTAAGAAATGAATGATTTTTTTCCCCAAATAATTTTAAGTAAGATGTAACCAGTTAATAATATATATACTTAGTTTCCAATTAAAGTATCATTGTTAATTTTTCAAACTTAGGATTAATGAAACATTATCATAAGATTTAATATACATTTTAACCCACTTAACAAGCACGTCCGACCACTTAGACCACATAATTGTTGACGCAAATCTCAGTAGCTGAATTCGCTTTGCTTTTTTTTTCTTTTTTAGATGTTGGGCGTTTTTCTCTACCAGTAATTCATTTGCTACCTGATCATTTTATTTTTCTTTACAGAACCTACATACTTCTTGTTTAAATTATGTGTACTATTGTAAAACAAATATTTTTTTTTCAACGTAACAATTAAAATTATTTTTTTGTATTAAATAAGTAGATATTGTTCCAATTTTTAAAAGGGATTATCGTTATTCTTACTATTTTACTCAACATGGAAGTTGCGCATAAAATTTACAAAGAATTTCTGACCGCCTTTTTTCTTGGCAGTTTTAACACGGGGTGTTTGTTTTTTCTTGTAATTTTTATTATTTTTGCTTATTTTTAAATTCTACTGTTTTTTGAAATACAAAAAAGCATATGTATATAAAATTTCTTAAGAAACACATACTTCTTTTTTAAAACAATGATTAAAAACTTGAAAGGTAAGAAAAGCCTATTCATAAATTTTGATGAACGCAATATTTGATTTTTAGTAAATAATTATTTTTGATAAGTTAATTGAATGGAAAATAACTCTAAAAGTAAAAAGCTGTTTTTTTTGCTTAAAATTTTAAAAAAGTATATTGATTTTGTAAGTTTAAAAATTTATTGTTATTTTAATTTTCAAATTTTATTTTTTAGAGTTATCGCTATATTTTGCATTATTAATTTATTTTTCTGTAAATTTATCAAAATTTTTATTTTCCTCATTAACTGTTAGAATTTTTAATGAGCTTGTAAAATAACACTTTCAAAGAAAGATGTTCCTTGTCTACATAATTCAAATTTTGAATTTAACGTTATTTAAAAGATTTTTTTTATTTGGATCTTATAAACACACAAATAGGATAAGTTTTTTTAAAATAAATATTCGCGCCAAATATTTTTTTAATATTAATTAGATTAATATTTATGTCCTTAACTGTACTTTCTAAGTAACTAAGAATTTTCTATTCGATTTTTATTAATTTTTGAAGTATACTTATAAAATAGCGAGAGATAGAATAAAATTGCAAGCATAAAAACTATGAAATTAAATAACTTTTGAATTAATAACAATAACTTTTCATCATCAAATTTAAAGCATTTTTGGTTAAAACTTATACAGTTATTTGAAAATTAAATTTCTTGTAGCTACTTAAGTTTACTCTTAAATTATATAACCTTTGCTACTCTTTAAAAGAATTTTATTTTAAAACCTGTGTGAGAATTTAAACTACAATTCACAGCTTACGAATTTAAAAACTACATAGTAGAATTTTTATTTCTTAAAACGGTTTTGAGTTATAAACAAAGTATCAGCAATTACATTAGATCATTTGAAGCATATTTATTTCTCTTACTTTCATTAACTACTTTGCTTAAAAAAAAAGGTTAAGAACGAATTACTGAATCCAACCCCTACTGGGTAAAAAGATGGAAATATGTATGCTGAAAAACTTACCACTTTCATCTTGGAATTAGATGGATAGTAGTAGAAAGCTACTTGAGAGAAGGGAAAAGGCGATTGAGTTATGATTCTCCTGCTGAGAGCTTTGAGTATTTATACCCAGCATGAAGGCGTCATGGCAAGCGTAGAACCAAAAGCAAAAGTATCGAATGATGACAAAAATAACACAAAAAAATGATATAATAATTTTCGCGCATGGTTATTTGGGCGTCAACCGCGACTCCAAACCAGTCAATCCACAGTATGGACTGTGGCAAGCCGTTCCGATTTCTCATATCGAGGGCAGAACCTTTGATTCTCTTTTGACCGTTTTCAACTTTTACTATGAAGGCCCTGCCCTTGTCGAGGTGGGGAAAAAAGGCGATGTTTCAAAATGTATCCAGCGAGGGGGTGTCCCTTGTCGATTAAAAATATGAATCGATGAATTAATAGAGAGGTCAGATTTGTTCCCAGCCTTGAAGAGGGGCTGGGGTAGAGCTTTAATTAAAGTTCATTAATGCGGGTCACTGGTTCTTCGATGATAGTGTTTCACAACGGATTGGATTCACGATTCTTTATTCGATGATGGAGTAATCTTTATTCAGCGTAGGATAGGATTGCAGCCGTACGGAGAGGTACGACCCTCAGTTCTAAAGATGGTTGGGGCATCGGAGATTGAATTGCACAAGAACAGAGTTTGGTTTGAGAAGAGGATTGATTAAGATTCTCGTGAACAGTAGGAACTGAAAAAAATTTTCTTTTTAATACATTCCCTGATTTACTTAATTTTGTGCTAAAATTTCAATTTGTCTATCAAGTTGCAAGTGAAATCGAATTTAGGAAACATTTCAAAATTCAGTTCCCGGGAAATGGATTTTCGATTTCGTGATTATTTGAGCAATAAACTCGATAACTTGACGATGAACTGAAAATATACATTTAGGAAAACTAATATTATTTTGCTAAGCATTTCAGAAAAAAGTAATTGGGTAATGTTTTGATCCTAGATGAGTATTTAAAAGCACAACCAGTATTTTTATCAAAAGTTTAATTCAAGTTTCCTGATTAATAGATCTTAAGTAGGATGATAAGAATAGGGTTGACCAAAATGTATGTTATTGAAATAACTGGTCCAAAAGAAGTTATTTAGAAAGTGTAACTAAAAAAATAATGCTTTTTAGAAAGAGTAAATAAGAAAAAAATATATGTACAAAATATATGCTTGGAAAAAATCAATAATAACCAAAATATTTTGTATGAATTTTTAGAATGAATGTTTGTATGAATTTTATGAATAAGAATTAATCCCTCCTCTCTCTCTCCCCTCCAAATGATCTTAAACCGGAAAAATTCAATTCACTCTTTTTTCTATTTTGTGGCCGCAGTGGCCGAGTGGTCATGATAATGAACTCATGGCTGCCATTGTCAAATCGTGGGTTCGAGTCCTGATGCCACCAAGACACGATAAGTTTAGGGGTTGATGCACGTTAAATCTGCCAAGGTTCAAAGTCCTTTCACTAGAGGGATGTGGAAGTTTGGAGAGGATGTGCCAACTCAGGTGTTGCTCTTATCTCTTGATCACGGTTCAGAATCACGAAATTCGTCGCCAATAGCTCTTAAGCGTTACTTTAGAGAGCGAAGTACATTAAAATCAAATCTTAATTATACACCAAATGATTCCGTAGAATTGATTTCCAAGTTTAAATTTGATTGCTTTTGTCTACGGAAATTGATTCTGTAATTTTTACAATGAATTTTATTTAAGATATTTTTTTTTCACCAAATTTTTAGATATTGTGAAAATGCTTTTTACATAATAAAAATTTAAGCAGTGAAAAAATTTGTAAAATCATGATTTTCAATCATTAAAAAAAGGGAATTAAAAATTAAGTAAAAATTTAAAAGTTACATTGTTTCCTAGGCTCTAAAATATATATTTAAAATTAATAGAAGTGTAACCGTAAATTATTTTTCTTTTATGTCCAATTTTGTTTAGATTCACTAAATTATGAAGTGTTTTAATGTTAGCTGTCACAGTGCTCTTGCTAATAACTACACACATATACTTTTGTGTGATACTTAGAAAAATTATAATTTCCACTTTCCAATTTTTGTAAGGAACTGATGTAGTATAGTTAATTGGACCTTAAAGTGTTACTTGGTAGTAATGGCGTACTTAAGTGTGGGGTTTCGGAGCGCAACCCCTGATGACCAAAAAATTTTTGAGTTTTATCATGAAGTTACGCCTTGGCGTTTTCATCTATGTTTTTTTTTAGAATATAATACTGCTCATTCCATTGCTAAAAACTTGGTTAAAAACATTATTGTATCCATACAACAATTAAAAAGTAAATTTCGATTACACCTGCGCATTATACAGTGAAATACGCTTAAGACAAAGTATTGGTTAACACGAAATAATGCAACGATCCCGACAAACTACTATGCATTTTCAGGCATTTTTTTCTCTTAACACGAAATGAAAATCACACAAAAGATTTCCCTTTTTGTAATGAACAAAATGCGATAAACACCAGATTTAAGACGGGTGTAAAATGAAAGGTTGTTTCACATTGTTTTCCTAATTATTAGATTGTCCTTCTGTATCATCGGAAGAATTCACTGCAGAAGATGATGATAATATCTATACAGCCCCAATTAGGGCAGAGAAAGATATTTTGGAGTTTGTTCAATGCCCACAAAAAATATCATTGATACAGATTCTGACGGCGTGGATGAAATGAATAATGCAACTTTTGTTCCACATCATCCGAAATAAGGAACATCATGAAAAGTATGAGCAATTATTCCAATCGTGTAATGAATAACATAATGGACAACATCGAACAGTTTGTTAAAATTTGATGCTGAAAAAGACAATACAAATAAAACATCAATTTTTTTTTTTGTAAAAACTCAATAAATGTTTAGTTTCTCAAAAAACTTGAAAATAATGTATTAAATTTCGTTTTCTTGGGATTGTTTTTTATGAAATATACGCATATATACATATGTGTAAATAAAATGTACTCTAATAAATTTAATTTTGTTGAATATATGGCAATATCTTTTAACATGGAAAAATATATCAGTCCCTCAGCTTCCAGTTAAACGATTTTCACTGTATATTAAATTTTTTTGCATGATACACTTTCCATAATTGTGCTTATACAATGATCAAGAAGAGACGGGGAACAGAAGAATATTTGACTCTAATATGAATACAGATCTCCATTAAAATATAGAACCAATAATTTCTCTCGAAAAGGTTTCAGCAACATTATTGTCTCGAATTTTTTCCTCATTCGCAATTTGTTATTGTCCTGCAAGAATTATGAGTGACCGTAGAGTTAACGGCTTTAAAAGAAAAAGAATTTTAAGAATTTGGATCATGCAGGAGAAGTCACGATACCATTTCTCTTACACACGTAACAATACATAGTACTTTCTTTAATGTTCTTCTGTAATGCTTTAATGTCCTTCTGCAAATGCTTGTATATTGTTCTCTTATAGTTATGATCTTAGATTTAGATATCATTAGACTGAAAATAGAATTTGTTTCTTATAGCAATTTTTCTTAATAATCTTTATATTTTAATTATTTTGAAAATGTCCACATGCGTTATATAAGAGTAATTGAAAATTCTCTCTCCATTTTTATATCTATCTACCATAACTTTGACAAAATTCATAAAATTTGAATAATATTTTACTTATTACGATTATTTTGTGGAATTAATTGAGTAGAATAAAAATTTCAATTTTACTAAACCATAACTTGTTTTATGTAATTTGAGCACATATTGATATTTTAAGCACTACGTATTTGAATTATTATGCATTATTGTTAGTAACTATCTCACTCATAATAATATTTAAGTACCAGAATTATTTCCAATTACTATACTACAGTGATTCTTAATCACTGTGCCTCGGCGCTTTTTGTGTGCCACCAATTTTTTTTAATTAATTATTTGTAATACTCTGAGAAAAAAATAAATAATCGCGGTACACACACACACCGAATCATTCGGCCGTTATATAGAAATGAACTATCCATAAAATTGTTATTGACCATTTGACAACACTAGAGGAAAGAGAGTTACTTCATCATTACTTATTCATTACTTCCCAAATTTAGATGTAAAAAATGTGATTCGGTTCTTAATCCATTTGTGATTATGGATACATCTGCATATGAATTAACTTTGAATGAAGAAAAGAACTAAAAAATTTCGCTTCGAGATTTAATTTCAAAACATTTGGAAGAATCAATTAATTCATTTTGGATTAAAATGAGAGGCGATTATCCCATAATAGCCAAAAACGACAAATATAAGAATTTGTTAGCATTGACAAATATAAGACTGAAAACAAGAAACAAACTTTTAAGTGTAGATGACAAAGTGAGAGTGGCAGTACCCCATTTTTACGACCAAGACGAATAAAAATAAACGAAATTATCAAAAATCCCCAAGCTCAAATTTTGTATTAAATGCATTCTTCTAATTAATTTGTGATTAATTACCCAATAAACATTTTGTTGCCTTTGTCGTACATGTTATTTGATTTAACATTGAAAATTATTATTTTAAACTATTTTACATAGTGTATTATAGATAAGTAAAATTCTTTTAAACTTGTTTTATTGTTATTTTGTCACCAAATTTAAAAGATATTTAAAAGTGTACGGAAAAAGAAAAGGTTGAGAATTACTGGTATATATATATATATATATATATATATATATATATATATATATATATATATATATATATATATATATATATATATATATGTATATATATATATATATAATTTACAATATTTGCATAGTTTACCGGATTGAATTCCGTCATAATAATATTTAATGTATCTCTTAAGAAGTAGCATAATAATTGTATTTATTATATATATTTATAATAAAATAAAATTCTCAACTCTGTATATCTATAATCAAGAAATAAAAAAAATGGAAGGTATCAATAATAATGACGGTAACTGTTAAAGGGACTTAAAAGGTACCCTACATTTTTTAAAAGTAAAACCGTAAAGCTTTTTAAAGGATTTAAAAATCCTGCTAAATGTGCAAAATAGTTTTACTAATTAGTATCTGAAGTTCCTTAATCGAAACAAATATTCCTTTTCAATAGATAAAAAGAATCAGTAAAAAAAGTTTTAATGTAAGAAACTAATGAGAGGAAAACAAAACTAAGGTTGTGTACATTATTTTTGAAATGCACATAATTTCTATATAAACATGTTTTTAGAATTTAAAAAATGTATATCGAAAATATATACACACTGTTACTTAAAACTATGATAATTGGAATTTCTCAAAAAAAATACTGAATGAAATAGGAAGAAGTGTTTCTAAATAAAGATATAAATATTTTTAGTATTAGCAGGTGATGGGGGTTGTACATTTAGAGAAAAATGCTTTATAAACTCACATAGCAATTTTCTCGCTTCTTTCTTGTACTCCCCACTTTTGTGGTGTGTATTCTTGAAGTATTCAATGAAATTTACAAACTGTTAAAATAAGTAATTACCAACATATGTACAATGAAATGAGGTAGCGAATCATTTGTAGACTTGAGAAAGAGCAGTCTCAGGTGCACATTACTAGAGACTTAAATAAAACACGACCAGCTTTGTATGCAACTTATGAGGATAATTTAATGAAATTGGATCTATATAGAAAATAACTAGGCAAAGTTATCAAATTACAACAAATGAAGACTGATATTTGTTTATTACAAAGAGTAACAGCTTCTTTTACGTTTGCAAAGAGCTACACGAGAGTGGTCTGTTTACTTGTTTTTGAGAAAAGCTCAATTTACAAGGTACATTTTTACTAGAGCAGGAATCAAAAAGATATCGTTATATTCACTGTAGAGTCCAGACTAAACATGCTATTAATTTTCAACGTACCTTCGTCTGTAGGCATCCAGAGATCCCCAACATACCCTCCAATACCCCTAAAGACCAATATTCCAGCGGATATTTAATGGTATGGACAGGCCTTATTTGGGGCGAACATACATACCTTCATATCTCTGACAGATATGACCAAAACCCGTCATTAACAGGGCTAGTCCACGTTCAATCTATAAAGAGTTTAAAACCTACCACTCATGGTGTAGGAGAGTGGGGTGGCAGCTCTCAAGTTCCGTTTTCGTTACTTGACCATGGTGCAAAACTTCGAGGCATGTTACCAATTGCCAAAGTGAGACCTGAACAAATAGTTAATCCATTAACAGATTATCTGTGATTATTGTAGATGCAGGAATTTAATTTTTGAACCCTATGTCCATCTTTTCAGCAGTGCAGTTTGCTGTGATTTCATTTTTGTCGATGACAATGCTCATTCCCATAGTTTTTATCAGGTCGATAGATTTCTGGACATATTTTGTAAGAATATTCTTCGTAAGAGTAAACCATCTTTAGGTATATGCAGCATATTTAGGATGTTCTTGGGCTGGCAATCACAATTCTCTCCCCACTTCCAGAACTATTGTTTCGTTTCCAGAATGAATTCATAAAGTTTCTTTCCATTGAATTACTATTCTTTGCAGAATTTTGAGCAACCAAAAAACTAAGAAGGGAGCTTTTATAGAGAAACACGCATTAAGTAATCTTTCACCTTTTATATGATTAAATTATCTGTCAATCTGACTTTTAAAAACATTAACAAGATAATTCAGTTACTTAATTGAGATAAGAATCAATACTTATGGATAAAAGATGGAGATTTCTGAGAGTGGAGATATCTGTCCCAAGTTACCAAAAAAATGTATCGATGACCCTCTTTAAACGTCTGACGATACGACTGTTTGCGTAACTACCTCTAAAGAATTGGAGTGGTGGACTCCCTAAACTATGTTTGACCAGCCTATGATCTGGGAATATTTGAGCAATTGCATTACACTTTCTAGTTGTGATGATATTGTCAAAAAGTATTGAGGAGCACGTGAACTAAGGGTTTAGGCAGTAACAGTATTATACTCTCTGTTAAACCTCGCAATCTTGTAATCTCTTTTTTAGACTTTGTTGCGCTGATGAGCAAATCCCACAATAACACATATGCAGTATAATAATTACCATAATATATGTTCTAAGACAAAAAAAAGGTACACCTTGAAGGAGGTGACCGGAATTAAATGAGGTGCAAATGAACAAATTTTCAGATTTGTTTGAGCATGTGATGCACCCATGGAAGCTTTTAAACACAGTTTGTGTTTGTTCATCAAAATAATAATAACGTTCGACTCGAGATGTTGGGTTTGGAAAATAATTTCTCAGTGAATTATGCCTCGGAGAGAAGTTTTTGAACAATTTAAGCACCTAGGAAAAAATTGAACTTCTAGAAGATGGATGATCTAATCAATGGATTACTCGTACATAGGATATTGAATTTAGTGATGCTACTATTGTTCATTGTTACAGAAGTGGATGCAACAAGGCACATACTAGTATTAATCATACACTACTTTTATAACATCCAATGGACAGTGAGAACCTCTGTAGATCTTTTCATGTGTAATAGTTCCATTTGTCGATTGCTTCTTGGCAAGGGTCCAAACTTACGTGGATTGTCTCGATGACTATCTTATCGTCGTCAAAGATAGAATGTTGTCGTACCAGACAGACATAGATTGTCGAATGACATCGAGTAATCTTCACTGACGAGTCTCACTTCCATTTTGTGGATGAAGACAATTGAATATGTGTGTGTAGGCAGCATGGTCAAAGCCAAGATCCCTTTTCCATTGAACAAAGTCGTATGTCTAGAAACCTTGTGTCAAGGTGTGGGTTGCAACTGAGTATGACGCTAAATCACCTTAGTCATTCCTTATGAGTTATTTGACAGTTCAACGGAACGTGAAATGATCCTACAGCCATCCACAACCCCATTCTGCAACTAGTTTCAGCCACTTTTCCTAAAAGACAATATTAGACCACATATTACTGCCTTCTCTAGAACTTATTTTCAACATATTGATTACTTACCGTGCGCGGCATTTCACCAGAACCATCTCCGATCGAGAAATGTATAGTGTGACATAGGAAGAAAAGAAGTCACCATTCCACACACACTACGCAGTTTGCAGGAAGTATATATCAGGCTTCAAGTAGTGTGGTTGGACTATCGGAAGACGTCATAATGAATCTGTACAACTCAGTACCCAACTTTTGGCATTGTTATATTAGGAAGAAAGGTGGTAATGCGCCATGCTGAATAATACCATTATTCTGTATTTTTCTCAATAAAATTTGCGTGTTTCAGTTTTTTTAAAAATTTTAGTCTTCTCCAATTTGCTTTCTTTCAAAAATATTTGACCATTCTTGTAAATTTAATTACATTCTGATAATTCCTTCTCGGTGCAATTTTTTGCTTAGGATGTATACAAAAAAAATTTATTAATGTAATACGCACATAAATGTATAGTATAAATACATATATACGCATAAATTACTAATAACTAAAATTTATCATGTGTTACAAGATAAGAGTTTTGATTTAGCACTTTTTTATATCTACATCCATGGAAAAACATTGTAATTTATATTTCAGTTTCATTAAAGTTCACCAATTCTTTTATAGACCATTAGGAAATATTTCATGGCTTTTCTCGCCACTTTTTTTAGAAAAAAGGTATTCACAATATTTGCAGCCACTTTCGCTTCAGAAAGAGAAATGGCTTACATTTCACTTTCTTCTGAGAATGAGGGATCGCTTTTTACTCAACCACATTGATATTTTTTTGTTTTACTTTGGATACGATATCATCGCTGCTAGGAATATCTTAGTTATCAACTTAATTATCAAATAGTTTTAAGTGTTCAACTTCATTAGTAGAAAAGTAATTCCATGGCTTTTCAACCTCTTACTAATCGATATGTTTTCGTCTTCATCCGTGTATATATAGTGCTATCTCTACCTTCCTCCAATACATTCTGTAAAATACCCGTATATTAAAAGCAGTTACAAATTATTGCATTATAGACCTGTCTTCAAAACTTTGCTGGCTAACTTGGCTTCATTTAAAACGTAATAAATTTGAATATGCACTGAATAATAATAAAGGAAATCTTAAACAAGTAAATATGTATGTGTGAAGCGATATATATTTTTAAGAAATAATAAAATGAAAACTCATGAAAGAGACGCGTTTTGCTTATCTAAAGTGTTATTATTTTATTTGCTGTGAAATATGTCTATAATATTTAGATATCTTAAACAAAAATCTTGTATCAAGTACAAATTTTTCTATAAAAAGCATATAAAAAATAATCATCTAAATTATATCCACATAATAAAGTATTTATCTAATTTTTCTTTGCTAAGATGTATAAAAAGTATCTAATTTTATGCAATTTAATAAATGCAATGGATCAGTTTATTTTATGTGAAAATATTACTTATCTAGTTGACGTCATTCAGTGAATGCGCATTTTTCAATTGTTGGAAAGTTAAATGAAAGAGTGTTAATAAAATTTGTATATTTGAATTTTGCTATAAGATATTATAATCAAATGTAATGAAAAGACAAGATTACATAGATCATCCCCATACGAAATAATAGTTCCAGGTTTAAGCAATAATTTAATGAGTAATATTTTTATTTGATTTAATATGTAATCATTTCTTCACAATATATTAATTACAGCACTAAGAAGTTTTCTATTTAAGAAAAGTGTGCAGTAATTCTTATTTGTTGCCACATATGCAACGCCAAAATTGTCAAAATTACGTTGTTATAGATTCTGGGAATGTCCCCAAAGTTTTTATTTGGTAATATTTTAATACATTGCTTTAATAATGATCTCACTAATTACACTGATGTTGAAGATATATGGGCTGCGGTAGCCCAGTGGTTAAGGTATCCAACCATGGCAGGCATGTCATGAGTTCGATCCCAGTACCACTAAAGACCCGCCGTGTAGGGCAGCGATGCACGTTAAATCTGTCGAGAGCTGAAACGTCCTCCCGTTGGTGTGGTGTGGTAGTTAGGAGAGGGGGTGCCAGCTCAGGTGTCGTCCACGTCACTTGACCATGGTTCAAAATTAAAAGCCCTCGTGTAGCTGAACAGTGCGACGTTAATATTAACTCATGTTGAAGATATATATCCTGTTGCTCTAGTTTTAGAAAAAAATGTAATGAATGCTTTGTTTTTATAACAAAAAAAAAAAAAGAGGAACAAACACACGATACTTATAATGAAAAAGTATTTTAGATAACAGTAACCTAGATTTTTTTCTGGTTATACTAAATTCTACAGAACCTTGAGTTAAAAAAATTTAAACCGCAATTATATTTCGCGGTAAGCTGCAGAAAATTAGGAATGTTTTTTTTCAAACTGATTGATGTAAAGCACATAAACATTTTTGTGGTTAATTATGATAATTATGGTAAAAAAATGTTCAGTTTTTCCCCCATATTAATTCTCCTGAAACATTAGAAATGATTGAATAAAGATTTCCTACAAATTTGGATACATATTGCAAGGGTTGTATATTACATAAGTAGCATGTTACTAAAATGGAATAATAATACTCTTATATTGAAATTTTTTTATTTCATATCCCAATTTAGGATAGTTTGTGAAATAACGAGACTAAACAATTATTAAAGGTAATCATTTTATTTTTTTTTTTGTTGAGGGAAAATTTGGCAGTTTAAGTAATACCAATTTTATGTGATTTTGAAAAGAATTCCACAAATAGTTTTAAAATTCACAAAAAAGATGTGTCTGACATTTAAAAGATAGTTTCATACTCTTTTAATGATTTTTTTTTTTGTTTTTCATCTACCTTATATAAAATTTCACCTATTCACTTTGGATTCCATTTCATTAAAGCTCACAAAATTTTGTTAAAACTGCAAACTAAATTTCTGAAATTATCTAAATTTGCTTAGATTTCTTTAAATTTGAAATTAAATGAATATGATAATCCATTATTATTATAAAATATTAATAACTAGCTGGTATACCCGTTCTTCGCACGGGTGAACAGAAAAATTAAACAACACAGATTGAAAGATAAAGAAGTTTTTAATGAGTTAATTTTAAGTGAATTGCAAATTAAACAAAAAAGCTTTTTGCATATCTCAGTTAAACAAAAAAAAACACCTTTGTTAAATTTTAGGTATATAGATCTAATAGCTGATAAAAAGGATTTTGTTATTATAAGCTTATTTACCAGTAACACTCTTAAAGGGTCGATTTTTGAAAATACCTCTCTAAGCTGATCTCTGCTCAGCAAAAGTAACACGTTGTTAAAAGTTTTGCGTAATGAACGCTTAAAAAAGTGTAAATAATTTATTTATGAAAGTGTTTTCTCACTTTTTGAGAGAAAGTGTGTTTAATTATTTGTTTATTTGAACATTAATATTACTTTCTGTTGTATTTATTTTATGTTAAAATTGTAATATTCGCAAGCAACGCCATTTCTTAAATTATAATGGCGATTCAATGAAAAACACAGCGAAATGATAACGATAGAGTCAAGTTGGCAAATGTCTAGCTACTTTCATTGCTCGAGCTTTATTAGAGCTTTGTAAGACCCGCCATGTAGGGGCGCGATGCACGTTAATGCTTTATCTACCACATTATGATTTACTGCAGTTTTTTTCATGCAATATTTTTTTTGGATTACTACATTGAAAATTAAGGCATATACATAAACGAAATACTCCACTTTGGGAAATTTAATCCGTTCGAGATAATAAATTAAAGATATTCCACTGTAAAATTAATTATATACACCATTCACTTAAAATAAATAGTCAAATCGTTTTCTAAGGTCTTCATTAACATACAAAAACATAAGACACTTAAATTTTGGCATAAACTATTTTTTCGGGACAAAAATAATAATCTTTGCAATCCGCTGAAAACGCATATCTGCTGCAAAACTGTTAGCCTTCCCCGTTAAAATACTCATCATAGAACCCGTGCTGCCATATATCTTGGAAGAGTGGATTTCAAAGAATATTCCTGCTAAGTATTGGTAGATTATTCCTTTTAAGTTGGTATGGTAGTTAGAAGAAGGAGGTGCCAGCTCAGGTGTCGTCCATGTCACTTGACCATGGTTCAAAAATACGTGGTCCGTTGCCAAAAGCCCTCGTGTAGCTGAACAGTGTGACGTTAATATTCACTCACTCCAAAAAATACATTACAGTAGTTATAATTATTTTTATACTTAAAAATGCAATATCCGCCTATTCAATTAAAATTATAGCGTTATAATTAACTACTAACCACAAACAAACTATGCAAATATGTCCAAATGATGCAGTGTGAAAGAGAAAGTTTATTTACTTTAAGTACCAGAACTGATAAAGGCACTTATTTTGAAGAAAGATCAATTCCTTACTACCAAATGTGCATAATAAAATCATAAAAAAACATTAAAATAAAGAGAGATTTATAACAACATCTCCCTATAAAACTTTGTTTTATTCTGAAATAAAAAAATAGGCATTATGCTGATCACATGAATTAATTAGAAGCGAGCGCCTTGCGTAGCCAAAACAAAAAGGAGTTCTTTCACAAACAAAAGATAGATATATGCTGACGTGGGCTTTTTTGCAGCGCACTCCAGAATTGCTTGCAGATGGCAGAATTTTTTCCTACTTACTTGACAAATATCGTTATATTTTGGACACTTCTCACAATATCTTTATAAATTATAGCCCATGCTATAAATTATAGCCTATGTGCTATTCTGATATAT
This sequence comes from Trichonephila clavipes, assembly GCA_019973935.1. Lineage (NCBI taxonomy): Eukaryota > Metazoa > Arthropoda > Arachnida > Araneae > Nephilidae > Trichonephila > Trichonephila clavipes. Next base: position 2,064,931 of record BMAU01021304.1, read on the forward strand.
GATCTATATTACTGTAAAGTTTCATTAAAATCCATTCAGTTGTTTTTGCGTGAAAGACGCCCAAACATCCTCGCAAACTTTCGGATTTATAATATATATCTAGATTTTATTGGTAGATAATGTCAGAACAATAGTTCTTTCTATCAGGGATATTTTTAACATGTACATAAAAGTGGGGTCTAGGTAGTAAAGTTGCCAAGCGCTACACACACACACACACACACACACACACACACACACACACACACACACACACACACACACACACACACACACACACACACACACACACACACACACACACACACACACACACACACACACACACACACACACACACACACACACACACACACACACACACACACACACACACACACACACACACACACACACACACACACACACACACACACACACACACACACACACACACACACACACACACACACACACACACACACACACACACACACACACACACACACACACACACACACAAAACTGCTTACAGCACACCCTAGTGGATAAATTTGAAGTAAGCGTTCTTATTTCAAAATAATATAAGATTGTGAGAGGTTTGCACATCTCTCTTGGGCACCTAAGTATGTGGAAGAAAGAGAAGAAACACTCGACATGATCCATTTAATCTATTTATTTATCACGCAATGAAAAGACACACAATTTCAACTAATAATAGTTAGAGAATGTCTCAGTGCTAACCGCGAAAGTGGAACAACGATGGTAAAACACGAATGATTAGGAGATTAACAAACTTGATCCTTTCTTAATAAAGTATCTAGCCTATCATCCGATTTAATCTAATATCAATTTCATCTCAGTTAACAAGTCACTTTAAAACTTCCTCCTAATAAGTTCTTAACCGCAATAATTCAAAAATGATACCTTCAGTAGCAATCTCACCTGATTCGAGTATATCTCCTCTCCTACTCTCTCTTCAAGCTAGAAAACTTCGACTATATATAGTAAGTTAATTTGAATATCATGATTCTCTTCTTCCGAAGGGTTGGTTGTGAATAACGCGATTGATAGCCCAAAGATTTCCCAAGAGGATTAGTTGAAGAATCGTGGATAGAGCCGTCACAAGATGCATGAAAAAAGTCATTTACAAAGTTTTTCAACATCATCAATTTAGTAAAAGAAAACGTTTTCCGTAAAGAAATGTTAAAAACAGAAGGCGTAAAATTCGTATTTATTGGGGAAGATCAGAGACGCTATAATTGGTGCAACTTTGTTATGAATCGTTTGGAGGTCCAGACAACGTGTTTTGCTGACATGACATGGACAGATTAAGCATACTCTGCGCTTAATACTACGCACAATAAGCAGAACATCCATTTCAGGGCACTGAATAATCCTAAATTTGTTGTCGAAGTTCAACATTGTTAGCTGGTCGATAAATGGCTGGTATTCAAAAACAAACTGATTGTGCCCCGGTATTTTACGAAGGCCTGTTAACGGGATCCCAACACTGGTCTTTACTGATCTGATCAGGCTACAATCCGATTTTCCAGAGGATTTAGCATTAACTTCCGGAATGTATGGTTCCAATACGATGGCCCCTACCCCACAAGCTATCTTGTATCACACATTACATTCGAGATACATTCCAGCAACGAGTCATTCACCATGGTGGTTGCGTTGAATAGCCTGCTCAGTCACCTGACCTGAACCAATGGACTTTTTTCTGTGGGGATACATGAAACAAGTTTGCAAACCCTCCATCAACACTGCAGGAATTTCGAAAACGAATTATGGATGCTTGTGCCAGCGTGTCACGTGACATTCTGAGAAAAGTGTAGCGGGAAATGCAAACCCGTGTCCAAATATGTATTGTTGCTGGAGGACACTATTTTAAGTGTGGCAAATTGACATGCCTCGTTTCTGGAAAGTACAATTTTGTTCAACGCAATCAAACATATGTGGACCTTATGCTTTACAATTGTGTCATTTTCGTAAGCAAGATGTTTTTTGTAATAAATTGACAATGCTGAACCAGCGCCAATTTATCCATTAGGCACTACAAGCGGGCACCTATGGGCCCGGATAAACTGGACTTAACCAGGTTTTCTGGTTATAAATTTTGATCCTTTAGTGCCAAGGGGGTCTGTAGATCTGCGCCCACGAGCCCGAAATGAGTTTAAATCGGCACTGTGCTGAACAACATTGTAGATGACTTTTTTCATGTACCTGGCACTGTTTTTAAAATAAGAACGCTAACTCCAAATTTATGCACCTGGGGACACTGCAAGCAGTTTCTTTGTGTAGCGCTTAGCAACTTTACCAAGACACCTCTTTTATGATTATAGCTCTTGTCGTTCATGAATTATTGGGGTGACAATGGACTTAAGCGGCACACTGTATATTGTGATTAAATTTTACAACAAAAATATCTTATTTGTAAAAATATTTGCTAATTCAAACGATACTAAATACAAATGAGTCTTTTTATCTCACGCTAGAACTGTTTATTATTCTTTAGGGATATTTTGTTGCATTTAAAATATATTTTGAGTAAAATTTATTTCAATATCCTTAAAAATATCAAATCAGTTTTCAAGCTTTTTCTTTTATCCTTAGTTTCACTCTCTGTACATGGGGAATTCAAAAATAATCGATGAAAAATAAATGAATATTCTGAATAACGATGTTTTATCTCACTCTTTCAGTTTGATATCCCAAAAATACACTTACTCATTTACGAATATTACCTTTTTTTTATAAGGCTTCGTTCCTTATAATGAACTTAAATTCTAACAATGTATGCGGTAAAACTTCAATCAGCACGCACACATACAATTGCGATTTTAATCTAAAAGATGAAACCTAAGAAACCGATCGCGTGACTCGAACCTTGGCCAACCACGTGGTAAACTGGTACTCTACCACCTATGCCACTGCATTGCTGACGCTAAATAAAACTTAATTGTATAAAAACTGAGCATGAATTCCGAAGGCTATTTCCTCCGAATTGACTGGCCATTTGGCGGAATGACATTAAAGGTTGAACACCCTTAAGGAGTACCACTATTACACAAATTCTCGTCCCCAAATGAGTTTCCTTAGTCGTTCCCTCCCCTTGTAAGTGATGAACTCCAAATATTTGAAAATATTTTGATAGTTTCCTAATTTAAAAGGAAAACTTTCCTTTTGATAGTTTAATTACGTTCTTCTTAAAGTTAAGTATTCCTTTTTTATTAAATTACATGATTTTTTTTGCATTAGTATACATATGCATTAGTTGTATATGTTAGATAAGTCTCATTTTTAGGATACAGGTTCTGGAAAGTTAGCGTAGATATTATTATAACAGTGTTTCCAATACTTACGGAGTTCAAGGCACTATTGATTGTTTTTTGTGATAAAGAATATTTACTCATGAAATTAACACTAAATTGCCCAAGGAAGTCATTTTGAGTGCTTTTTAATTTCTATTAAAAAAACAATGGTGTATATAATGGCACAATTTCTTAGACTTTTATATATACAGTATGTTTTTTTCCGAGTGAAGTAAATTTCTTTTAATGTTAATATTTACTAATAACTTGTTATATGACTGTAAATAATATAAAAAATATTAATATTAAAAATTAATTTTAAACAAATTTATTTACAAGCTACTTATTCCTTCACAATGCAGCCATTTTGACTGTTTTTGGGCAATATAGGTATATACTAAGTTTCAGTCTTTGTAGGGTTAATTAAGTTGTTTGGCAAAAATAAGTAAATAAAACATAAAAGTTTGAAACAGCATGAGATTTACTGATGACATACCTCGTAATTCTGTACCACGATCAAGTGACTAGGCCGACACCTGAGTTGGACCCCACTCCAAACCTCAAGATCGCGTCGGCGTGAATACTTAAATTTGATAACCTAGACTTAGTCTCTTATAGACTAGACTGAATCTTATTTTATTGAAAACTCGATAATATTCATGGAAATATCTCTCTCTTGTGTGCAAAATGTATTATGCATTAAGGGGAAAAAAGGTTTTGTAAATTAAAATTAATTAAGTAGTTTCTGAATTTTTTTATTTAGATGTTATTAATTGTATTTAAATTAGTTACGAACTTCTAAAGTCAGTTTTTCCCCACAAAAGTTTTATATTAATACGGGGAAAAAATTCTTAAAGCATTTCACTACTGAATTGCATAGTATAATTCAGCTCTCCGAAATTCAGTTGTTAGGGCGAAAATTTTGCAAAGGAAATTGATATTCCGTCAGCAGTATATCAATCCTTTAACTGGTTTGTCCGCACACCATACATGATAACGAAAGCTCTTCACCACCAGTTTGCCCGTACGCCCGTTTCTATCTTTCATTTGCCCACATTTTTAATTCTTATACATAAATTATTAGTGCTAGATTGTTTTAAGACATGTAGTTTGTCTATGGTACTGAAATATACTTCTCATCCGGGATTTTCTTTGTGTTGAAAGCGAGAATTTTTCCTTGAAGGCAGGAATTTAGATTCTTGAAAATATTCGATAAAGAACAGGGATTGGCAAAAGGTTATGAGTAGTGTATTACTTGAGAAGAAATGAAAATGGAAAGATAATCCAAAAAAAAAAGCCAATATTATCTCAGTACCCATTGCAATGTAAGACTTAATATTATACACCATGCTTCAAATTGTGTGTGATTGTATATGTACACACAAAATCCTCATCTGTTTGAAAAAGAGGTACGGACATGAATTTTTTTTTGTAATTATGAGAGAAATTTTTTTAGGATATATGAAACATTCTTCATAGCATGCTGAGTGCGCTTATAAAAGGCAAATATTGATGGTGAAATTGTGCAAATTAGGGGCAAATTGTATTCCACAATTATAAAATAAAAAATAGATTAAGAGCTTTAAAATTGAAAATTAAAATAAAATTCTTCTATTTTTGTATTCTGTTAAATATTTTGCTTAGTTATATATATATATATATATATATATATATATATATATGCAATAAAAAAAAGTATGCGTTTTTTTTTTTTTTTTTAACATTTTGGCTAAAAATTGATCACTTAAGGAGTTAAATACCAAATTTCATTTTCTAATTAAATAAGCAAATGATCATAATCTAATTTACAAAGTTCTAAATTCATCGTTATTTTAAAACAGTGACATAAGCAGTCTTGCCTTTAACTTTTTTTTAATGAATTTCATATGTAAAAAAGAAATTAACTGAATACAGTATGAAACAAAGTTAATATTATTCCTCACAGGTAAAGCCCGATAACCAGTTTTTAGATCCAATTCAGACAGGGGTAACGCCTGCTGTTCTCAGGAGGTGCGTGATTAACCTTTATTTAAAATGAGAATTGAAAAGTGAAATGGACTAGCCTTGTGGAGAAATGGAAATGAAATGCAAATTCAATCACCTTACTCGAACCTTGACTGAATTAAAAGTTCAATTTCGAGGTTGTCTATTCTTTTTGGTTGTCGAACTTTCGTAATCTTTAGAATTTTTCGCTAAGCCTAAAAAGAGAATGAAAGGAATAAAGAGTTATTTGTTTCTTTGTACACAATTAGCAGCATTGTTAATTAGATGTTTCTAATTAATTATTCAATCATTTCGTTTTTGTTTTTCAGTTGTGCGAGGGATGTTTATTTAATTTTAATCACGTATGAGGTTATTTTACCAGATGTATTTTGATGATGGATTCATTTTGGCTTTCGACTGGAAAAATGTTAACAATGAGAATTTATATGAAACCATGATCAAAAGCGGAGTATGAAATATATGTCAGCAAGAAAGCTTAGGTGTTTATAGACTAAGATAAATATACTAAATTGCTAAAATGCAAGATATTCGTGGGTTGGAATGAGAATTTTTTTATATTTTATGTTTTGTGCGTGAGTGTGTTTACAGAGGTAAGAAAAAAGTGCTGTCAAATGTTACGATGTATGATTAGAGTTAAAAAAGAACTCTGTCTTAGAATAAGGACAAGTTTTTATATTATTGTTTATTTTGTTTTATAAACTGCCATTTAGATAACGGCTTAAAATTTAGAGATAATGACACCATCATGGTCGACGAAATATTAGAATTCTAATATTAAGTCGTAATAATGATTCAAAAATTTAAAAATGAATGAAAGTAACATTTATATTGTACTCGCGTTCAACTAACTCAAAGTTTTCTGAAACTTTGCTATCAGTACCAAATTGTCTTTTTGTGACCAACTTAGCCTAAGTAACACAATGGGTTTGACATCTGCATAACACAGATTACCTTTGATGAAGACAATGTTATCTTTTTAAATCTTAATTCTGTTTTTGTAAAATATTTGGTTTCAAATTATTCTCTTCTATTTTATTTATTCACTGTTTTACATTTGATAAACACGATAACGTTTGAAACTACTCACATAATTCTTAGATTATTTCCCTGCATAGAAAAATATTAAATAATTTTTCTCTTTTTTTTAAAAAAAAAATATCGATTTTTGCATTAATGTAAATTTTTAGGGAGCTCGAAAATAAAAAAAGTGTTGGTGTTACTATTCTATTTAAAAATATGACTAGGCAATACTTAAATAAACTACTTTCTTTGCTAAATACATATATATACTTTCTCAATAGTTTTAGCACAAAATGTAAAATAATAAATAGTTTATAAAAGTTTTCTTTATTTCAAAGCGTATTTTCTTGAAGTCCACTTTACTTTTTTCTTCCATTTAACTTTTTGACATTTTTTTTAAAATCCTTATGTAATTCCTATTATATTACCTCTAAATTTAATTACTAAAATTAATAAAATTTTGAGTAAGTATTTTAGTTTCTTTTTATCCGTGATCCTTTCATCAATAAAGTGCAGGCCACAGTCTGTCGTCTATGCAAATGGGTAACAAACATAAATGCATAAAATAAAATTTTAAGGATATAAATATGTTTTTTTTTTTGAAAAATAGTATAATACACAGTGTAAAAGAAATATAATGTAAAAAATACATTATCTAAACATGGTAAATAAGTATATATAAACAAATTACAGATAAATAATTATTATTCTAATTCATTTATTAAAGGCATAATATACAGCAAAAGTTGCATTTATCTCAAAAAGGTAATGCCAGAATGCAATATGATATTCTTGATGACAAGTACCGTTATTGCTACTATAATATGTTGTACATTTTCATCAAAAAGTGAAATTTAAGATTTAGTTAGAAAATCAATGTTAAAAGAGTTAGTAAAAGATTTAACGTAAAAGTAGATAATTGGTTTTTAATCATTTATGCTCTCACATTCCTGGTAAAATTTTCAGGTTCTAGAACAGAGTTTCATGATGATATTTATCGGATATGAAAGCTGTATTCAACGAATGTAATTAAAATTTTCAATCAGAAGACAATGATGACACACACTCCATTTTATAAAGGGTGTTGTTTTGAGAGGTTTAGAACTTTAAATTGCAATAAAACAACGATGTATTATTCGATTGACATGAATTTTTTTAGTCGAAAGATAATCTTGTGGCATTACATTTTAAATATGATGTCTGGCATAGGACTGCCACGGCTGGCTCGGATGTAGTCCAATCTGGACGTCCAATTTTTGATGACTTTTTCCAACATTTGTGGCCGTATATCGGCAATAACACGGCGAATGTTGTCTTCCAAATGGTCAAGCGTTTGTGGCTTATCCGCATAGACCAATGACTTTACATAGCTCCACAGAAAATAGTCTAGCGGTGTTAAATCACAAGATCTTGGAGGCCAATTCACAGGTCCAAAACGTGAAATTAGGCGGTCACCAAACGTGTCTTTCTATAAATCGATTGTGGCACGAGCTGTATGACATGTTGCGCCGTCTTGTTGGAACCACAGCTCCTGGACACCATGATTGTTCAATTCAGGAATGAAAAAGTTAGTAATCATGGCTCTATACCGATCACCATTGACTGTAACGTTGTGGCCTTCATCGTTTTTGAAGAAGGATTCCACCAGCCCATAAAGCGCACCAAACAGTCAGTTTTTCTGGATGTAACGGTGTTTCGACATACACTTGTGGATTAGCTTCACTCCAAATGTGGCAGTTTTGTTTGTTGACATAGCCATTCAACCAGAAGTGCGCTTCATCGCTAAACAAAATTCGCTTATGAAAATCGACCATTATTTTCGAAATAAAATTGCACAATATGAAAGCGTTGTTCAGGCGTGAGTCTATTCGTGATGAATTGCCAAACCAAACTGAGAATAAATCACTTGACAGCTGTTAAATCGTTCGCCCTCTTGGAAAGTAATACCAACTTAAACTTCTATACCTGGAAAAAAAAACACTCTGTATAATTCGCCTTTTTAACAGTCGTACCGTATCTTAAGAAAAATTTTGAGGCTCAATAGCATTTTACATTTAGATATCCCAAATATTTTGCAAGAAAATCTTGTAAGTCATCCGGAATTATTCAACTCATTACTTAAAAAATATGACCCGAAGGAGTTCAGATTTCAAAGTTGCACCATATAATTTAAACAATAACTTGTGCTAATATTTACACAATAAATAAATGAAAAAAAGTCAGAACATACACAGGAGGATTATAAAGTAGCTATACGTTATTTTGATAATCACATTTTATTGCATGGGTTACATAATTCATCATATCTGGAAAGACAGCTTCTCATAGGCCAGTGCTTTCATTTGAAGATTCCTCCATAATGACATTTGTTTATATTGCTCAAGTTCTCTCGTTTATATTACCAAAGTCTGATTCCACTGAGTCTGCCCATCTTAGCCTAGGTCTTCCACGCTTTCGAATCCCAGAGGCTTTGAATTGCGGTACCTTTTTTGACAACATTATCATCTGGCATTCGAATTATATAAGCTATCCAATTCATTCTATTTATTTTTGGACTATATAATTAATTAAACATATATCATGCCAGGACACACTTTCAATACATTTCAGTCGGTCTCCCTTGCACATCGCAACACAGCATTTAGTATTCCATCGCATCCCGGAAAACATGGCGCAATATAGTCGATGTAGTTTCCTCAGTAGTGATTATAACCCATTGCTTATGTTTTTCAATTGTGTGTATATTCACCTAATACACACTTTAGAAAAATAAGTGCTGTTATTGGTAGAAAAATGATGAGTAAAACTTAAAAATTATAAGTTAAAGATAATTTTTTACCATTAAATAATTGTATTGTGAATATTTTTAAAAGAATGAATATTTTATCTAATATAAATCTTCTTTAACAATACAAAATACTGTTTATAAGTCTTTCAGACTGTTACAAATACGTTAGGCTCGACCATAGTGAGTTAAAATTAAATTCATTAGCATATCATAATTATATAATACATATGGTTAATTTATATGAATCAATAAAATAATTGATAGATACGTATATTTTAAATAAAATACACATTTTTATATGATACAACTAATAAATTAATTTAAGTGTTAAATTTATATTTGACACAAAAACAACTAATTTTCCTGCTGTGAATCGTACAATGTCAGACTCTTAATGTAATTATTTGATTATAATTCTTCTCAACTTATATACAGGTAAAATATTCTATTGTATATTTCCTGCTTTTAATTTGTAGTAATTTTAGTCAACTACAGTTTTTCATACCAAATATACATTTAGAAATCAATTTTAATTCGTTTAAATTGAATTTGGATTGTATTTAGAAAGAAGGAAAACTATAAGAAATACTATATGAGAGAGAAAAAGAGGTTAACATTTATACATCGTGAGATATATGATGATTTATTTTGAAATAACATATCCGACTAAGGTATACATTCGGAACCGTGGTTTTGCAAAAGCGTATAAATGGATAATATTTAAGATATTTAGTGTCACCTATAGATTAGGAAATGCATATAAAATTGTTTAAGAATATTATTACAGTACAAAATTATTTAAGTACAATATTTTGACAAAAAATGAACATAGAATGACCAATTTTCAAAATTTTCTCATTTTGTGAAAAATGCTTCTAGTATAATAATATTTCACTTGTATATATAGCTGAGACCTCTGTACAGAGACTCAACTAGTATTTTTGAAATAGATAAATTAAAAGTCGGTTTATCCATGTTTTACTACTACGGAGGGGAGAAATTTTAAGAAAAAAATGCCGATAATTATTTCAATTGTTTGTAACTCTGAAAATAATGTGAATTTTTCAAAAATCCTAGTTCAGACTCTCTGGAGAAGTCTTTACTTTATACAAGCAAAATATTATTATTTTAGAAACATTTTTTATAAATGGAGAACATTTTGAAAAAAATGTTATTCTAAGTTAATTTTTTGCCAAAATATTGTACTTAAAGAATTTTTTTTTGTCAAAATGTCCTTAAAACAATTTTATACAGGTAATCTAATCCAAGTGATACTAAATATCATTAAAATTATCAATTTATGTGCTTTTTTAAAATCACGGTTCGGAACGTAGTCGGATACTTTAAGATCAGAATAACTTCAAAGTATGGTTCGACTGTTTTTATTATTTCTTGTTCCGTGAGTCGACTACAGCGTGAATATATATATATATATATATATATATATATATATATATATATATATATATATATATATATATATTTATTTCTTTGAGATTGATTACATAAACGAAAATTTTATTTTGGATCTTAAATTCACAATAATTAAATATATATTTACTGCTTTAACAGTATAAGAGAAGTACAGTACACGTGAGTGTTAATTATTATAACAAGGTTATATTTATATTTTATAAAATTTTTTTGGTGAGATCTGAAAAAAAGCAGCAACAGAAAATCGAGAGATTTGAAATAATAGAGATAAAAAATCCTTTTATGATATCAATAAATTCAAAGTAAGATAATATGAAATATGAAGCAAAAATAAATTTTGATGTCCCAATGAATTTTGGTATTTGTTATTTTATAGTAAATTATTGATAAAAAAAATATGTCTATAAGTGATTGGAAAGTTAAAATATTTTGTAGCTTGAAACTATTTTCTTTTCTTTTTAGAAAATTTCTTTAGTTGTTAATAAACAGCTTTCTTTGACCATACAAATTATTGTAGATTTAATTATCATCGTTTGATAATTATCATCTTATCATAACTTTGATAAGAAAAAGCTAAAATATTGAAAAATTAATCAAAACTGAGATCGCATTTGTTAATGCTTCTAAAGTATTAAAAACTACGTCATATTAGGAGTTGTTATTTTACAATTAGATTTAAAGATTTTTTAAGGTCATTCGACAGTTAGATTTCAAAAATCATTTTTTTCATTATTTCGATGTATCAGTTTTCAGAAGAATGAATTATTATTTTAAGAGTGTTTTTAAAAGCAAAATGTAATGTAAAACTTTTTGTGTAGATTTTCATACTTGTAGAGAGAAGAGATAAATGATTACGTTCAAAGCTCACTTTAGTATAATGCTGCGATCTAAGGGATTTATCACATCATGCAGTGCACATCCAAAGAAATACAAACTTCAGATTATTAACACCAAATGTAGGGCTAAATCTCACTTGTCTCCTTTATGATATACCGAACTAAACTTTAGCTAACACAAACCTGAACGTGATAAATATCATATTAAATAAAAATTCCAATGCAAATTTTAATGTTTTATTTGGTAGATAGGTTAGTGAAAAGAATCTTACATTTTAAATATTGCGTATATATACACACACATTAGGGGGAATTGAAAACATATAGAGAGAAAAAATTATCATTAGTCGGAACCTACCTAAATGGAAAATATGTTTTATTGTATGGGTATTAGGCGAAAAATAATTTAAAAAAGTAATTTCAAAATTTTTAATATTGCCCTAAGGGGTTGAAATTTCGACAAATGGAAAAAGACTTTTTTTTTTAATCAGGTGATTTTAGTCTTAAGAAAACATTTTTCTGCAACATAAATTACCAAGAACGATGATTATTGATAAAAGAATACTGTGTATAGTAAGTACAATGTACATTGCAAGTATTCATAATCCAAGCTCTCTATCACCGCCCCGTGGAATCAATTTGATCCAAGCTTTTCCCCGCGTCTTTCGCTTTACTGTGCAATGTAATTTCAAAAGTGTTTTTTTTTTTTTTTTCAAAATTTAATACTAAAGAAGCAGTTAAATATATCTCATGTTTTTTTAAAATATAAATTACTTTGACATTTTGCCATAAAAAAAAAGCTCTAATACCTAAACAGAGTACTAAGCATAAAAATTAATTTTTTATTTTAATTTTTCTTTCATATATTTATCAGAGAACATCTTTTTCGCAAGAGTAGATTTTGAAATTCTGTAAAAAAAATTTTTCGATTCACCTTTTAGCTATTCTCATATATTTACTTTTTAATTTGAGCATAAAAAATTACGAAAATAAATTTTATTATTTAAATAAAACAGATAAAAACATATAATTTTTCTGGGGTTTCAAGTGTCTGAAAATTTTACAAAGTTCGATCCAACGTAGAACTATTTGTCATTTGAACATGCGTTTAGTACGGTAGTTCATGATACAGTTCTCAGTCAACAAGGCATCATGATTCGAAATAGTCGTAGAGTGTTGAAGGGTTAGGGCAGGAGAGAGAGAGAGACGTAGATTCCTCGTGGTCAGTGTAAACATTCCATGCAATAACTCTTCAGGCCCGGTGCAATGGATTTCCAGTCAGCGATGGAAACCTTTGCAGAAGCATGGGTCGCATATAACACCAAACCCCCTTGACTGAAGCTGCAGAAACGCAGGTTAGTGGGACAGCTTTCAATAGCTTCCAGGTGTGTCAACTTATCTGTTTAGGCGATATGTTTTTAATTACAATTACCGAAAGCATTTTAACATGAAATAGTTACCTTTTATATCAAGCCTCTTCAATTAAATAATTGCTCTTACTTTTTCAAACTCGTGCGACTTAATTGTTTCCGTTAAATTGTTAGATTGAACTTGTGTGTATAGTTTTTCTGTGAGAAATCACTAATTAATTAGCAGTTAACGAATGACCTTGTAGACTGGCTCATCATTTAAGATTCCATGTAATCAACGTTATCAAATAAATTTTAAGAAAGTGAATAATAACATTGTAACATATCTAAAAGGGTTATATTAGAAATATGCAGACGTGAACTGTCAAGGTCAGCTACTCTTCGCTCAAATTTAAATAATACATATACAAAACAACTAGTCTTTGATCAGAAACTAGTTATTACATTGCCTGCCAGCACGGGAAAGAAATTTGCTGCAATTGATGGGCTTATTTGAATAGGAGTAGTTGTCGGTTTTCATTGTTTACATTGTTATAGACAAGTAACCAAAGTTTGCTTGAGTGTGCTGAATCGTTTACAAAGGAAGAGCTGAGGTAGACATTGCATTACGCAGTTTTTGAAGACAATATGAACTGTCGCAGTTTGAGAGGGGGAGAATTATAGGCATGATGGAAGCTGGGTGCTCGGCTAGGCGAGTAGCTCGTAAATTTGGCCACTCTGATTGTGTTGTGAGGAGATAATGCGACCAGTGGATCCGAGAGATGTCATTCACACGAAGATCTGGCTCAGGACACCTTCGACAGACCAGTCATCAAGAAGACCACCACATTATAAAAAATGCACGCTAACAGCCAATTGCTTCATAAGCCGCCATCCAGGCACAGGTAGCACCTTCATTAGGGGCCCCTGTGTCTTCTTGAACCATACTAAGGCACCTGGTTGAAGGACATTTGGGATTGCGGCGGCCATTAATTGTGCTTACCTTTACGCCCGCCTATCGACGCCTCTGTTTGGAGTGGTGCCGCGCACGAGGAAACTGGACTGCTGCGGAATGGAACCAGGTTGTCTTTATCAACGAATCCAGATTCAACCTCAGCAGTGATGACAATTGTGTTCGTGTGTGGAGATCCCGTGGTGAACGCCTCAAACCTGCCTTTGCTTTGCAGTGACACACTGCAGCCACAGAAGGTGTGATGGTATGAGGTGCTATTGCCTACAATACACGATCACCCCTAGTATTGATCCATGGCACCATGACATCCCAGCGGTATGTCCATGACATCCTGCAACCACATGTGTTGCCACTCATGCAACGGGTCCCAGGAGCCACTTTTCAACAAAACAATGCTCGGCCTCACACGGCAAGGATGTCACAAGCTTGTCTCCGCACTGTTACTACCCTTCCTTGGCCTGCCCGATCACCAGATTTGTCTCCAATCGAGCATATCTGGGATCGTTTGGGACAGCGAATTGGGCATCCTACGAGTTGGAACGAACTAGAGGCAAGGTTACAGCAAATATTGAACGAAATGTCTCAAAATGTCATGCAGAACTTGTATGCCTCAATGCCCGATCATATCGCATCGTGCATTCGCGCTAGAAGGGGTTCAACAGGGTATTAAATCCTCCATTCTTTTGCCTTTTTCTCTGAAATAAATGATCTTTTTTCTTTGATTTTCCAATCATTTACTTATATCAAAGTAGTCATTAAGTATGTAAAATTTCGTTTCATTTTGACGACTTTTTCTTGGTGAGCTAATTTTTTTGTCCATGAGTGTGTATAAATGGTAGTGGCCAAAATTAGGAACACTTTTTGAAATTTTTATGTTTTTTATAGACTTGAATGCTTATAATAAATATTATGATTCTCAAAATACGAAGTGGTATATATCCTTTTAAAGAGGATTTCATTCTAAATTCAATACAAAAAACAAAATTCAAATATTGGCAATAAAAAAGTTTGTGTTGCAGTAATTATCGATATACATTAGATACTTATGATTGCAGTGTTATCAGTACTTAATGGGTATTTTACCATTACTTTTTAATACAGCTTCACATCGATATTTCATTGAGCTGACGATAGTTTTAAGTTCTTTCGTTATTACAAGTTACCAGGAAACAATTATTATCTCAATTAGTGCCCTTTTATTTTATGGGGACCTCATTCGGACAAGAGGTTTCAAACGGTGCCGCAAAATTTCGATAGGATTGAGGCTTGGACAACAATTCAATTCTCTTTGCACGAAACCACTCTTTGAATGATTTGGCTGCATGGAAGAGAGCAGAATGCTGCTGAAAAATAAAGAAGCAGTATTTGAACAAGGTTCAATGATGAAAGATGGAAGTTTGAGTTCTAGAATAGTGTCAGTTTTTTTAGGCCATTCAGTATCCCATCGATGGCATGAAGGCAACTAATACCATCAGCTGACGGGCATGACAAAATCATAACACTAAATGGGTTTTTCTCAGTTGCCTGAATGCAGTTAGGATGTAGATTTTCTTCTATATGTGTTCCTTTACCCATGGTAATCTTTTTTTTTTTTGCGTTGCTGCAAATTGAGATAAGGCTTTTTCTGTGGAATTCTTCCTCTTAGTTTAACATCTGCTAATCATCTCCTGCTTGATTTTGAACTGACAGAAACACATGCATCATTCAGATAACTTCTAATGACCATTGATGACATTCCTCTACCTTGCAGATAGTCTTTTTATTTTTCTGTCTTTAACGGATGGGTGCAACTTTTTTGTCCTTTCCCTGCTTTGTTTTTTATTGAATTTGTCTTCTGATATCGTAAGCAAAACTTTCGAGCACCATAAAAAGTCACCCATCGGCCATGAAATTCCAGCATAGGAAGAAACTTTTTCTCGTATTTCTGTAACCTTGCATTTCTTTCTAAGTGTCCAGAAAACTCTGCCATTGCTTCTTGATTAAATGTTATTCTTGTCTGTTGCCACCAGTTGGCAAGAATTCTTTGTATAGATTGCTCCGAGCCAACTGTTGTAACCTTTTTGTTCAGTTCGAAAATTGTAGCGATCCCATATGGTTGGGATCCGTTTCGCTTATTAAAAATTGTCAAATTTACAGTCTATTTAGTTATTTTAGTCAACATTTGGTCCGTCGAGCCGGATGTGTAGAACCTTTGTAGTATCGTTATAATTAATAGTAGTATGTCTAAAGAAGCATTAAAAGCGTTGAATAGAAAGCGTGGAGCTGTAAAAGCTCAGCTTACAAGAATTAAGAACTTCATGAACAATCCTGATGAAAAGGACAAAACACATTTAGAATCCAAACTGGACACCTTGAAAAGCTTACGAATTAAGCTAAGTGATATTCGGGATGAATATTATGAAGTAGTAGCAGATGATAGTGATTTGGAACCCCTTGAATCAGAAATCCTGGATTTAGAAGATGATTGCGAAGATATATATATATATATATATATATATATATATATATATATATATATCCAGGTAAGAATTAAAAATATTCTCTTTCAAATATTGATCTGAAGAATAAAATGTTGTTACATCTTGTGAAAATAGCTTTAAGAACATTAAATTACCACATATTCAAATGCCACGATTTAATGGTTCTTACCATGAGTGGTTTAATTTTAAAGAACAATTTGTTTCTTTAATTGATCCTAACAATAGTTTAAATGATTCTCAAAAGTTGTATTATTTAAAATCCACACTCACTGGAATTGCTAAAGATGTTATAACGATTGATGATTCATATACTTCATTATTTGAATGCTTGAAAAAGAGATTTGAGAATAAAAAAATGATAATAAATAGTCATTTCAGTGAAATATTGTTATTGGAAAAATTCACTCACGAATCAGCAAAAAATTTAAGAACTTTAATAGATTGTTGTCAAAAACATTTAAGAGGATTAAAAATGGTAGGATTAGAAGTAAACGAATTTTCAGAAGTTCTATTGATAAATTTAATTTTAAGAAAATTTTTTAGATAAGGAAACAAGAAAGAATTATGAGCTCAACTTAGCCTCTACGGAACTGCCTAAGTGGGAGGATTTTATGAACTTTTTGTTAAAACGTTGTTTAATTCTAGAAAATATTCAAGCAAATAATGCAACAACTTTTCCATTGGAACGAATTCATAAAACAAAGTCTTTCCTTGCTAAATTAGATCCGGCTAACTGTGTAATTTGTAAACAACAATCTCATCCTGTATTTAGATGCAAAAAATTTAACGATTTGAGCGTTAATGAAAGATTTAATTCAGTGAAAAGGAACAATCTTTGTATCAATTGTTTCAGCTCTTCTCATAAAGTGGCTCTATTGAAAAGTTCGAGGAATTGTCCTAATTGTTCTAAGCGTCACAATTCCCTTTTGTGTAGAAATTTCGAGAGAAATGTGGATAGCCAAAGGAGTTCAGGTAGCAAAACTCTGCCAAATATGGAACCTAGAATCACCACCCCTACTTTAAATGTAAACAGTGAATGTTTCCAACCGAAGCAAACTGTCGAATCGTTTGAAAACGGAGGGGAAGGGATATTCTAAGGTCATTCAATATGCTCTTAGCTGTAGTATATTGTCAAAACAGTTCGGGGAAGTCTTTCCTCTGCGTGCCCTACTGACTCGGGTAGTTAAAGTAACCTGATCACCCACGAGGCTGCCAGCGGGTTGAAGTGTAGTAAACACCTCTATTTGCGGTGTTAACGGGACTCCTCAATTTATAAAAAACAGTGAATACTGTTGTTTCGTAAAAACAGACAGGGAAATTAATGGAATTTCTTGTTTACCGAAAATTACGGGTTTGACTCCGACAAATAAATTAGATATAGTGGGATAAAAATTCCTGAGTATATTAAGTTATCGGATGAGAATTTTTATTCGCCTGGAAGAATCGATTTGCTTTTATCAAATCAGAATTTCTTTGAAATTCTAAATAGTGGGAAATTAAAACTAGCAGATGTGGGAAGTTGATATTGCAAGATACAGTATTCGGTTACGTAGCTATCGGCGTTATGTCACATAATTACACTAAAAAGAGCTATTGTGGACTAGTTACTAATGCAAATGAGCTTAATAATAGTATCAAACGCTTTTGGGAAATTGAAAATTGTCCTGATTTTGAAATTCCTACAATGAGTAGAGAAGAAAAATTATGCGAGGAACACTTTACGAGTACTTATAATAGAGATGAAACTGGTCGTTTTATCGTGAAATTGCCTCTGTCAAGGGATCCGAGTTGCTTGGGAGATTCGAAACAAATGGCATTGCGTAGGCTTAATTCATTGTGGAGAAGATTAGCTCAAGATCCAAAGATATTGGAATTATATAGAAATTTTATACATGAATATTTAGAAATGGGACATATGGATGAAGTAGTGGAAGGTGAGGATTCTTCAATTGTGTATTGTCTACCGCCAAGAAAGCAAAACAACTCCTTTACGTGTAGCTTTTAATGCATCCTCAATTACTACTTCAGAGGAATCCTTAAATTCTTTACAATTGAATGGTGGTGTTATACAAAGGGATCTCTTTTCAATCTTATTAAACTTTAGAGCTCGCAAATTTGCGGTAACAGCAGATATTAAAAAAATGTTTAGGATGATTTTGATCGATGAATCCCAGCGTGATTTATTACGTATTGTTTGGAAAGATAAAATTGACAGTCCTGTGAAGATTTTTCGATTAACTACGGTTACTTACGGCACCAAGAGTGCACCATACCTTGCGACAAGATCATTGAAACAGCTTGTCATAGATGACGGTGATAAATATTCATTAGCTGCCGAAGTTATAATGTCTGATGTCTATATGGATGATCTTCTTACTGGTGCAGACGATTTAGAATCTGGAAGAAAACTCCAAGTGCAACTAGTTTCAATGCTAAAGGATGCTGGAATGGAACTCCACAAGTGGTCAGCTAGTAATCCATTACTATTACCAAACTCAATGTGTCAAGTTAAGGACCTCTCTTATTCTTCTTCAACCGAGACCAAGACCCTTGGACTCTTGTGGAAGCCACATCCTGATTCTTTTGCTTTCAAGATTTCTCCTATGACCTCAAACTGTGACAATCTCATAGTCACAAAGAAATCAGTAATCTCTACAATCGCCAGAATATTTGATCCGCTTGGACTAACTGGACCTGTAATAACTAGTGCCAAAATCTTACTCCAGTCTTTGTGGCAGTTGAAACTTGATTGGAATGATCCGTTGCCTTCGAACTTAGTTTCCTATTGGAAATTCTTCATAGATGCTTTGGAATATATAAACTATCTCGACATCCCACGTTATTGTCTATAAGATAAGTCTATCAGAACAGAGTTGCATGGCTTCTCTGACTCGTCCGAAAAGGCTTACGGTGCTGCACTTTACCTACGATGCATTAATACAAGTGGAGAAATATCTGATAGGCTCCTGTGCTCCAAATCAAAGGTAGCCCCACTGAAAAGTATTACTATACCCCGATTGGAACTTTGTGGTACAGTGCTTTTATCAAAGCTTCTTAAAAGAACCCTCGATGCCTTTAAAGTTAATATCAGTCAAATTTACCTTTGGACTGATTCCAGCATTGTACTGGCTTGTGGATCAAAAAGCCACTTGCTCAACTTAAAACATTTGTGAGAAATCGGGTCAGCATAATTCAGGAACTCACAGAAAGTGATTTCTGGAAACACGTGAATTCTGAAAACAACCCTGCTGACATCCTTTAAAGAGGTATTAGTCCAGATCAAATTCAACATTGTGAACTTTGGTGGTTTGACCCACCTTTCTTACATCAGTATAAAGAACTGGAACCTTACGATATTACTGCCGTAGAAGGAGATGATCTTTTCCTACAAGAATTGAAAGAAACTTCGGACTTTCCTCTATGTGCCTTATTAAAGAATTTTGAACCACTGGATATAATTAGTAATTGTTCATCATTTACTAAATTGCAGAGAGTAATTGCCTGGTGTAAGCGATTTATTCAAAATGCAAGACATCCAATGTGCCGAACTATGGGACCTTTAAAGAGTAAAGAACTATCAGAATCTTTAAAGTGTATCATAAAAAATATTCAAAGAACTTCATTTTATAATGAAATTCAATATTTAGAAAAGGGAATTCCTCTTCCGAACTCATGTAAATTGTTAAACTTGAACCCCTTTTTAGATGATAGTGGATTACTTCGAGTTGGAGGATGGTTAAGAAACTCCCCTATTCCAAGAAATAAGAAACATCCCATGATAATTCCCAACAACCATAATTTTACTTATATTATTATTAATCATTTTCATATTCTCTATTTTCATACAGGTGCTGAAGCTACCTTAGAAAATATTAGGAATAGTTTTTGGATGCCATCCGCAAGAAATGTAGTTAGAAAAATTCTTAGAACATGCATCACCTGTAGGAAGGTAAGTGCTACAGGTTCGCAGCAATTAATGCAGTGTTTCTCAAACTGTCGGGCGCGCCCCCCTAGGGGGGCGAGCATATTGAAAATTAAAGGTTTAAAAAAATAATTTTTTGGAATGAAGTAAAACAGAATGATTTCTGACTTAATAAAAAAAAACAAATTTACACTGACATAATTTATTTGTATCATCTGGTGATCATCAAAAATAAAAGATTCCACTTCAAACGCTCATTAACCATCTTTGATCCTATAAACCAAATAAAAATATATATATATTTTGTTTGCTTTGCTGTAATTCCACTATTAAATATTTTTATTGCGTTTCTTTTAACCTAAAATATTACTTAAGCTGACCTTCGAACTTACTGATACGGTTATCTCCGCCCTTTTTTTAGGGAAGTTATAAATATATATAATATATTTCTGTTTCATCTTTTTCCATGTGAACGAGTTTTATGATATATGGATAAGCATATTGAGCATTTTGAAGAATTATTTGGCCAAGATTTATTTCTGAAACATCTAATGCATAATGAAAAACGTTTTACACAATTATTTTTTAGAACATGCTACACTTTCCCCATGAACAGTTTTGTGGTTTTGATTGCTGTGTTGTTCGACTTATTATGGTTTATAAATGTAAATGAGCAGAATATTTAAAAAAAATAGCCATCTGTGATCCCTATTGAAGGAAGTTGAAACTGATCAAGCAATTGAAGAACCTACTGAAATAATGCATATTAATCAATGTAGCGAAAGTAAATATTAGAAAAGCGTTAGACATGAAACGTTTGAGTTGATTTGAAATTTTCAAATGCTGCCTAAAGATCTCTATGAAGAAAACTATGAAGCCATAATGTAGCACTTCGCATTGTCAAAAAGACACAAGGAAGAAAAAGTCAAAAATGCTATTTGTAGATCATCAAACAGCAAAACTACAAAAACGCGAACAAAAAAATGACAGTTTTGCTGGAAAATAACGTTCGTGTGTTGTTAGTGAAAAGTGTCTGTGATTTATGTCCTTTATTAAGGACACGCACATTTGGAACATTTTCTTCAGTTTTATTGGATTTTTTCTCAAATTTTCTAAGAAAAATTGAAAAGTTCTTGAAAGTTGGTAAGTATATTTTCTTTTAATTAAATTATTCACTGGAATTGTAATTTTTATCGTGTATAGAAAAAATACTGGAAAATAAGTTATACTTTTAAAACAAATTAAAAAACTCGCTTTTCTAGTGAATCGAACGAAAAAGTAATTATATATATATATATATACACTGGTGTGCAAAAATTAAGGACGAAACGGTTTTTTCAATATAACTTTGTACAAAAGCTTTCCAAATCAACACATTTAATACCGTAAGATCCCCAATACGTAAGGACATGTGTAATGTAAGCAACACTTACTAAAAGAGAAATCAGAGGGATAAAAAGAAGCTTGATTGAAAAAGTAGCATGGAGCGCAATGCGACTGAAGGCCGAAACATCCCTGTGATGGGTGTCCAGCAAGAAACATCCGGTCCTTAGTAGGGAATATGATCTCCCCTGACTGCTACGCAGGTTTCACAGCGTCTGCCGATGCTGAAAATGAGGGTGTCAATGAGTTGTTGAGGCATTGCTGCCCATTCGTCATGCAGCGCCAATCGAAGCTCCCGAATCGTTACTGGTGGTAAGGTACGAGCTGCCAAGCGTCTGCCTAGAAAATCCCATACATGCTCGGTGGGATTGAGATCCGAAGATCGTGCCGGCCAATCCATACGTTCAATATCCTCACTCTCTAAGAGCTCTTCGGCAGCTACTGTGCGATGGCATGGTGCATTGTCGTTCATGAAAAGGAACTGCAGACCCATAGCGCCTCTAAAAAGACGCACATATGGAAGAAGAATCTCGTTACAATAACGGGTCCCGTTGACTGAACCTGCGTCGAAGATGTGAAGGTCTGTACGACTACCAAGCATGATGCCTCCCCAAACGAGAACACCGCGACCTCCATACCTGTCCCTTTCAATGATGTTCGAGGGATGATTGCGGCTTCCCCGCTCTCTCCAGATGAGTATGCGATGAGAATCGCTACTCAAACTGAATTTGCTCTCATCTGTAAAGAGTACTCGTCCCCATTCATTGTCTCTCCAATTCCGGTGTTCCCGGCACCACAGAGAACACCTTCTCCTATGGGCAGGCATTAAAGGTACACACCGTACAGGGCGTCGTGCAAACAGACCACCACCGTGCAGTCTTCTGGTCACGGTAAAACGCGATATCGGTCGTCCAGTCACCTGTGTCGTGTGTTTAGCGATTTCTCCCGCTGTCTGCCGCCTGTTTCTTCTGGCCTGTAAGACAATGTACCGGTCATCTGCGGGTGTGGTTCCTCGTGGACGACCACTACTGAACTCCCGGATAGCTGTTCCTGTAGTTTGAAATTGTCTCCAAAGTCGTGAAACGATGCTGTGAGCAATTCCGAACTCTGCAGCCACACTTGTCACACTGCGGCCTTCCTCCAACTTCCCAATGATTCGACCTCGGGTAAAAGCATCCAGATGTCGTCTAACAGATTGATTATTCGCCATTTCTTGCTGAGGCAGCAACTCGGTGTGATTTTAACTGCTATACGGCGTGCAATCTCTTTGCCAGAAATACTGATCTTACACCGACAACATGCTTTATACTACTCAGACACTCCCCCATTACGTCTACCTGCATATCTGCGCATGTGCTACCGTACATCACCTTACTTAATCTTGTGATTGGTCTTTCTGTCCGCTCTGCCTTTTCGTTCAGCTGATATGCTAATTTTTCGACTTCGTCCTTAATTTTTGCACACCAGTGTGTATATATATATATATTACTTAAAAGTAACATATACAAAATTTAATACTTCTCTTGTTAATTTGTTAGATTTATAATTATGATTGTATTGTAGCTTTAGCGCCTAAGTGCATTATTTTATTGCATTCAATACATTATTTTTAGGGGGGCGCGATAAAAATTATGATTGAAAATTGGGTCGCCAATACTGAAAGTTTGAGAACCTCTGAATTAATGGCTAATTTGCCAGCTGCGAGAGTCACTGCTTGCAGAGTTTTCATTCAGGTAGGTATTGATTATTGTGGACCCTTCCAGTTGAAAACTTTTTCAGGAAAATGCAGGCAGATTAGGAAAGTCTATGTTTGTGTTTTTATTTGTGTTACGGTTAAGGCTATCCATTTAGAAATAGTTAGCGACTTAACTACAGAAGCCTTTCTTGCAGCTTTAAAACGGTTTGTGGCTAGAAGAGGGCGACCCATTGAGATCCATAGTGATAATGGTCGGAACTTTGTTGGTGCAAATAATGAATTAAGAAAAATACTTAAAGCATTATTTAAGGGTAAGATGGAAGAAATAATGGATTTTTTGTCTAAAGAACAAATCAAATGGAACTTCAACCCACCTTCCGCACCACATTTTGGTGGTCTATGGGAGGCGGGGGTTAAATCTTTAAAATACCATTTAAAGAGAGTAATCGGCAATTCAATTTTAAGTCATGAAGAATTTCTAACTCTTGTAGTTCAAATTGAAGCGGTTCTTAATTCTCGACCAATTTGTCCTCTTCCTAATGATCCGAATGATGTTGAAACTTTAACGCCTGCACATTTTCTAGTTGGATCATCATTGGTTGCAGTACCTGATCCTGATTACGCTGAGATCCCCATGAACAGATTAAGCCGATGGCAGTTGGTACAAAGGATGAACCAACATTTTTGGCGCAAATGGTCTTCAGAATATTTGAATAGATTGCAACATAGACCCGAATGGTGTAAGGGCAATGTAGGTTTCAAAGAAGGGAACTTGGTATTAGTCAAACCTTCAGAGAATTCAGATAGTTTAAAATGGCATTTGGCACGAATTTTAAAATTGCACCCTGGTAAAGATAATATAGTCAGAGTAGTAACTTTAAAGGATAAACAGGGAATTTATAAAAGACCTGTTACTAAAATTGCCAATTTACCATATGTAAATTGAATTTGTCATCATAATTGAATTTATAATTATTGTGTATCTTTATATATATATATATATATTATATTGAATTGTAATTGTTATTTTCATGTATTCTTATTGTATTATTGTAACTTTAGTAATATTTCTATAATGTAAACTTGTTGAATGCCTTCGTTATTGCAAGGCGGGGCAGGATGTTGCCGCCAGTTGGCGAGAATCCTTTGTATAGATTACTTCGAGCCAACTGTTGTAACCTTTTTGTTCAGTTCTAAAATTGTAGCGATCCCATATGGTTGGGATCCGTTTCGCTTATTAAAAATTGTCAAATTTACAGTGCATTTAGTTATTTTAGTCAACATTGTCCTTACCAAGAAGCAGCCCTAACCTCAATCCTATAGAAAACTTGAAGCACAATTTGAAAACTCTTGTCCGAATGAAGCATCAGTCAAATAAAAGGGATCTAATTGAGGCTATAATTGTTTACTGGCATCTTGTGATAAGGAAGGAAGAACTTAAAACTATTGTCAGCTCAATGAAATATAAATGTGAAGTTATAATATAAAAATAAAGCCCTACTGAGAGAGAGAAAGAGAGAGTACTGATAACTCACTGCAATCATTAGTATGTAATGCATGTCGATAAGTATTGGAAATTAAATTATTTTTGTATTGCACATATTTGAATTTTGTTTTTTGTATTAAATTCAGTATTAAATTCTCTTTATAATAAATTATATGACTTTGCATTTTGTGAAACGTAAAATTTTCTATAAGCATACAAATTTAAAAAACATAACAATTGGAAAAAGTGTCCACAAGTTTGGCCACAATTGTATATATATCAGTGCTTCTTTCAAACATAGTTTTCATTACGCCCTTCCCCCCATACAATAACAATGTATTGAGTGCATTAATAACGTACTTTGAGAGACGCTAAAGCTAAAATATGATCTTAATTATGTACCTTACAATGATCAAGATAAATATTAAATTTCGTATTATACTTTTTAGTAGATCTTTTAAGTAAGTTACTTTTAATTAATAAGATAAGTATTATGGTATGTTTCCCTTTCTAATTTTCAAATTGAAAAAGATTGCAATAAACATGGAACGCATATTTTATTTTTCATTATATCATAATGTATTTTGTTTTGCTTCTCTTCAGTAAATTCAAATTTTTTTTAAATCTTTTATTCTCGACTTTTCGATACACTCGCACCCCCTCCCCCCATTGAAAGGTTATCACGCCCCCAGGGGAGGACCTCACAGTTTGAGAGTCGATGATATATATATATAGACAAATAATTATAGTTCTAAATATAACTAGACAGTGTAGAGTAAGAATCCAAATTATCTCTGAATTAAAAAATGGAAACTTTACTGATATATAAGAACAAACAAAAAAAATGAATACGGATATCGGTTTTATGAAATAATGGACTAAAAATTAAATTAAAGATTATTAATTTTCTGAAAATTCTATTGAAAACATATTTACTATTAGGACTTTTTAATTATAAACTAATGGAGAGATACACTCTTATTTTGAAAAAATAAAATAAAACGCTCTCACCAGTGATAAAGCATTGAAAAAATTAAATAATGCTTATTTATTATCGTTACTCTTTGAAAGAAATTTATAATTTTCAATACTTTACAAAAAAAATTATTTAATTTTCGATTTCCGTCTAATTCCACCTATACCTTATTCTTATAATATGAATACAAAATATATTATCTTAGTCAAATAAACTAATAAAACATTTCAGCTGTATTATTTGTTCAGAAAATAGCTCACTAATATTTTTTATAATTTACTTGAATTATTATTAATGAATAAAGTTTCAACAACTAAACAAGCAACTTAATCATTAATTTTGACAAATAAATAAAGAAAAATTTCGCAGGTAAATAAACAATATATATTTGAGTTGAATTACGAATTTCAGATCTAAAAACGCAGTTTCTTTCTCTAAAATGAGAATATTTAGCAATAGTAAAGAATGTTGAAATGGCTCAATTTGTGTGTGATCATATGATAGTAATTCTCAGAAATAATTTTTGATTTTACTGTATTAATATTCATTCTCCATTTGCTTAGAAGTTTCCTGTAAGATATGTTCCTTTACCTTAACTTGTGACGGGGCTTCACGCGACTTTTAACTACTAATCCTCTTGGGGAATCTTTGTGCCAGCAATCACGTTTATTTCACAGCCATTCCTCTCAAGAAGAAACCATGAGATGCAAATTAGTTAGTGTATATAAAGTTAAAGTTTAATAATCGTAGGTCAGAAGGAGTGGAGCCTCTAAAAGCAGTGCTACTATGGTAAGAATTAGAATTACGCATCGTGGGTAAAGGACGGATTTTAGCTAATAGAATAAATCAGTGAATCTAGCATTATTAGGATAGAATTGATTAAAGTCAATCTATTCGGATTTCGTGCGCTTATTCACGAATAGTCGCTGCTTTCTCTGTACCACTCAAAGGGTTCCTTTTATAGATTGTTTGTTCTGGAATATTATCTTTGATAACAATAAATTAGATTTATCACGGATAGCCTTGGTCATTCATCGTTCCCATCTACCGCTTAAGGTAGACAAGGTAATGAGGATGAGAACCCAGGGGTAAGATCATTACAAACTTAAGGATGGTGATAGCAATAATCTCAGACGTTAGTGTCCAGGCATACCACATGGATTATGGGCTACAATGTGAAGTTAGGCTTTTAATAGCAAAGTTAGTCTCCAAAATAGTGAGAGATACATAAAAGTCAATAATAAAAATAAAATCGCGAAGTGCCTTCGATTTTTCTTGAATACATACAGTAATACATAAAATATGTAATGTACAAAATGTTACATAGTTTAATCTTAACTTCCCACTTTTACTTTGGGAAAAGTAGGAAAAAAGAGAGAGAAACAAGAATTTTACCATAGAAAGCTTTATTTTTGGTTCTTATTCTACGCGTTTTGTACTGTTTTGAGTTAAAGGTAGGCACATTAGTAAGACGTTGTTTAATGTCTTGAAGTTTCAGTGAAAAGAGTTGCGTATACAAATGCTATTTCAAATATCCACACAGAAAAGAAACTAATAGGGTTAGATCAGGGGATGATTCTAAGACCACCATACTCAACGACTTGAAGCTGGAATGTTTCCATCAAGTACTGTTGTGCTCTGGATGTCTTATACGGATGTGCGCCGTCATGGTAGAGCCATTCATTTCGGAGTTGAAGCAAGAATAGTGTTTGAACAAAATTGGATATTACGTTAAGTAAAAAAGCTCTAAGTATTATGAACTAACTAAAGTACCCACGATTCGATTAGCCTGTCATTGAAAAAAAATGCACTCAACATTAATGTCGAACTTCAATTTGCCTTGTAGGGTATTTTAGAACCCAATGATTGTTGTTCTGTTGATTGTACATTTCATTTCTTGAAAAACGTGCCTTATTCATTCATATTACGTCTTTGAGGAATGTTGATTTCACTTCTTATTGGTTCAAGAAAAAGTTGCAAAAGTTGTAAAATCTCTTTCAGCATCTTCCAGTAGACCTTGTTGAGGTTTAAGCAATATGCATAACCATTTACTTTGTTTAGGATTTTTCAAATATGATTTTTTAGAGGACTCAGTTTTCTCACTGATTTGCCTTATGTTGCTTTGTGGACGAGGATGCTTGAAAGATAATCACAAGGTTAAACTTTCAGTCGTATTTTAAAGAATATGCATGATTGAAATCGACTTGTTACAAACTCGTCACACGGTTCACATTTTGGATGGTTTTCCGTTAAGAATACGGATCTCCCTGAAAACCTTCCTAATACAGTTGTGTTTCTATTCATGCTTTACATCCGTATTCTCCATAAATTACAATCACCTCGCGATTCTTTCATTTGGAAATTTCTCCACAAGTACAAATTTTAATATAAAATCTACCTCTTTTAACTCTCGTTTATTGTGATCTCTACCTAAAAGGAATGACTTTCCTGATGTATTTGCATTAAAAGGGAAGTTCATACAATTCACGCATCAATCACGGAATGAGGTGCATATTGAGAAATTTGCTTACATGATTGGTATGAAGTGCAGTGCGCAAATCAGTTTTTAACACAGCCAATAAAGCATACTGCCATGGGATTTAGACAATGGCCTAGTTCGAATAAGAACCTAATATCATACCACTGAACAATGACACAAATTACTTTTCAGTCTTGAAAAGATCACCCTTTCTTATTTCTTTTACTCCTCGGTTTGCCAAATCGTGGTCAAACAACGCGCATTTAACATGTCCTGTTCATAGCATTATTGTATGCAGCAATCTACTTTTTATACCAAATTGAAGACGCTTTATACAACTTCGAAATAAATTTTTTCTTGCATCACTTTTGAAAAATGAATGTTAACTCCAATTTTTGCCACTAGGTGGTGTTATAACTTATTTTTCCATCTTATACCTTACCTTGTCTTATAACTTATTTTGAGTATGTCGTAAGATTTTTGCGATCCCAAGAAGAAAATTGCATTTATAAATATGTCTTGGTATGAGCAATATTAAGATTCAAGTCTAAAATGCATCTCCCCCCTTTTCCGAAATATCAAAGAAAATTAATCTTATATCACAAATTTAAGTTTCTTTTTCTTTTTTTCTCTACAGAAGTATTGGTTCTTTTCAGTTTCGTCGAGGCTAGTGATAAAATTCCCATAAGCAGTACAACCGAAGCCTAACGGAATATTCCCACTGATAACTTATTACTACCACATTTTCAAAACAGGTCGCGATCTTTTCTTATCGGTAAAGTCTTTTCCCTGATATATGAAAAATATGTGAAAAACAAATGAGAACTAACATTTATTACATGTTTTTGTGTGTATAGTGTGTGTTGTCGCCAATAAAACTTGCTTGGCGAGATTTGCGCCTGCGAAATAGAAAAATACCGAAGTATTAAATATAACAAGTAACATAAAAGAAGTTTTTTTAAAGTCAATTCCTACTTCGAAAGGATAAATAGAAAGTATTTTATTAACGATTGAAAATTTGAACAAGATACAAAATATATATGTATATATATAAGGAGAGAGAGAGAACTAATAGAGAGTAGGAATTGAAAAAGGAGCATGATTTGTCTGCATTGTTGTAACAATGCACACCCGGTTTGGCTGAAAAACAGGTTTTCGACGCTAACTTTTGTCTTTGTTTTAACAGTCACATTATTACAACAATAGAGACGAATCTAAGTTGGCATCAAAAACCGGTAATTAATTTAAATTAAATTAATTAATATTTGAAAAAACTGTACTAACATCAAGTGTCATCCAATACGAGATTTAAAAAAAATATTTGAACTTGATTGGATGAGTAAAAAATATCTTAGTAACGATTGAAAATTTGAACAAGATATATATATATATATATATATATATATATATATATATATACATGTAGGGAGAGAGTGAGGTAAAAGTAGGAATTGAAAAAATAGACAATGAATTTAAAACAAATCTTTTTTTACAAGCGTAAGAATTTAATTATGACGTACGAATCGAATTTGAATTAATCACGAATGACACATGAGCTAGTATGTCACTCTTCTAGCTTTCACATTTTACAAGACGATTTTTATAGCCAGTTTCATATTTGAGCTATATCTGTTCCCGGTACGTACAATAAACTGTATTGTAAACAAGATTCCAACCAATGGCTATATTTATCCCTTAAATGCATGATTGTTTGCTTTTAGTATTAAAAAATTGCTTTTTATAGGAATGCATAGTCACACGTAAAAAATAAACATATAAATCCAGATAATAGTACTGAAAGTTTATTTCGAAAAAATTGTATGTAGACAATTGGCAACATAAAGTATTTCCCAAAAATTTAGCACATATCGAATAAAATTTTCGAATGCAGCATCAAACATTGATAGCTTACCTGACAACAAATGGGATAAAAGTTTTTTTTAATTAGAGAAATAACTGATTTATAGGAAATTCGAAAATAGAAAAAAAATCATCAAAATAACATACTCAATTTAATAACTCACCAAAATTCAAATGTCAAATGTAATGTTAATGTCAAAATTCAAATGTAACCATTTTTATTGCATTTGTTCTTCAATATGTTGTATTTTGTGCTATTTTCGAATATGTATATTTCTAATATTATTGGTGAGTACCAGGATATATATATTTTTAAAGAATGAGTTATGTGCTTTTAATTATTGCTACAAATTACACATTTTCGCTTTATTTTACTTTTTAATAGTGCTTTTTTGAACGTTCCTTGTTCGATGCAATTCACCGAAGGAACTCGCAGTTTTTGGAATATTGCAAGTTATCAAGCACTTATTTATTGATATTCATTATTAAGTTTAATACCTAGTATGTAAATATTTTATTTATAATATAATATAATATAATAATTATTATATGTAATAATTGTTTTTCTAAATATTTATTTAAAATAATTATTCTTTTATTTTTTACTTTTCAATAAAAATACAAATGTTATGCATGTACTTTTTAAAACGAAAGTCATTAGTTGATATCTATTTAAGAAAGAAATTTTTTTTGTAATCTTTTTCGTAACAACGTAACTATTTTCACGGGCAATTTTTCTTTAATACCTTGAGTAGAGAAATTCTTTCTAAATAAAAGGCAGGGGTAACATTTTGAGCAGTTCTCTGACTTTTAAATTATTTTTCTTATTATTATTAATACCTGCTTACAAAATTTTAACAATACTTTTTCCCATAAGATGAAAAATTACTTATTGAAAAATAATTAAATTCTGAATAGTAATTTTGACGAGTTTACTTATTTAAATAAATTAAATAAAAACGAAGGTGAGTATTAATTACTTCAATATTTAGCTTAATAATTCCCCGCGTTCGTAACTAGTGGGGTTTGTTTCCTAAATTTTGGATCCGAGTCTCAGTCCCACTGAAGACCTGACCTGTAGGGGTGCTTATATACATAGTTAAATCTATCAAGGCTCAAAATCCTCATGTTGGAGGGGTTTGGAAGCGTAGAGACTAGTTCAGGCGTCGTTTTCGTCACTTGACCATGGTTCACAATTGCAACGCCCGTCGCCAGTAGTCTCTGTGCTGCCTCAAGATATGACGTTAATGTTCAATCAACCGAAGAAATATTAATTCTTTTAAAAACAGAAATGTGGATGAAATTTGTGATGACCCCCCTGGATCACACCTTGAACACCAAGATTAATTTGAGGCAAAGAACCACCAAAAGCCATTTTGAATAATAATATTATTTATTTTTGTTATAATTTCCTCAAAAATCTCTGATAACAAATAATATAATAATGTTACGTCTTCTAAAGGGATTTGCCTTTATATTAAATTAAATTACTAAGAATACGATTGATTACTAATCTAGCTCAACTCAAGTAAGGTTTACCGAAATAGGAGATCCGAGAAACACACGTATTCGAATTCTTATAATTGTCATTAACTTTAATTAAGTATCTCAAACTGACGCTTACTTTAAGCGTACGTGAATTATATTTACCGCTGGCTTATATCAGCTTTCTGGTACGTCTAGCAGCACGACGTCTTCACGAATCTAATATCTTTGAATCTTCTAGTTTAGCTTGTAACGTTGTTGGCTCAATAGCCTACCATCATCTCTCTTCCTATCTCGTAACCCTCGACTTAAATACCTTATCTAATTTAAATATCCCAAACTTCTTTTTGGAGTTGATTGGAAATAAACGCGAATTTATATTCCCCAGAAAGACGCCTAAGAAGATTAGTGAAAAGGTTCCGTACAGATTCGTCACAAATTTTATATTGAGAATGTAGTTGATATTTACTCTTTAATGACCATAAAGCAAGCTTCATAGAATGCATTGATGCAAATGATATTGTTGAGAATACATTGCTGCAAAATACAGTAGCTGTATTATAATCATTAGGAGCTTTCAATTTCTGAAGTACAGATAACACCTATTCTGCTTAGGAAAGCTACGTTTCACGACAATGTAAAAACGAAATTAAAGTTTTAATTACTAAATATGTGCTACGACTGAACCTAGCTGAAAGAATGACCCAAATAAAAGATAATTAGAATTGAACATAAATGAGATATATTTGTGATAGTTTAATTAGAGACATCTTTAGTTGCAACTAGAAGATTAGTTTTCCTTAAATATAATAATGATTTATACCACCTCATCACTGTTTGTTTAGTTAATTTGTAATTTGAATATGCACTTTTTTAACCAAATTCAACTTACTTTTTTAATAATAATTTGAATTAACACATGTAGTTTTTATATCCACGTAGAATATAGAACAAGCTAACTTGCATATGAATGTATATAACAAGGTATAACAATGGACAAAGTTTTGATAAAATCATTAGAGTTAATACATACGTACGTGATTTAATTGATAAATTTGAAATTTTTAGTCTTATATTAGACAGTATATTTTAATATATATACAGTGGGCCACAAAAGAGTTCGTACACTTGCAATTTCTTATACAATTTAATGTTTTCGACTAATAAAAATTAATATATTGTGATTGTAATTTTTTATGATATCTGCAGCTTGTTCTTAATGGAATGACATAATTAATTTTTTAAAAATAGTATAACTATTTTTTTAAAAAAAATTAATAATAAAAAAATCTACTTAAAATTACGCCTCAAAAGTCTTCGTACACTTAACAAAAATCTTAATTTTGCTTTAAATATTGTATTTCTTTCTTAATTTAGTACTTAGTAGGATATCTTTTAGTGTCCATGACAACTTTTAAGCATTTTGGTATAGATTTAAACAGTTTCTTGTAATTTCTGCATCGATTTTCCTCTATTCTTCTGTGATTATTTTGTTTTTACTTCACATTATGTGTTTATTTGTCATGTTTTCTTTTTTTTCACATCAAAGTCTCACTAAATATGCTCTACTGGGCTAAAAAAAGTGATTGAGAGGTGTTTTCAGATTTTCAGGACTATTATAGAGGCACACCAGTGGCGTATATTGAGAGCAGTGCGCTTGGCGTCATTATCCTGTTAAAAAATGAAGTCGTCTCCAATATCCAAATTTTGGGCGGATAATTTAAAATATTTAAATAAAGCTCATGTCTCAAAATCCATAAAAAAATAACAAATTACCGAATTCTAAAGCCGGTTTACGCCCCCACGCAGGAACACTTCCACCTCCATGGTTCATTGATCCAACTAGATTCTTGGGATTAAGTTTCAGAAAATTCAAAATTGACAGCAAATTAATTGAGATGACAGAAAATTCAACATTTTTGTTTCAAATGGGTGCATAATAGTTTATAAATGATAAAATGAGGAATTTGATCCCATGAATTTATGTGGAACAAGAACTCCTCCATCTTTATGCTTAACCATGGAGGCGATGTTCTTGCTTGGGGATGTAAATCGGGTTCAGGATTAAGTAATTTTGTATTTTTGATGGTATTGAGAATCGTGAGCCCTATTTAGATATTTTAAAAGGAAATTTTAAATTATCCGCCCAAAATTTGGATTTTGGAGACGACTTCATTTTTTAACAGGATAATGACGCCAAGCGCACTGCTCTCAATATACATCACTGGTGTCTCTATAATAGTTCCCAAAATCTGAAAACACCTCTCAATCACTTTATTTAGCCCAGTAGAATATATCTGGTGAGAATTTGATTTTTAAAAAAAGAAAACATGACATATAAACACATAAAGGGAAGTAAAAACAATAATCACAGAAGCTTGGAGGAAAATCGATGCAGAATTTACAAAAAAACTGATTAAATCTATGCCAAGACATTAAAAAGTTGTTGTGGACACTAAAAAATATTCTACCAAGTACCAAATTAAAAAAAACAAATGCAATATTTAAAACTATGTTAAGATTTTTGTAAAGTGTACGAAGACTTTAGTGGCGTAATTTTTAGTAGGTTTTTGGATATTAATTTTTTTTAAAAAATTATTTATACTATTTTAAAAAAACTATTATGTCATTCTATCAAAAACAAGTTGCAGATATCATAAAAAATTACAATTATGATAGATTAATATTTACTAGTCAAAAACATTACATTTTATTGGAAATTGCAAGTGTACGAACACTTTTGTGGCCCACTGTGTATATGTGTGTGTGGTGTATGTATGCGTGTGTGTGTGTATACAATGTTTATCTGTCCCAATATTATTTATTAATAACCCAATTTTAATCTAAATGAGATTTTGCAGATAATTTTTAAACACTCCCTTTGATTTTCACGCAATGTTTTTTTGTAAGCTTACCATTAATTAGTGAAATATGTTTAAATAACAATAGCATTTCTGTATAAGTTTTTTATTAACAAAAAACAATTAAAATCGCTTATTCATAATTATTTTCTAAAATAATTTAAATTTATTACTATTATAAATCTAGTTAACTCTGACGTTACCAAACGAAGAGTATAACAATATCATAAAACCAAATTCACAGTATTACAAAATAAAACTTCGCAACTCATATTAACTTAAATGTCAGTTGCATAAAAGTAGATGTGTATACACACACACAATTGTTTAACTTTTCTTTTGGTTTTCTATGAAATTTAAGGCACACCAAATTTAATAAATATATGACCTTATAATTATTTAATGAAGGGAACGTACGAGCTAAAAATGAAAATCCAATGTAAGTATTTAAAATTATTTAGCCCAAATATATAAAACTCATATTTAAAAAAAAGTATTTCTAAATTTTGTCAACAATTAAATTTATTTGGTAATTTTTTTCACTATTTTAATTTTTACATTAAAATGATAAATTCAATTAAACAATAAAATTGCTTTATGTAATAGTTCTATAAAAGCAAACTTGTTTCAAATTATAAATCGTGATTGATTTTTTTTTCTCGAACTAATAAATTTAAGATGCTACATTAATTTTTACATCAATTTAGGATTTCCTATTTAGCTACTGCATATAAAATTACATTTATTTGAATTCAATCAGTATAACTAGTTTTCAGATGTTTACACTTTTCTCTTCAAATATTCTCATTTATATCACATTGAATATGTTCTAGTCAAGAATTAAGAGATTTTATTTCTCTTACGGAATCGCAGAAAATTTTCACCTTGAAACAATCCTTTTCATACTAAATATGAACATAATTTCTCAAATGACCAGACTGTAGGTTAATAAATTAAGTTACGAACTTTGTAGCGATAAAATCACATAATATCTAACAGCTGACATTAAATGGCTAACTCAAAGTCACTGTAACTAAAAGAAAGGACTAAGACAAATAGCTATAACTTGTTCTTCAATTCAGGTGAGTTCAAGAAAAGACAAAAAGACTTTCCCGGTTAATATGCTAATGGAAATTTATCTACCCTTGCTTTTTTATTTCATACGTGCATTATCTTCTTAAACTGCATCTCAATAGACTCTAAGTAGCTTTTACAAACTGAAAATCTACGGCAACTAAAAAAGAATTTCATTTTTGTTTTGAAATTAATACATAAAATGTGCGAAAATCAATTTTTTTTAATAAATATTTTTTTTGAAGTTACATAATTTTCTTACAATTATATTGTTTCCTATTGCAAAATATTTAGTTTCTTCTTAAAGTTCTCTTTATTTTGAACTATTTTTTAATTGACTATTTAAATTATGCAGTAGTTACAAATATTGTTTAGGTTAAAAATTCTTTTTAATGTTATTATCGTCTGTTTTATATATATATATATATATATATATATATATATATATATATATATATATATATATATATATAATTCAATAATTCTTGAAATTCTAATTTATCTGATTTATTTACTGATATATAATCGTTTGTTGTTAAACTTCTGTTGCTTAGGTTGACATGTTTTTAAATTATTCTAAATTTTTTTAGCTCAGTCAGAGAAAAGAACTACACTGTATAAAGGACGCTTACTGAGCTTAATATGAAATTATTTTTGTATATTTTCGAAATATTATCAGTCATATAGAGATTTTTTTAAGTGATTATAAGAATAAAATGCATCC
This sequence comes from Trichonephila clavipes, assembly GCA_019973935.1. NCBI lineage: Eukaryota > Metazoa > Arthropoda > Arachnida > Araneae > Nephilidae > Trichonephila > Trichonephila clavipes. Next base: position 2,101,060 of record BMAU01021304.1, read on the forward strand.
GTGAAATGAACTTTGGCTATCATTATTCACAATTATAATACTCTACTAATAATGTTTGTGATTCTCAATCTATAAGAAATATTTCTTTTTTAAAGTCTATGTATATCTTTGTCGAGGGGTTAAATTTTTCTTTAGAAGATGATGACTTGAAAGAGTTATATTATTGGGTATTATTTGGCTTTCACATTATCAGTAAAAGCAAAGAGTGGGGAAAAAGCATCAGTAATATGTATTAAAAAGAAAAGACTTTAGATTTTGCTTTTAAGAACTTGAAAAGGAATTTAAGTTAATATATATATATATATATATATATCTTGTCACCCAAGTGTTTTTGATCATTATGCATTGTCAAGGGATGGACCTGATAACTACTATAATAATTATTAATAGAACTAGCATTTCTGTGTCAACGACTCAAGAAATATTGAAAGCAACTGAGATAACAATGAAATTCTGAAATGGTATCAACAAAAATCGACAGAAAAGCTAAACTACATGCGTGAAATTTCTTTTGAAGATCTTTGTTTTCTAGGCCTAAAGATATTCTATTCCACAACCACTTCTTTCTAGAGCTGAAAAAGTGAACTTATTCGATAATCCACTTAAGAAAAGGAAATTATTTTATGCTCGAGATTCCCCGAGAGGAATTCCAAAGCTAAATTGGCAATGAAAAAATAGTTTTTTTGGATATAATGGAATATCATTGGTTGAGGTATTTTAAATTACTAAATCTACATATAGGGGGAACACAAGGTTTCTACAGACTTATATGATAAAAGAAGGAAGCACACATAAGTCTAAACGTATTTATAAAATACTTTGATATTTTAAATAGAGGAAGTACTATATAATCTAACATGAGGAAAATACTAATTTGTATAAAAAATCATGTAGCTACGTTATCCGATTTTAGGATGGAAATTCGTATTTCTCTCTTCTTTTAAATCATCTGATTATTAAATTATATTCCTCCTTCAACACCTTTAAGAGAATTTAGAATCTTCATAAAAAATACTTAAATTTCTTTTTATTTTTGCATTTCTAAACATCAGAATTTTTGTAAACAAGAGACAGGAAAGCATATAGAAAATAGACAAAGTTATTGAAAATAAAGGTTATCGTATCATATATTAGCTATATTTATTCATAATCATTATTTCTAAATAACGCAATGTAACTGGAAAGATGTTCAAGACATAAATTAAGATGCTGTATAAATGTATGTTTTAAAGGTATAATATTTTTATTAATGGTTTACTACTGAATGCTAGTTGTAAGAGATACCTTACTAGATATTTAAGACCTTTAAAAATATGATAAACTTCAAACATACGGAATTGAACCTTAAATATATGCAAATATTCATGATTTATATTAAAAAGTTTTCCTAAAAATCTAGAAAAAACTTTATATTGATAAATTAGTAGAAATATAATACATATTACTTGCTTTTTAATAAGAAAGCAAACTAAAAAATTACAAAATTTTTATCCTTGCTGATAATAAAATTATCCTGATAATCCTTCAGCTATCTTATCATTTTATTACATTAGATGTAAATTACGGTTTGATTTGTTTTATGAAATAGGTGAAATCACACGAAATTAATTCGAATTTAAAAATAACATGTTTAATATATATATATATATATATATATATATATATATATATATATATGATGAATCCCCAGCTTTTTATATTTCAGTTCAAAGTAAAACTTTTCTCCAGTACAATTCAACCCATCTCCTTCCCACACAACTACTTTGACTTCGACTTCCTCTCACTTATTTTAACCACGTGGACGAACGGCGCTTTCTCACAATCGAAGCTTGAAATAGAATTCCACTCTAGTCATGGCTTTTGGGGGGGTACAGAGCGATTTGCTGAATCCTCCTTAGAATAAACTATTATATGATAAACAACTGCATTCTTCATTATTCACATCAGTCACAAATACGTCAAGTTAGAAGTAGTTCAAGTTATTATATATATATATATATATATATATATATATATATTTATTTAAATCATCTAGATTGAAAAAAAATTACATGTAAAATGACCCACGGTATGCAGCCAATTACTTTATATAGTTATATAGTACAAGAATTCAAACTGGCAGCCGGCTGGGTGGCGTGGTTGGCTTGTCGCTGGCTTTCTGCCCACAAGGTTAAAGGTTCGACCCCGGTCCAAGTCGGTAGATTTTCATGATGCAGAAAATCGACAGCAGCTATGTTGTATGATTATACGGCATGCTAAAGATCCCTAGAGTGTCTGTTTTGCTTGGATGCTCTCGGCAAAATTAAATCCTGGTACAAGTTCGCTTCGTCAGAGCTCATGTGCCTCCCTCTAGGGGGGAAACTGGGCGTCAAAATTACCTCCAGCGTTTGATATCCGCATATAGGATGACGCACTAAAAAGTGATACCAGCTTCCGTGGGATGTACTAGGTCCCCGCAATAATTAATAATCAATTCGCAGCCCATTAGAAATTAAAAAATGAATTCAAACTTTAAAATAAGACCAAAAGAAGATAAATGTTAGTTTCAGAGAAAATTCAAATAAATGTAACACCTACATGAGACGTGCGTGTTAGGTACAAAAATACTTATAGATCCTTACTCAGCTTTTTATTTATATTCATTAAATAAGAATCTTTTTTAAAAAAAATTACTTAAAGGAGGATTAATGAGGATTTATTGTATTTATACTTATGCTTTTAAGAATCATTTTTCAAAGTATAAAATGTCTTCTTTACGAACTATTTCAAAAAGTATCAATAATTTTAACAAATAACAGTGTGACCAACTATAGACTGAAGAAATGCAAAGAAACTCAACATCATTAAAAAAATGATTAATCATAGAAAAATTTCCAGTTGGAAAGACTGATTTTCTTAATGCCCAGAAGTAACCAGCTCTTAATATGTAATTATCTTTTCTTTTCACTTTCAGCTTTCAATGTACTCTGCAATGACTATTGTTCTTGATCAGTAGGAAATACAGATTTTAGATAAAACTTCAAATCACGCAATGCCGGTTCTTAATTGGTTACTCATAAAACTTCAGATACTATTCACTCTGCAATTATATAAAGTAAGTTTTGAAATTTTTTGACTATTTTATTCATTGGTATGAAGCAGCATTTATAAGTTAATGAAAGCCGTGTGCCTTTAAACATATTTTGTTTATTTTTCAAATATCTTGAGAGTGCAGAAAAAAAATGGATAGTTGATAAATTATAAAATAGGAGGAGTACTACATGAAAGCTCCAGTTCCATTTTAATGATAATGATATGAAAAATCAAGTTAGATATGATTGTAATTCCAGCATTCTTTTTTTAAAAAAATGCATTTGCCAATAGCATAAGATGGAATCCCCTGTTCAAGTATCTTAATCATTATTTTTAAAACTAAGCATTAAAAACGTGAGTCTTTTCTCGTTAATTTTGGTTGAACTTCATTTATATATTTCTATACAATCTTCTTACTTGGAGACTTATTACACTTTTATTATTCAAGGAAAGGAACAATATAACAACAACAAAAATAAAAAGTGTAATCTATATAAAAAATTATTAAGGTATGTTATTCTTACCATTTTTAATTTTTAAAGTTGTATCACAAAATATGATTAATTAAATTTTTGGAAATTTATATATATTATATATATATATATATATATCAGACATTGTTTCGATTATTCTCTGCTTCAAGAGTTTCTATAACCTTTAAAGTGTGTACTACTCCTTTAACTGAAAACTCTCTTTGAATGAAACGCATAAAAATCAATCTATTATAAAAAAAAATAATTCTGCTAAATGTGTCTTTAAATGCAATTAAGTTTGCATTAAACAATAAAATTTAGGTACAAAATATAGCATTTTTTGGTATTGAAGCATACAGCGCTTAAATGCTGATTTTAGACTTGTTTTCTAAATTTGTAAATTAGATAAGTCACAATCAAGATAGTTATATCTCGATAATTGCATATCAAGATAGTTACAAGTATTCGTTAACTTTTCATTCCCGTTTTCGCCTAAACAAGTTACAATTCGAGTTTATATTTACTTGTTTATTGACACCTATCTATTACATTTACAATTTATTTCAATTATAAAAATTAAGCTGTTCTTTAAACAACTCAGTTTTTTTGTTCGAAAAATTAATTATTAACTTTATCTTAATTAATATTAGTTATTAATTAAGATGAAGCAGGATATTCGTTCCGCAAAAAAATGAGAATTAACACAATGAAAAAACATGCAAAAGTTTGTATGTTTTGATTTATAGTAGACATAGTTAAAAAAATAAGATAAAAAAAGTAATAAAGAAATTATATGATGGCAATAGATAGAATAGAAAATGAAATCTTGAGACGATGTGTCCAAGTGGTTTGATGATTTAATTGACATATAGTACCCAACCAAAGCATTTAAAAGAAATAAAACTACTAAAAAACTCAATAAAATGCTGACACTACAGTCAAAATAAAAACACGTGGAATATATATGCTTTATTAAGATCAAGAAATCAAATTTAATAAATCCAGTTTTTAATTTCATTAAACATTAATTACAAATAAAAGGGGACTGAGATATGTTTCCTAATTTTTTTTTGTACTTAAACTATTGGAGATGGTTACGGTTGCCTAGTGGTCTAAATCACGGACTCGTGGCTGGTGTGTCATGAGTTCGATCCCAGTACCGCTGAAGACCCGCCGTGTTGGGGAACGATGCACGTTAAATCTGTCGAAGATTAAACATCCTCCCGTTGGTGTGGTGTTGACGTTAGGAGAGGGAGCTTCCAGCTAAGTGTCGTCCTCGTCACTTAACCATGGTTCGAAATTTCAAGGTCTGTCGTTAAATGCCCTCGAGTATTTGAATAGTGCGAAGTTAAAATTCCCTCACTCGCTCAATGATTCGAGATCTAACGTAATATATAAAAACCCTCAATATAAGTAAATATATTTTAAAGCGAACTAAATGTATATAATTAAAGAGGATATGTAAAAAAAAGCATTTTTAAATACGTTAAAAATATATTTAAAAGATTATTTATGAATATTGGGGTGTTAAATAAAAAAAGGAAACAAATTTTGGTATTATAATTACAGAAATAGGGGGAGAGGATTATGTAATACAGTGCTAAAAATTAGTGGAGCAAACAAATGAAAATTACTATACCAGACAGTCATGCATATATAGATGTAAACTGAATGTTTATATCTGTTAAAATGCAATACACAGAAAAGAACACAGAAACATAAAAAATTTATATGAGCTCCAATTCTTTGAAACGATGGAAAGAACATCAAAAGATACTTCAGTGCGTCAATTTGGTTATAAGAAAATAACAAAACATTTTATTTGAAAAAAGTAAATGATATTTAAGGTGGTGTGTACTCCTCTCGATTAGTCAAGACTGCAGTACACTTGTTTTAAAAAAATTTCGATAAGACTTTGGGGAATACTGTTCCAATCTCCTAACATCGAACACCAAATGGAGGCTTACATCTCACAGCAATGCGTCCTCCGAGTGAGCCCCAAACATGCTCGATCGGATTTAAGTCAGGAGAGCAGGCAAACGACTCTATATGCTATATTATTTCAACTTTATGCGTGTTCTACAACTTATGCGCCTATCCTTTTTTTCCCGTCATAAACGTTGTTTTACATATAAAATTTCTTTTCTGTTTTCTGCTGCACTTAAAACTATGAATATATTTTTTACGAATCGAAACAATTACATAATTTCGTTAAAACCATAGGCTCTCCTAATTTTTCTGGGCATTATAGTATAAGTCATTCAATGCGTTTTTATTTTGTTAAAAATTTGTTTTTTTCATGTACAGTAAAACCTGTTTTTGTACGGTCCTGTTTTATGCGATTTTTCTTTTGTACGACCACATAAAAAAATAATTTCTGCAGTATTTCGATGAATTTGCGTGTTATATGCAAGAATTCATGAAATTTTTAAATGTTTTTTTGTGCGGTTATTTTTATGCTGCTCCTATCTACCACACAAAAACAGGTTCAACTGTATTGTTAATATTCTCTTGTTACGTTTGTTTCAATTTGTGTTAAGTTAAAAGTTAATTAAAAAATCTGTGCCATAAAATTTATAGATAATTTAGATCTCTGTTGACAGAAAGTGTCCTGTTATTTTTAAAGGTCAATGTTTGTAACTACTAATTACAATGTTGACAATGTTTGCAGATTTCTAGTTAGGGGGGAAAACATTTTGAAACAATTCTCGTATAGTTTTCATAAAAATTCACATTTTTAAGCTTGAACAATAAAATATCAGAAATAAAATTTTATAAATTTATATAAAAAAAAAGTATAATGAAAACCAAAGCTTGAATAAGGAAGTGTAATCAATTAACCTTCAAATGAAACAAATTTAGGAAAATATAATTATTAATTTTATGAGATAGATGCTAAGTGTTTAAATTAAATAAAGAAATTGTCAAATAAAATGTAGAGGAAGAATATATTTCCTAGAGGATCGATACTTTTGAACACAAGGAAGAACAATTTTCTCACTTCAAAAATAAGTTTAAAGTTACTCAGGTAAATATTGAGGACGAAAATAAGAAGAATTTGAAGACAATATTTTTTTAACAAGAAAATGACAGAATATAAAGAAGAAATAATAATGTATGAAAAAATAACAAAGCAAATTTTGTTAGATTAAAAATTATATTACGCTAATTAAAATTTGTATTTCTCAATCCATTTTAAACCTTTTTTTGCTTATATTTAATTATTACAAGAAAGTCAAACACATATTTTTATGAAATATTTTTGACTACTGAAAAGTTTGAATGTTCAGCTAAAAGTTTTTAAAAATGATTTTCAAAATATTGCATTTTTTTTTTGTAATGATAGGATTATTTTTTAAAATAATAATAATAAAAAAAACAGTTTAGTCATGCTAAATGCATTATGTGACTTGTAATTTGTAGAAAACTAAAGAGAATATCTACTTAAAAAAATTTTTGTAATTATTTTTTTATTATGTCTAAATAAACGGTTTTAGTGTATTTTTCCACCATTGTTGTTAAGAAGGGATTTTGTGGCTATATGGTAAGTAACAGATCGAATTACAGTTAAATGTATAATATACTTAGCGTAGGTATTTTCTTACTAAATTGAATAATAGATGGCGCTAAATGTGCCGCTGATTTTATACTACCTAAAAGCAATGAGAGTTTAGAAATACAGTTGACACAATTTTTATCAGCATATTGTTAAATATTTGGGAAAGGTCTAATGTTTGTTTTCAAAATAGAAATTTCTAGATAAATTCGAATTTACAGTTATAATTTCCCAAATCTGTGAATAGTCACTCTTTGTTTAAACTTATGAAAATTGCTGAATTTCTCAGGTTTTTTTTGTCATTAAATTCAAATTTGTAATATTGGACTGTGGTTCAGAAATGTGAGGTCCGTCGCTAGTTGCCCTTGAGTTGCTTACAATTGCGAAGTAAATTTAAATCAAATCAAAATCAAGTTCATTGTAATACATATATTTTTTCCACCTTTTCTTTAGCAGAAATTACTGAACATTTAAAATGTATCAGTCAGTTCTAGAAATTAAATTTTCTTATTCATTTCAAAAAATGGATAAATTTCTGAAATATTCCATGTTTAAAAAAATACAATAAGTGTTAAAATCCTACTGAGTTATGTGATGTTAGCAGACCTCTTTTTACATAACAATAAATATATTTTAGACACCTTAAACAATAGTTTTTTTACATCACTAATTTTAAAAAAGAATAGTACAGACAAAAATATGAAAGACAAAATTATGAAAAAGTTATCATTTATTATTAGTTAATTCATGAATTTATCAATGTATCTGATAAATGTAATTAATAATTAATAATTTAATTTATGAATTTAAAAAATGTTGAACACTAAATTTCTTTTTTTTTGGTACATTTTTCTTATTTTCTCCGTAAGAAATTTTAAAGCTTTTTCAAATGCCTTATAAAAATTAACAATTAAAATAAACACCAATACTTTCCCTTGTTTGTATAGTTCGAAATTTTCATTTATTTTTTCACCAGCTTAAATAATTCTATACCTCAATTATTTTTATAATATAAGAAAAAGATGAAAATTCAAACCAAAAATAAAAGGAAAATGTTTTGAGGCAAAAAAGAAAAAAGTAAGTTAGATTATCAGTCTATGTGAAACGAGAAAAGACCACATATAAGATAATATAGCATGCATGTCAACAAATAAAATGAATAAAAAACCTTTAATCCCCCTCCCCTTTTTTTTTGTACAAAAAGAAATTTTTTCTGAAAAGTGAAGAAGGAGAAGTGGCAAGTAAAAAATTTCTGAAATAAAATGTCCCTGGTTCTCTAGCTATACTTTCATATGGAGAAAACTAGGGACCCGCTACCTGCCCTTCAACGTCCGAAAAATTGACCGTTACGATAGAGGAGGCTTGGTAATCTGGACAGGCATCACGTTGGTTGGCCTACGTACATCCTTGTCTCGGCAAGAGGCTTTGTGACTGCTGTGAAGTATAGGGATGAGGTCATTGAACCTTATGTTCGCCATTTCACAGGTGCAGTTCAGTAGCGCACACAGGAATTTTTCAAGGGGGAGGGGGGAGTCCGCGGTCGAAAGTTCACCATTCTTGTATCACGCTTCTTTTGATTTTATCAATTTTCGGGAACAAAACACAGTAAAAAACTAATTTTTGAATAAATAATTAGCATTAATTAATAAAATTAATCATTAATAGCAAGAAATTAATTAAATTTTACATACTATATACTTAGAATTATAATCAATCGCAAAAAAATCAAGGACTTTGGGGGGCGGACCCCCAGGAACCCCCCTCTTGTGTGTTCACTTCAATGGATGACAATGTGAGGTCCCATAGAGCTCATCCGGTCGATGAATTTCTAGAAAGTGAAGATATTCGCTTCGCCGAAAGGATTGGTCAGTTAGATCTCTAGATGTTTTCCGTATAGAGCATGCCTGGGACGATCTGAGGGGGGCAATTGCTCCTCCGAGAAGCATTCAAGGCAAGTAAATAGGCGTTGCTTTTTTGGGCTTCTGGACTGTAAGAGCAGTCCTCAATCCCATATCAGGACAAGACTTCGATGAGGGGCATGGCGAGTGGGGTGTTTTACATTCTTCTAGGTGGCATGACGGCGATTGAATGGTCGATGGAATCCGGGAGACGTGGCTTCGGTGCTTCATCTGGATGGAGAATTTTCAAAGTTTTTGACTTGGCTGAGAGCTTAGTGACTGCTCTCTGATTGTATGTTGGGTACAGTGATCATTGACTCCGATTGGCTGCCCTGGGGGATGGGATTAAGAAAATGGGGAGGCGCAAGTCCAGTGGGGAGAACAAGAGAAAATGACAAAAATAAAAGAAAGTAAAATTTTAGCTACTAAGATGTGCAATAAAAATTATTGCACAAAGATGAATTATTACGGAGGGTTTTAAGAATCAAGAAGAATTCTTCTTGGCCTTTTAGTGTTGTCATTAGGAGTATATGGAGTTAAATTCTGCATATTGAAATTATTAGTTGCATGTAAATCATTAAAAAAGTTAATTGCTATTTTCTGAATATGTGATTTGAAGCTATTAATTTTAAGAGCATTACGTACGTCGTCATTGCGTATGTATCTTGTGGCTTTGACGATCATACGTATTAAAGAATTTTGTAGGGTATCTAGGATATTGATATTAGTTTTAGCGGCATAAAATCCCGTACTGGAAGGCAAGTAAATAGAGTTGCTGGACGAGTGGGAATAATTGCCACAGCATCTCATAAATTCCCTTATTTCCGGTTTAAAATCACGGTGTGAGGCCTGTTTATCTGAAAGAGAAGCCCCTATTAACCAATTTTTTTTGTTATATTCTCCAACTGCTGTTTCATACATTCCTACTTCGATGAATGTTACACATGATCACGTGTGTTTATTTAACTTTAGAATGACTATTTCTTTGCATTATATCAGCCTTATATACATACCAAACTTTATTGAAATCTGTTCAATAGCTCTAGAGGTAATCATCAAAATCTAAAAATTCTCTTAATCTTGAACACCCGTGAATTGATGTCTAGTACTGGTGGGAATCAGATTGCTAATTTATTTTTGAAAAAAAGACGATACATTTTAGACTGCTAAATTTAAACATCAAAACTTCCGTGTAGTTCTGAAATTAAATTATCTTATCAGTTGAAAGTGACGTCTTGAGGAAAGAGGAAAATTTAATGTGAAAAATTCCAGTTTTTTTTTAATTTGGGTTGTAAATTTTTTCTATTATGCATAGTCAATGTGAGGATGCATCAAAAATTTCTTTTTAAGCATAAAATTGATGTCCAATTTTTACTTAAAAGTACCAGTTTAAATATTCAGTGATATGAAAATAACTTTTTGTAAATATTATTCATTTTATGGTCAATGTCATTGCAGATTAAGGGCCTTTCATAAGGCTTTAATTTAAAGGTTTAAATGAACAAGAAAATATCCAACAATATACGTGTTTGAGTATTGCATTTTATATATTAGACTATCATGTTTAAATGGAATAAACCTAACATGTAAAATTTTTAGTGTAATACTAAGTTTAGTTCTTAATCTAAAATTGAAACCGCTAAACATATTTATTTAAAGACTGAATAACAGAACATCCAAAAGATTAGATGTATAACTTTACAAATACTGATCATAATCATGAAACCTATATTTTTAGTACTCTAATTAAGAAATAAAAGAGATACAGCAGAAAATTTTCAGTAATATTTAAATTCTTAAGAAATTTTTTTATCAGTTTTAACAATTTTAAAGATTATTGTATATTCTACAAAATATACCTATTAAATCTTAAATTTAAATAAAGTTTTTTATTGCAAATGATTTTTTCAACAATCCTTACGAGAATGTTGTTTTGTAAATTTGGGGCTAATTTATAATTTAATACAGAATTATTATATTTAATTTTTAAATTTAATGACATTCGATATTAATTTAGGTTGTCTTCAAGCATTTTAGGTATTTTTAAAATTTATTTGTAGCATTTTATGATTTGCTTTTAAAGTTTTTAAATCGGTAGTATCCAGGGTTTGGTTAAAAAACACAAAATTAATCAAACACGCTATTTTATTACATATTTACCTCTGTTCTGTTTTTCAAAAGTGTTTTTTTTAAGTGCTTAAAATACCACTTGTAAATAAAAATGATCAATAAATATATACACGAAGTTCTTTTTTTTCTAATATTCGTAAATACTCTATTAGTTATAAGGAGAAAGTTCACCAGGTTGTTAAATGTCAAATTATCTTTTTAAATATTGTTTTTTCAGTTAACATATTCAAGACTATAACATCAAAATAAGACACCAACGCAAATGCAAATTTATCGTGCTTTGCATAATTCTAAAAGGTAAGCTGTAGAACGAATAACGTTTTCGTCCTATATTGCATGGTTAATATCCAGAATGAGAAAAATTTAGCACCACCTTCATATGCTGACCTCGAAACATTCCTATTGTATATGGCACGGAATTTACCCTTTGAAAAATGTGTCGAAATATAATGATTTAAAATAAGGACATGTGTGGTGAATAGTTAATTCCCCTAAACATTTTTTCATGAAACATGACTAGATTCTTCTGAATGAAAGTGAAAACTCACGTATTTAAGGTCAAGATAAATTGTTGAAAAGAGTAAATCCTGATTGATTCATGTTTTGTAACATTTAATCATCTGCAGTCGGTAACCGATTTTCCCACGTCTTTTCGCTACTGAGAAAAATTACACCTATCATTTATAGCCTCATTTGTGCTGTTATGTTTCACTTAATCTTTTATTTAAATTTATTTTCGACTCGTAAATATACGAATAGTACGACTGTAACTCCTTTTTTTTCTTAAATTAAAATATAATGAATGATTTTACGTAACACTATCACGTACCAAAAATGCATTTCACATAAATTAGAACTTCGATTTCGTCTGAGAAATATAAGAATTAAAATAATTGTTATACATAATAATCAAAGAATAATTTCTACTTTAAAATTGCAAAAACTTAAGATTGTTATATCCGACCCCGATATTAATCCCTAAATTTGTTTAGTACTTTCCTTTGAAATCAATATAATAGAAAAATGTATAAATTGTAAAATAAGTATAGAAATTAACAAGTTAACACGCAAAATATCTTCTTTCACCTTTACGAAATTGTAAATGTTTTAAAATGTTTTTAGAAGAAAAATGCATGGTGTTACGGAAGAGGATAAAGTTATGCTTTTACATATCAGCAGACGAACATGTAATGATATTTTCAAAGCTTCACTTGACTTGTATTGCGTTAATGTTGTATATTACATGCGTTTCTATGATACCACCATATTCAGTGTTAGAGAAAATATGTATTTGCATATTAATTAGTAATGTTGTCACGTATCTGAATAACATACAGATATCTGTGAAGAAGTATCTTGAGGGTTTTTTAGTTATTTAAAGTACCACATCTCAATAAAAAATTCTTTCAAAATCATATTGGATCATATATACGATTGTAGAATAATTATAGCCCATGTATGGTATTTTCTTAAGAAAAACTACATATCGAAATAAAAGGTTAACCTTACAACTATCAAATGAATTTTGTAGAAATTTAATCACTTCAATTCGTGAATTCGTAATAAAATAACATAACATGATTATCATATAATATTAAAATTTTGATTAATATAATGAGTGTAGTACTCTATTCATAACGTGTATATATGTTTCACGGAAAAATGTTGATAGATATTCTGCATGTTTTTAAGTCTTTGAAAAGTAGTATATATTTTTATAATATATGTAATTATAGTTTTTAAAAAGTATGTCCCATTATTTATTTCTTAAATACACTTCTAAGTTGTTGTTTTTTTATTGAAAACAATTATAAAATCCCCGTGCACCACAAAGTATCACACGTGGCTTATAGAAGTAAGTATTAAACACACATTCAAGGGAAATAAACAATTAAAAAAATGAAGTTAAGAAGGATTACAAACAGTTACAACAAATTTACAGAAATTTTTGAAAGCACTTTTGGTGGAAAGAAGTTGGTGAAAATTCGGTGTCCAATTAATGTTGAGTCTCTTGAACGCCAGTCTTATGATCTTTCTCTCTCTGACATACTTGGAACACAGAAGGATTACATGTTCTACATTTTCCTCGCCACCAATATTATAGTCACAGAAAGATGAAGGAACTAAATTAAATTTGTTCAAGTAGCTTTTGAAATTACCATGACCAGTGAGAAATTGGGTTAATTTGTAGTTAGTGTAAAATTGTGATGACATGATAGTCTCTTATTAATGGTGGGAAAAAATTTCTTTGTTATGCTCCCCTTATTAGAAATGAGATATTCTTGGTTCCAAGACTTCACCACTCTTTCTTTCGTGATCATCTTGTAAAACGATTTAGGAATATTAACGTCAATGTCAATTATGCGCTTGGTTGCAGCTTTTGCAAGCCAATCGGCTCGCTCATTCCCAAGAACGTCCGTGTGTCCGCGAACAAATGCAAACTCTATTGAGATGTTTTTATCTCTTAGGCTTTTAAGTTGTTTTTGGATCTCGACGATTATATTGTTAGATGAAGAAATACATTTAAGAGAATCCAAGGAGGAAAGAGACTCAGTACAGATGAGATATTCTGAGATGACACTATTTTGCTCAGTGATCCATTTAACGGCGAAATTTAAACATAAAAGTTCAGCTACAAAAACTGTGCATTCATCACAAATTCTAAATTGAAAGTTCTCGAATTCAACACCACTCCTGAACACAACAAATGCGAAACCAACTCTTCCATCAATTTTACTGCCATCAGTATAGCAAATAACAGGGAAATCTTCTGTGCTCTTGTCACTAAATTGAACAATATTGATGGCATTCCTCTCTGAAGGATGAGGGATAAAAAATGGAGACAGAAAACAATCATAATTAGAGATGGAAAAGAAGCAGAGAGATTTTCCCTAAGAGCAATATCATGGAGAATAGTAATGTCGATTGGAGGGGGTAGCCAGAAATAGCATAAACTGAGTCGTAACTTATTGTGCGATAACCACATAGGACCCGTAAAAGTATCCTTCTTTGTATGCATCGCAGATACTTAGAATTCATCTTTCTTTTAAGTGCCTCCCCCCAAACTCTAGAGCCATACAAAATGAAAGGCTCGATTCCTTGCTTATAAATGAGAGAATGTACATTGAAATTTATTCCGAACGTGTTGCGAGCAATCCGATTTAATCCACGCTGTAATTTGTCACATTTCTCGGATATGTAACTTAAGTGTTGCTTCCAAGAAAATTTAGTATCCAGAAGAACCCCAAGATACTTCATTTGCTTTACCATAGGCAAGGGAGTTCCATCAAGATATAGCTGAAATGTATCATAGCAAACATTTCGTTTTTAAAGAAGCTTTATAGTATTAAAGGTACATAAGCGCAAACCTTAGAGATCCTAAATGAGCTATCGTCATTTTAACTCATAAGACATTTATCTGCCAATCCTAACAAGTATTCTTTGTGTCTACAATTTTCAGATGGGACGCTATTTAAGCTATATTTAAAACCTTAAAATTTACTGTCCGATGCTTAAATTATTAATGTATCAAATCAAAATCGAAATTTGAAATTTCATAGACAATGTTTTTTAAAGTAATCTCTGTTAAAAAAATTTAGAAAATAAAGAGTGTTTTTTTCCAGGTATAGAAGTTTAAGTTGGCATTACTTTCCAAGATGGCGACCGATTTAACAGCTGTCAAGTGATTTATTCTCGGTTTGGTTTGGCAATTCATCAAAACGATCATCAAGCAAGGCGTAGATTCATCGAATGGGCAAAAACGAGATTGCCACTGTTCCCGATTTTCATAAGCGAATTTTGTTTAGCGATGAAGCGCACTTCTGGTTTAATGGCTACGTCAACAAACAAAACTGCCGCATTTGGAGTGGAGCTAATCCACAAGTGTGTGTCGAAACACCGTTACATCCAGAAAAACTGACTGTTTGGTGCGCTTTATGGGCTGGTGGAATCCTTCTTCTAAAACGATGAAGGCCACAACGTTACAGTCAATGGTGATCGGTATAGAGCCATGATTACTAGCTTTTTCATTCCTGAATTGAACAATCATGTTGTCCAGGAGCTGTGGTTCCAACAAGACGGCGCAACATGTCACACAGCTTGTGCCACAATCGATTTATTGAAAGACACGTTGGGTGACCGCCTAGTTTCACGTTTTGGACCTGTGAATTGGCCTCCAAGGTCTTGTGATTTAACACCGCTAGACTATTTTCTGTGGGGCTATGTAAAGCCATTGGTCTATGCGGATAAACCACAAACGCTTGACCATTTGGAAGACAACATTCGCCGTGTTATTGCCGATATACGGCCACAAATATTGGAAAAAGTCATCGAAAATTGGACGTCCAGATTGGACTACATCCGAGCCCGCCGTGGCAGTCCTATGCCAGAAATCATATTTAAAATGTAATGCCACAAGATTATCTTTCCAATAAAGAAAAATTCATGTCAATCGAATAATACATCGTTGTTTTTTTGCATTTAAAGTTCTATACCTCTAAAAAAACACCCTTTATTATTAAATTTATTGCTTCCAAAAGCATTGTCATACATAGGCAGGTTAATTGTCATACCCTTCTAGCTTCCTTATTTATTTTTTTGCACTTATTTGAATTTTTTCATTTGCTTTTTAATTGTTTTTTTATTAATATAACTTTACAAAATTCATAAATTAATTAGCAACTCATATAATACATTAAATATTTTGTTTTTTGTACTCATGTCATGTTTATTTTTCACGGTTATATCAATGATAGACCTAGAATTTTTAATTATAGAACCCTTACTGGTTTTTAAAAGTATATAATAAGTAATGATGCGGGTTCTCAACGTATTTTTAACTAACCTCTAAGTAAAGCTATTTTATGGATTGTTTGTGTGATTTGAGAACCTCGTTGATGAAAGTGATTGAAATCTAAACGAGGAGAATCTTGAAGTTGCAATCGCTAGAAGAGTACTCTAACATTGTAATTGTAAAGAGAAGATCTTGAGATTATAATAGTAAAGAGAGGATGTTGAGATGGCAATTTTAAGAAGTTTTGCAGGTGTAAGTGTAAAGATTGACTTTCATATTTGGTATTGGAATTGTAGAGGGTTAAATTATTCTATTGTATTAAGATAAAAATTGAATAAAAGTTGTTAAATTTTACTATGTATCTTGAATTATCCCCTCACCTGTTAATACGAACTCAGGTTCATTTCAATATATAATTCATTGAATTTTATGCTTATGTTATTATAGCGTTTCAATAAATTTTTAGATTGAGAGCTTCAGTCATAAAAAGGTATTTAAATTTTAAATTCTAATAATAAATAGAATATTGTTTTTTGAATCAAAAAGAAGAATTCTTTGTGAAATTAGAAATTAAATAACTTGATTGTATCCGCAATACTTTATAAGTTATTTTCTATTTATATTCGTGATTATTTACATAATTAATACAACCTGAAAAATATTTTTTTATATAACTACACAAAATCTTAAAATTTATAATATTGCAGCTGTATAAGATTTGAAATTTAATTGGTAAATAAATGGTTGATATTCGGTAAACACTTTTAATTTTTTTTGTTTATTTCTTATTTCTGTTTCCAAAAATAAAGCAAATAGAACAAATTATTCTTAAGGTAAGAACTTAAGAATTATTTTTGAAATCTCACATACTTAATTTGAAGAAATTTATCATGAGTGAAGTTAAAGAACTGTTTAATAAAAAATAACTCTTCAATTATTCTTTTACTTAACATAAACTTTCGAAATGTTAGAGTAATTCTAATGAAATTGTAATTTTTTTGTGATAATTTATTTAATATTTAGTAATAATATTTAAGATCTTGTGTATTGTGCTCACTATGAGAACTGAAAAAGGAGTG
Source organism: Trichonephila clavipes (assembly GCA_019973935.1). Taxonomy (NCBI): domain Eukaryota; kingdom Metazoa; phylum Arthropoda; class Arachnida; order Araneae; family Nephilidae; genus Trichonephila; species Trichonephila clavipes. The sequence continues at coordinate 2,118,060 of BMAU01021304.1, forward strand.
TATACTATAAATTCTTGCATCTTTTAATAATATATAACAGAACATAGAACATAGAAAATTAACTTGTTTTTATTAATAGTTTCTATAAATAATTTATATTAATAATTTGGTGTTATTAACCAACTATTGATGGTATTGTACGAAAAATAGTTATTTATATTTTAAAATTTTAAATATTTAAAAAATATTTTTTTAATTTTGTAGAAAAAAATTATGAACACATCAATTTTGTATCATATTTTACATTTTTATAAAATTGTTTGTAAAGGGCTTAAAAGGCATAAAATATTTTTAAATTAAACTTCCTTAGAATTTTTTGAAATAATTTTCAAATTTTAAAAATTATCTGAAGTTGAGTATTAGTAATACTCGATTTCATAACATATTCTAAGATTATTGACATTGGTTCCTTTCAAGAAGTACTGTATAGACACTATTCATGTATAATAAAATAGACGCAAACTGAAAGAAAGAGGCAGTTTTTGGTAATTTTTAAATATTTATTAGCGGACAAACACAAATGCTTTCAATAAATAACTTCTACAGAAAGGTCATCATTAACGACAACAATGATAATTATTTTCTATGTGCGTCATCGAGAAGGTCTATTGTATAGGATTGGTTCAAAGTACTAAATTCTGAAAAAGAAAGAAAAAAACAATTAGAATACATTATATGTAATAACAGCAAACAATAATAAATAATAAAACTAATAATTTGCTTAAAAATGTTTTATTTATGAGAATATCCCATTAGGGTTTATTATTAAATTAGTATCATTTTTAGAAGGAACGCTTAGAAATTATTTAGATAATTTTACCAAAATAGTTTGCCTTTAAGAATATTTATAATAAATAGATGAATAATATATCAATTTTATTTTGTTATGTGAATATTTATTTTTTCGTTTTGGTTATTTTGTTGCAAATGTGCTGTGTGTTGCCTTTAATTTTTTTTATATAATTTTTGGAAGACCATTTTATTAGTAAAATATTTTAAATTTCGTAATTTTTTCTAATGTTAATGAACAGAGAGGAAGAACTATTTTTTGCTAGTATTCTCTTATCTAGTTTTTATTAATACTTTGTAAGTTGCGTCCTATGCCTTGTTTGTTTGTCAATGAATAACGTTTAAGATTCAAACGTACTTTAAGATGCTTCCAAAATCTAATACACATATCTTTAATTTTGATTTAAGAATCATAAAAAATTATTAGAGAATTATCTTCTACATTATCATAAAATTGTGTATTTTATTATATTTACGGTAACAGCTTTTGCATTTTTTAGTCACTTAGAAATTTCTGAGGAAACACATTTCGTGCGCGTATCTATAGTCCCAAGTTTTATTAAATTCTCAATTTATTCCATTTTCTTAGAGTAAAGCATTCATTAAGTTCCTAGTCTAAAAAATTTAAGTTAAGGGAAGCTATAAATTCGTTTTCTCAAATAACTTTTTCTGATAATTATAAAACATATTTTATCGGATGTCTTTATAATGGAAAGACGAATGAAAAATAATTTACCAATAACTTTTCTATTCTTTGATTATATTATATAAAAATATTATCTATATTATATAAATTCATTGTATATTTCTCAGGGCAGCATTATTCACATTATATATTATGTGTTTCATATACTACATTTGTGTTCAGGGTTATTTAATTTTATTATAATATCTTAAATCTAATGATGTAAATTCAGATATATATGAAAGAGTTATTCAACTTACCATTAACCTAAGTGTCTAGTATCGGCTGTAACCGTGACTGACTGGGGCGGGGGCGTGATGGTAGGTGGTGTGAACAGCGGGAGCATGGTGGACCATCTGGGCGTGAGCGGCTCCATATCGGCCATAAGCACCGCTATCGTGAGCTCGGACTCCGTGAGCTTGGGCACCATAACGATCGTGAGCTCCATGACGGTCGTGTCCGGCACGAGCGTAAGCTCCAACATTGTGGTGGGCTCGTCGGTCATGAACTCCATAGTGTCCAGCTCGGGCACCGTGGTCAGCGGTGATGGCGTGGTGTCCAGCCTTCTTGTCGTAAGCGTAGGCCTTTTCGTATCCAGCTCCCTATGAAGAGGATTGAATGTGTGTGAATTTAAAAATAGATTCTTTGAATAAATAAAATATTCATGTATTTTTCTTATTAATACATTGATATTAATTTCGATGTATGATGATGTGTTTTATATACGCAGAAAGTAGACTTCTTGATAATAGCTCATATGCTAAAGTTAATAGCTCCTGTGTTGAAGAACTACTCATTTAATATTTTAACTTGTGACCATTTAGAGGTCAGTATATATGGTATGTTTTGTATTTAAATAGAAGTTGACCTATTAGAGTCTCAAAAATATTTATTTATAAAAAAAAACAGTACATAAATTTCTCATATTATCAAAGAATTTAAGAACACTCATAGAAAGGGACCGAAATTTTATACTTTTAAAGGATTTCGTTGTATAATTGCAATCCATTAAAAGTGCTTATAGTTCTCAAAAATTTCAAACATTTATTGAACTGTACAAAAGTTTACATTATGTTTTTTATAAAAAAAACTTTATTCTAATAATTTCGAAATAATTTTAAAGGTAGAGAAAAATTGAAAGTATTTTTATTATGACTTTAAAGAATGATGAAACTCATTATAAAGTAATACCAATCTGGGCTTCTAATTTTTTTACTGTTAAGCTTGTTAAATGAATTAATTAACTCAAATTTATATTTATGGTTAAAGACTTGTGCGAGTAAGTTTAAAAATTAAGATTATATCTATGTATATATGTGTGAATGCAGATTTCAATTTAAATTATTATATTGCAAAATATAATCACTTTTTGTTATTTTCTTAGCTATTTATGGAATAATCTTAATAATTAACCATCTATGCTAATAATTTAACTAAATTTATTCTTATAATTGGTCATTTTCTGTTTGAATTCTTTACCTTATCTTGGGCGTAGGCACCAACGTTTCTGTACTTTCCGTAGTTGGAAGCATGAGCTCCATAGGCATCATGGGAAGCAGCTCCTCCGATGTTGTGGTGTCCATGAGCAGCGTGGGCCCTGTCGGCATATCGTCCGTGGTCTCCGTAGTGAGATTGTCCGTGAGCTCCGTATCCTCGGCTGTGTGCTCCATGGGCTCCGTAGGCGTGTCCGGCAGATGAGGCAGCGAGTGCTGGACCCTGGTGGTAGGTGGCTACTGGGTAGGATTCAGCGGCCATCATCTCTTCGGCCACGGCGACGGCCACAAACAAAGCGAGAACTGCGAACTGGGAAAAGAGAAATTAGCATGAAAGATCTACTTAAACATATTGTTTAAATTATCAATATTTATTGATTTCTATGGAACTATATACATTTATTCTGCTAACTTAAATAAAAGAACCCAATGATAGTAAGAAATTTTTAACATCTCGGAAAAAAACTTTTGAGAGGTTGCTATGCTTATACAATTAAGTTACTCATAGAAATTTCTAAAGACAATTAGCTTTCTAAATTTAAATATGTTGAAAAAAAATATAATTATCTTCGGTATTTTATGTAATAATATTTAAGTAATTTATTAAATTTTCTTGGTTATTATTTTTTATAATACAATTTAATTTACTTGAGTAGAAAGTTCGAGCTATGTAGCAGAATACATGACTTTACATAAAGATGTTATTACTATAGAGATTATCTAATTTTCGATAAGGAGGTTATTTTAAGAAATAGAAAATTTACTTATATTTTTAGAACTATGAAGTAAAAGAAAGTTTTTGGTAATGGTTTATCAAAATCACACACACACACACATAATGAATTTATACGTAATAAACTTTAAAGGAAGATGAAAGATGGAAAAAACAGACAAACAGAAAAAAAAGAGAAAACTGATATTTCACTTAAGTCTCAAATCTCCTTTCTTTTTGATTTTGCCAAATGCAAAAGAAAAATTTTACATTTATTAAATTAATTTGTTTCGCTTCTTATTTTAATAGTTTTACACAAGATTATAAATCCTTCTTTCAAAAAAAAAAAATTCAAATTAAATTTTAGTCTAAAATTTAATTTTAAATTAGTACCTTATTCATTATTAGAATACGACAATTTACGACCAAAATTGTGTCTATTTAAATTTATTACTATTATGCGAACTATTGATTTTAAAGGAAAAAAAATAAACTAATTCAAGTGATTTGGAATTTTACTCTTCAATGTATAAAGCAAAAGCATACAATCTATCGTAGGAATTGACACTTGAAAAAATCAAGCAGTTATTAATCCAATGAGACCATATGAGTTAAGGCACTTACCACCTTCATGGTTGTTGTATGATTTTCCTGCTGCTGAGGATTGAATGATGTTTACTGCAAAATGTTTCGCTTTTATATACGATTTCGGTATAAGGTGACCCCAGCGGTTCCGTTGCTGTTTTTTGTTGTCCGAGAAGGGTGGAACCAGAGGTGGAGTCGATTCTGCTCCCGATTCGGTCTCAATCGGGGCCGAAGCCTGACCCTGATCTCTAGGACTGTCTGGGCCCCGGGGGAAAAACTTTCTCTCTCCCTCTTACTTTTCTCTTTTTCCCCCCTTAACGTCTCAATTTCGGCTCATACTGCTTCAGGATATTTGGTATAGTCACCAATTATAGAAGAAAATTAATGTTCCCCATTTCGGCAATAGTGTTTTAGTCGTTTAATTGTAACATCGCTAATATTGACATCAATATGTTTAAATGGACAGAGATATGCCAATCTACCCTTTCGGAATTGGATGTTGGTGAAAAACTTAAGGATTCAATTAATGACAGTGTCTCATAAATGTTGTCAGAACTTCTATGTTATTGTTCTATATAATCTTTTAATCTTTTTATTTCTTGAGATTATTAAATGTAAAGCTTGAAGATAGCATTTTAAGCTTAAATACAAAAATGGTAAATTATGAATATATTTAGGTTTAAATTTTAAAATCTTTAGATAAATATTGATTATAATTAAATATTGAATTTTTTACAAAGATTAAACAAGAAGTAAATTTTCAATTGTTAACAGGGTAATTTCATAAAATATTGTAATGCACCAAAAAGGGCTTATAGAATAGTGTGGTGAACCTTCTGTACCTATATAGTATGATTAGTACTTTAAATACGAGATACTTTGGGGGCTTAGTTTTAAATATTTACTCAGATAATCAACATCCTATTGGTTTTAAAATGTAGGATTTTTTTATTTAGAAAGTAAATTTTCTGAAACACACATATATTTCTAAACTTTTATTCAACATAGATGTTCAATATGATACATTCAAAAAAAATTTAATGGTCTTTTCTAATTCCATATTCATAATATAATGTTACAATAAATAAATAATCGTATATTTTAAAGTTAGAATACAATGTGCTATTATTTGGAAAAACTCGATACATAAAAAATATATATAAGAATATTTTAGATTTTATTAAATTTTATCTTACAATACATCAAGAGGAACAGTAATGAAATTAAGAATAAATTTCTTTTAAATTTGATATTCTGCCAACAAGTAATATGCAATCAATGATAATAAAGTTATTAGGGATCAGTTAATCATTTTAACACATTTATAAAATAAATTTTTAAGTTGAAAGTTTAATTTTTAATGCATAATTCGTAGAATAAAAATGTCTGATAAACGATACCTAAGCTCATTTTTCCATTCAAATATGTAAAACTTAATGCACTTACAGAACTGTTATTTCAAAATATCACAGCTTCTACTGATAAATTCAATTATTATAGAGCAAAAAACCATTTTGAAATTTTTAATAATATATTTTTTAAAATTCTTTTTAAATATAACTTATATTGTAAAAAGAAAATGTTTTTAATTCGTAACCACACACAAGAAAACACGCATTTTAAAGTCATTTAAAAATATTGCAATTTAAATTTCTTAAGTGCACTTGATTTATCAATATTGTGTAATAGAAATAAGACGAACTTAAAAAAAAATTTTTTTTTAAATGTGTTGTCTTCTTTATTGAAGAATCATTTATTATAGGCAAGTTTATTTGCAAATTAATTTTTATTAGTTTGTAACTAAATACTTGTATTGATTAAAATAAATTTAATTTAGTTGGTATTGCTTCTGGATCTTAGAAAGTTTCATTTTGAGCCGTTGAAATTCTTCCAGAAAAATAGAATTTAATCATTAGTAACCAAGCTACAACTTGGTATAAATTAAAGAAACTAAATTTATTCCATGTTTCTTTTCTTGAGCAACAAATACTCTTTTTTTCAATACTTTAAGGGATTTTTATATGTTTTATATAACTGATATATAAAGAACTATCCATTAAAAATGTTGTTTTTGGCGAAAGAAGATGCAACGAACTTCAGAGATTTACTGAAATTAGTAATTTTATTGTACCGGAACTGAGATTTGTTTCAAGCTCAAATGTGAATCGATAGCAAGACATTATTTTTTAACAGTCTTATTTAAATTCGTATGTAAATGAATATCTATTGTATCATATATATAAATGATGTACACTGTTCAAAAATTTCAAAAAAGTAATTAATTTAATAATCTGAAATATTGCTTTAAAGTAATTTAATTTTGGGGGATGATGTTAACTCTTAGAAATGTATAATTCAATATCATGTGATTCATGCATTATTATTTTTATTATTACTATACAGCTATTTTATTGTTTCAGATATTTGCTATACCACAAATATAATAACCGTAATTTATTAATATAGATCCAAAAAAGATATTGTTTTTTCATTAATGTGCATCAAAATATTGATCATGTATGTATTTAATTAGTTTGGATAAAAATTATGGTAAATTTGTAGACACAGTCTGCAGAGTTCCTAAAAAATTCTTCTGATACATTTAAAAGGTATCATTTGGAATGAATGGATTATAGGGTTCAGAGCCTTCCATATAGGACGAAAAAGAATATTATTTGAAATTTCTTACGGAAGTAGTTCTTTTAAAGTAATCTTTCTTAGACATCACGAAATTTAAACTATACTTTCATTGTTAAAGTAAACTAAAAAAGGGGAAAAAAGGAAAATTTTCGATGCTTCTCGATTCATTAAATCTACGTTATCTTCCTTGTGACATACTTTCTTCATTCATTTTACGATTCTCTTCCGCGTTCCAGAATGGCCTTGAGACTGTTCTCACAAACCTTGGCCTTTGTTTGAATCCAACTTTCCCTCTCAACGAACAATGCATCACAAATATAAGGAATTGCGAGAATAAGCAGCTCGTTTTGTACTAATTAGTGCATTGGTTACAGGTGATATTGGCCAAATACTCCACATGTGGTGGACTGGGTGTGGTTTTTCTAGATTTCTGGTTTTCTTATTTATGTGCTTTTGGCTTTCTAAACGACGTCATTTTTGAAATTTAGGATTGGGTACAAATGTTCGAATGTCCGCTTCTCACCTTGCTGACAACAGAGGCTGTTTTGTTGGGGACACATACACCGACCTCACTTTAGGTCATAGGAACCATCGGAGAGAAAAAGAAACGCTTGTTGCCGGCCCTGTCAGCAGTTCCAGAACTGGTATTTTACTATGTCACACTGAGAGTCGGGTCATATTTCTGTGGAAATATTATTTACTCTCTTTTTGAGTAATTACAATTCTAGAAGATTTTAAATGGCGTTATTCAAGGTGTTGAGTTTTGCTACTTATTTTGATGCACTTAATTGCTCTTAAGTATATTAATTGGTGTTGATTACTACGCTGAATATGATAGTAAATTATTAAATTACTCCTTTCATTGATATTATTTTGGCAGGTATTTGATCATAAAATGCATGATTATTGCGGTTAAAATGTTTCACATATCGAGCTTATGGAATTAAGGAAAGGACAATATATATTGAATAAAAAGGGATGAATTATATTTTAAAAATATTGGCCATTTTATAACAAAATGGCTATTTGAAAATTTGAGTCTAATAAAAAAAACCAATTCAAAATAATGTTTTACATATTAACAAAAAGGTAATTAATGTCAAAAGAGTCTGAAAACAATTTTAAAATTTTAGACAATAAAATATATCATTTACAAATAATAAAATATATTCTTAATACGAGAGAGAAATGAAAGAAGAATTCATAAAAAGAAATATAAAAATATCTAACTCTTAAATTTAAGCGCCATGAATTTAAGATAGTTTTGCAGATTAAAATTATCTCTCTGTTATTAATTTCTTAGAAAAAAAAACACTCTTTGTACAGCTTGTCAAAAAAATTATGGTGCATAATAAAGATAAAAAGATGGGGAAGTCAGTTTTCTGTTCAACATTTCTTCACACATTCTCTCAATTATTTAGAATTGTTCAAATATTTTACGTAAAACTTTCAGTTGATGCACTAGTATAAAGAATTTCTGTTTAATCGTAATAAATTTAAACTAATTTCAGCTTAGTTATAAGATGAAATGACACTTTAGGAATAAAACAAGGCATTTATTCTCCAAAATTATTACAAAGCTTTAAAAATCTTCAAACGGTACTCGAAATATACCTTCAGGATTTTTAATTTAATAATTATAGATATTCAAGTATTTCCTAGCAAAAAAGTTTTTATGATTTAAAAGCTGTTTAACTTTATCAGACAATGCTTTAGCTCAATTATTGTTTTACTTTCATTTATAGATTTTTTTCATGTTAATTCAAAAACCATCTTAAAAGTAAGCAGATATTTAGTTTCATTGAAAAATTACTCTGCACTAGTTTTTATTATATTTAACTACTATGATGGTTGAGCAAATTACAAGATATGGTTATTAAATAATGAGACCGATGCTATAAAACATTTTATTTTGATTTCATATATATTTACTTTTTATCACCTTTAATGTACATTCTTTCTCTATTCCTACAGAGCTCCATGCGAATCTTCCATTGTTCTAAACAGTGCTAGAATTTTTTTTGTGTCAGCTCCTTTGGAATGCGTAACGCTTTCTCTTTAAAAGCTCCAACGCACTCAAATTCTGTCCCTTTTAATTTATATTTCCTTTTAGGGAACAGATAGAAGTAACATGGCTCAAAATCTGCTAAATAAAACGGATAGTCTACAGTTGGGATGCTATGCTTGGCTAGCATACTCTTGAAAGGCAATGAGGAATGAGCCGGTGTATTGCCTTGATGGAGAACCTATGATTTGTCCTTCCAGCATTCTGGGGTATTACGAAGTTCAGCAAGAAAGTGAAGGTAGACATATTAATGAATAATTTGATTGATCTTTTGGAACCCAGTGAGGGTGCACATTTCCATTAATATCGAAAAAACAATCATCATTGCTTTGAATTTTCATTTGCTCATTTGAGTTTTTTTTTGGGGGGAGGGGGCTTTTGATGAAGATGGGCTCTTTCAAAACATGGATTTGTGCTTTGTTTCAGGTTTAAAAGGAAGAAACCCCATGATTAATCACATGTTATTATCCTTTTCAATAAGTTTGGGTCATTTTCAATGCCATTCAAACTGTCAGTGTTAACATTTTTGTGAAGCTTCTTGGTGTTTAAACGTGAGAATTTTAGGCACCATTTCAGCAGATGCTTTTTACATGCCAAAATTATTATGTAAACTTTGTCGTACTGTTCTTCGTCAATTCCTATAATCTCAACAATTTCACGAATACTTAACCAACTGTCAGATTGAACCAGATTACACACTTTTTTGATATTGTCATGCGTTTTTGACGTGGAATCATCTTAAACATTGTAGCGGATCTATCCGCGATTCTATTTATAAGTGTCTTTTGGGTAAAATTAAACTTTTTAGGTGTGATTTTAGTTGAAAAACTCTGTGTGAGAGGAAGACAGGGTTTATGCAAATTACAACGTATATTTAAATGTTTTTAGTAGAGTAGAGTTAGGATGGTTGAAAGTGGATATAGAAGAGTGAACAAGATAATGACCAGAGGTCGTATAGTTTATCAAGTTAAAATATATTCAAAGATAATCCAAGCATTGGAGTCAAGAACGCTCCCCTATTGAGATAAGTGTGTTTATTTCTATGATAATTAAATGAATTGAACATGATTGATCCTCGAGTTTAATGTTTTAAGTGCATTCACCGCCTTACGTTGTCTCGTTTTATTAAGTTAAACAGATAATAAAAGTGCGTTTGAATTACTGTGACTTACTTTTACTTCAACCCCCAAACACCAACGTCCACAAGGTCTTCTCGGCCATCTTGAAAACGCTCAAACCCCTCAAAAACATATGCAGACAATAAATCCTCATTTTCATACACTTTTTTTAATAATTTATAAAATTCAGTTGCAATTTTTCCTAGTTTTATGTTAAATTTCATTACAATTCATTGCCCTATAGTTAGGTGTACAATTTTTCAGCAAAATAAAAAATAATTCGTTTGCGAGCGAAGATTACGGCTATCCAGATTTGTTTGCTTTCAGAAACGAGAAACATTATATTCGAAAGTGAAAACTTCACGCTAAATAGCTGTTGGATACAGGGGCTAGACAAATGCGTACTTATTCTTTAGCAGCGTAAATCTTGTTGTTCAATAGCCACACCTTGTATAATAAAAAAGTTAACTTAGAAAACAACATATGATCTTTCCTACTAAACAAGCCTACATCTGAATGTAGTGATTTTTTGTTTGAAAACTACTCAACTTGAGTTTTCAGAAAAAAAACTTAAAATGGTGTCTGGAAAAAACTATTTCCTCACTGAAATTCAAGCGGAATCAGTGCCAGAATCTGATGAAGTCGGCATTGGGATTTTAGAAGTTGTCGATCTTGCCAGGCAAATAAATTTAGAAGAGAATAGTGAGGACGTTCAAGAACTGCTGGATTTCTACAATTAGTAGCTAAATCTTGAGGAGCTCACAGAAATGCGGGATCAAGAGCAAGACGTTGGAGAACTTGAGTCTTTAAACCCACTTCAATCAGGAGATTGAATAATGTACGGGAATAGGGATTGCAATATCGGACCAAAAGTTAAATACCGGTATTCGGTATTTTCACGGATTTAATACCGGGACACCGGTTTAAATACCAGTAGTAGAAATTTTCGAAAAAAAATAAATAAAGAAAACACAGGAAATTCTTTGTCTTGTTTCCCAGTTTTAAAATAAAGTGTAAATATCACAAAAAATAATGTGTAAATTATACCAGTCTATAAAGAATCATGCAAAAATTAAGAGAGCATCTTATTTATTTAAATCACAAAAAAAGTGTAAATATCACTATTAAGTCTGTGGTATGTGGTTTTCCTCATATAAATATTGAAACAATCCAAAGTGTGTATTATCAACGGATTTTTTATGCTCTTTAAAGTTATTCTTATTCATTATTATGAGTATTTATGTATAATAAATCTGAAAAATATTTTTAACCCGAAAATATGATATGCAAATACAATGTTAAGAACAAATGCACCAATTAAAAAAAATATTGAAATATTACGCACTTTCTTCATAACTACAACCTTGTTTTCACAGAAACGAATATGAGACTAAGAATCCTTCGCGTGTGCAGTATCACTCTGAGCTGTAGTAAGATCGTTTTGGCCTGCCTCCTTGGATGATTCACATATTTTGTCTCTTCTCTTAATTGTACGATCCAACTTTATATTCACAGTCTAATTAATTTCGCCGGTTAAGGAGATACAATAACAAAAATGTTTTCTATTTTGCTATGTTCGCAATCCCTGAACACATAGTGGATACAAGGTACTTAAGAGACAGAGTGGTGAATAAACTTGTGAATACCGGTATTACAAAATTGTACAAATGGTTCAAAATACCGGTATTCGGTATCCCGGAATTGCAATCTATAGTTGGGAATTTGTCTGAAAACCTCAATTTAGTTGAAAAAGGGTTACAAAATTTAGGGGGAGACTCAAAAAATGAGCGTATTTTTCAACAAAATAAGGAATAAAAAAATTATTAGCATGCTACGAGGTAATTTTGTAAGAGGAAAAAAAAAACATCTTTGTGCCGGCAGACTACTTTTGGTTAGATTTTATGAAATGTTCTACATCAAAATAACTTTGGTTTGGGATTTTGCATTTGTGTTATCAAAGATTTTACTTAATATTTTTTTCCTAAATTATTTTCTTTCGTTTCTGGCTTCAACTAAAATAAGTTATAAGAACTTGTATGCAAAATTATTCCCCGACTTACGCGTTTATCACTCAGTCCCCCACCTATCACATAAGTTGGGGGTATTACTGTGTATAAAAATAACTTGCCATTTCTACAGCGGCCTCTTCATTAAGTATTTTATGCCGTTGTATGACTATATACTATTTTTAAATTATTGATACCTAAAAGTAAGCCTGTTTTGAAAAACATTCTTATAGCTTTCACTTTTTGATTAAAAAAGATCTTGAATTTATCAAACAAAAGTATAATTAGCTATTACTCCCCTAAACCCCTCCCCCACCAGTCGATTTCCTTAAAACATTCTTAATGGATTTCTATCCTACAGAGAAAATAGGCTTGGCAAATTTCAATTTTTTAGATCTACAGTTTAAAAGGGAATTTTTTAGTGCAAAATGGCCGTGCAATCCTCCTTGGGAGTCAATCTCCACAAAATTCATTATTAGTGGATATCTACTAAGCAAAAGAAACATGTTTACCGAATCTCAAGTCTGTAAATCTAATAATTCAGAAACGGGACTTTTTTATCTGTAATATCCCTGATGGTCGATTTCCGCAAAACCTCTCTTGGTGGTTTTCTGCTTATCAAAAGAGACACATTTGCCAAATTTTCCCGTCTGTAGGTCTAATAGTTAGAAAAAGGGAAGTTTCAATCTACAGCCCACTTTAATCCCCTCGTATCCCCCTTAGAAGTCGATTTTCACAAAACCCATTCTTAACTGATTTCTACTTTACAAAAGGAATATCTTTATCAAATTTCATGTATATTGGTCTAATAATTTTGGAGATCTCATGACAAGTGAGGGAGTCGTTTATTTCCTTTTTATGTATAGATAAATAGAATTTTCAAAATCATTCACTCTTTGTTAAAAATTCGAGAAAAATATTTATAAGGAACACACAAAATTATATTCATAAGAAACATTAATAGCACTTAAAAACAGTCTCATAAAAATCCATTGCCCGTGAAATTAAGTTTTTTCAGTTAAATCTAAAACACAGACAAAAAAAAAAGAAACTTTGACAATATTTTAATGGCCGGTTGTGTTGGATTAAATTAACCTCATTTTAAAATATACAACTAGTGTATTTGTAGCCGATCTCATTATCTTGAAATCATAGGTAAATGACAAATGAGATGATGTCTCATTCTCTCCTAATGTCCTCATGATGTCGTTCAGAGACTTTCAAGCCTAATTGTGTGAAATGTACAACACAATGTGATAAACCTCTATTTCAAGCATGTAAGTGCATTCTATCACATTTATAATAGGATAGCATTACTGTGCCTTTTTTTTCTTTTTAAGATGCGTAACAATATTTTTAAGGTTAATGCCTGAAACACGTAAGAATAACTTTGCTTCTCTAGAAAATACTATTTGATTTGAGATGTTACTATTACTATTATCTGATTTTTCCTATACTGTGTTAAATATGGAAATCAATTGAAATACATATGTAACTGATTCCTCTCTTTCAGTGTTATATTTTACATCCCTCAAAATATATTTTAAGATTCTTATTAATTAAATTATTAGATAAATAAGGTAATTAAGATACTTACCAGTATTAAATAATGAAAGGTTAGGATATAAACACCAAGTGGTCAAGCTATATTAATTTTTTTAAAAAAATGCTCACACACTCTTACAATAATAATAATTGTAATAATACGGTATCCTAACACGTTGTGACGAATCTATACGGTACTTTATCACTAATACTCTTGGGTGTCTTTGGGGATTGTAAATTCGCGTATATTTCCAACCAGCTCTAAAAAAAGGAAAAAGGTTATGCAAATGAATCAAAGTAAAGGGTGTTTTTTTAGAGGTATAGAACTTTAAATTGAAATCAAACAACTAAATTCGATTGACATGATTTTTTTTATTCGAAAGATAATCTTGTGGCATTACATTTTAAATATGATTTCTGGCATAGGACTGCCACGGCTGGCTCGGATGTAGTCCAATTTTCGAAGACTTTTTCCAACATTTGTGGCCGTATATCGGCAATAACATGGCGAATGTTGTCTTCCAAATGGTCAAGCGTTTGTGGCTTATTCGCATAGACCAATGACTTTACATAGCCCCACAAAAAATAGTCCAGCGGTGTTAAATCACAATATCTTGGGGGCCAATTCACAGGTCCAAAACGTGAAATTAGGTGGTCACCAAATGTGTCTTTCAATAAATCAATTGTGGCACGAGCTGTGTGACATGTTGCGCCACCTTGTTGGAACCACAGCTCCTGGACATCATGATTGTTCAATTCAGGAATGAAAAAGTTAGTAATCATGGCTCTATACCGATCACCATTGACTGTAACGTTGTGGCCTTCATCGTTTTTGAAGAAGTACGGACCAATGATTCCACCAGCCCATAAAGCGCCCCAAACAGTCAGTTCTTCTGGATGCAACGGTGTTTCGACATACACTTGTGGATTAGCTTCACTCCAAATGCGGCAGTTTTGTTTGTTGACGTAGCCATTCAACCAGAAGTGCGCTTCATCGCTAAACAAAATTCGCTTATGAAAATCGGGAACAATGGCAATCTCGTTTTGGGCCCATTCGACGAATCTACGCCTTACTTGATGATCGTTTTGATGCATTGCCAAACCAAACTGAGAATAAATCACTTGACAGCTGTTAAATCGGTCGCCATCTTGGAAAGTAATGCCAACTTAAACTTCTATACCTGAAAAAAACGCTCTCTATATAAGGAGAGTGTTGTAGGTTAGCGGAGAAGGCTATTGAGCCAAGATATACATAAACGGAGCGCTAAGAAGATTCAAGTTGACTGTGTGATTAGTTTCTGGATGATTATCAGGCAGTGATCTACATTCGGAAAGTTTGAGCCGACTGGAAAGGAGTAAAGTAGTAAAAGTCAGGGGAAATTTAAACTTCAATTCTCGGATAATAAAAGTAAATAAATAATGGAGTTAGTGGAAAGTTAATCATTGCTAGTATTTCAAATTGCGTATATCTCTCGGTCCTCTTATTCCGGTAAACCCGTTCGATATTAAGTTTAATAGTTGATTAGTATCATATTTCGTGAGGGCAACAACTGAACATTTTCCGTATGAAGGGAGGTCCGTACAATATCGGCAACATGAGGTCGTGTATTATCCTGCTGAAACATTGGGTTTCACAGGGTTTGAATAAAGGGCAGAGAACCACAGGTCGTAACACATAAGAAATGTAACGTTCACTGTTAAAATGTTCAAAGTGTCTTTAATGTAAACAAGATGTGACCAAGACGTGTATCCAATAGCAACCCATGCCATCATGCCAGGTGATGGACTAATATGATGGTGACCAAACTGCGTTCACTACGGTGCCACCAAACATGGATGCGGCCAACATGATGCTGTAAGCAGAACCCGGATTCCTCTGAAAAAATGATGTCTCGCCATACCTGTGTCAGGTTCGTAGTTGATCACAGCATTGAAGATTCTCCTGTCTGGGATGCATCGTCAAGAGTAGCCGGATCCATGGTTTCCGAGTTTAGAATCTATGCTGCTGCAAACTTTGTGGGTTGGACTGTTCTTGCAGACACTTGTAGTCTTGCAAACAACCCAAATTTTTGAATCCGGGCTCGTGATGTGGCTGCACGATCCATTAAGGTAATGCGGATAACATACCTGTCTTCTCGGCGGTTAGTTATAGGAGATCATTGAGATGATTCAGCACGGCGTTCCGTATAACGGTTTTGAACCCATCGATACCCGATTCTGCTAACAGTCAATTGATATCTACCGACGCGAGCAGCAATACAGTGATGCGATAAACCGCAATCCAGTTATGCTACTATTCAACCTTTATCGAAGTCAGAAACGTACTGGTACGCATTTCTGCTTCTTACACAACATTTTTTTCACTAGACGACAACATTCAAATGCTATTTGTGTAGGAGAAATCGGCTGAACAATTTCCTCATTTTAACACATTGTAGGTGCCGGTACCGGCATCTGCTTTGTCGGAATGCGCTAAAAATCTAATCATTTGCATACCATAGAACCTTCTTCCTGTCGTTTAAGTTTCACGTCTGTAGCATGTCGCTTTCTTGTTGTAGAAACTTTATTGGCCAGTAGTATATTATATACAAAAAGCAAAAGAAAAAATAATTAAAACATTTGTTGCTAAAGGAGCCTTAATTATTTTTGAAATTATTGTGAAAGCGCATTTCTTGAATTTTTTTAATAAAAGTTAAGGCTTAATTAGCCTACTTCCAGTAACATATGGGACTAACTGGGAAGTTGTACGGTGGTAGAAGAAACATGAATTCCAAGTCTGTTATCATCTGACTTTCACTAGCATGATAATTGAAATCGGCTACACTCGTGTATAAATTATAATTTTCTACTATGGAAGGGCGATTGATGAAATTATAGTCACTATCTTTCTTGTGTCACCTTTTGCATGAACTTAGGGTTTGGTTTTCTTGAGCAGATTAGGCAAGCTACTCTGATTTATTGTTTAACCATTTTACTACACAAAATTGGCCATTATTTCTAACTTTTTTCGTCAAATGAGCATCAACCTAGTCTTTTCATTTCAGTGGCCATTTTGAAATTAAGATGGGAAAATGCAATATTTTTCTTAAGGTTCATGTTTCTTCACAATTATTTTTGAGAGGAAGAATTTATAATAAATGAATTGACGTGAAGTATATGTATTCGTACAAACAATTTTCATGTCTTTGTATTGTTTAATAATAGAAAAAAAATTTACGTTTATCTGAGATTTGAAAAGAAAATTCAGTATTGCCCTTTACAACTTTAATAATGAATTCTATTTATAAATAACAAGAAAAAATAAGCCTATTATTAATCATAATATAAGTTAATAGGTGAAATATATGCCCTAATTATAATTTAAAGTCACATGTTTCTTCACAATTATTTTTGAGAGGAAGAATTTATAATAAATGAATTGACGTGAAGTATATGTATTCGTACAAACAATTTTCATGTCTTTGTATTGTTTAATAATAGAAAAAAAATTTACGTTTATCTGAGATTTGAAAAGAAAATTCAGTATTGCCCTTTACAACTTTAATAATGAATTCTATTTATAAATAACAAGAAAAAATAAGCCTATTATTAATCATAATATAAGTTAATAGGTGAAATATATGCCCTAATTATAATTTAAAGTCAAGTGATTTTTAATAGCCATGGATCCAATGTCTCGTACCGGCAACATCGAATTACAGATAAACCTGTTTTTGTGCGCTAGATAGGGACCGCATAAAAGAAATCGCGCAAAAAATATTCAAAAATTTCATAAATACATATAACAAACAATTTTGCTGACATACTACAAAACACTTTTTTTATGCGGTGGATAGGGACCGCATAAAAAAAGTCACACTTAAAAAATATGTCAATTATTTACGAAATTTATGAGAAAGTACTTCCAAACAAAAGAAATAATTAAATTCCACATGGAAACATTTTTAAAAAAATTAATTTTTCACTGTATACACGGAGAAATTATTGATAATTGGTCAGTTGATCGGTTGCTTGTGAGCGTCACGATAATCATATATGCATGAACAAAGTTCTTTTTTTGTAATTCCAAACTTCTTTCAGGATAGCATCTATTTTTAGAAAATGCTTTTCCCTTTTGTTGGAAAGCTGGATCCCAGCATATATTGTATCCACTGTAAAAAAAAATTCGGTTCTCTTCATGTACGTCCTTATAATCTATCAAATTATTGATAATGTCACAGTCATTGAAAGTTTCGTCTTCAAGCAAGTGCGTGCTGCTAGTTCGTTGAGAGAAAGCTATTACGCGTGCATTGTTGAGAGACTGTTTATAAGCAATGAACACAGCGTCTTGAAGTGTACATTGATAGAAAACATTACAGGGGCACCAAAACCGTAGAAATTCATATGCCGCATAAAAAAGATTGCAAAAAAAAAATCGTACAAAAATAAAATCGCAAAAACAAAATTGCATAAAAAAGTACCGCCCCAAACCAGGTTCAACTATAATAGCGTTCTAAATCACAAGTGGGAATAATATATTTTACTATAAAGTTGCAAAAACATCTTTATAACAAAGCTCTCAAAAAACGTTGCTTGCTTTATTATTTTTATAGGCTGTATTATTATGCATATAAAAGTTAAATTTGATAGGAATTAATATATCACTCAAAATGCGTCGATAATAATAGGCTTTTAAAGTTAATGCGTTTTTTCCTTCTTTTTTGGTTTTTTTTAGTAACATATTTCTGAAACTTCTCGTCATCGACATATTTTTTTAAGATTCGTAGAAACGTATACGCGATAAATTTTGCTGCAATTATTTTTTGGTTCGAATTTTAGTAAACAAATATAAGTAAATTTAAACAAGAAAGCTTAGGAAAGATGCTTTTTTGCCTAAAAATTAAATAAAAAAAATATTTTGTTGGGGGGAAAATATATATAAAATCTATATTCTTTTTCATTTTGCATAGGTTTTTTATCAGATGATTTATAAAGTATTTATTATTTTGAATTCCGAAAAATTTTAGTACATTAAAAACAATAAATTGAACTGACATAGCAATGTAATTAAGATAGAATATTCTTTTATGAGGTATGTTTTGGAATATCCCCTAAGTTTTCTATTCCTTCAATTTCCAAAAATATTTATTAAGGCTCATAACACTGAATCAGACTCATTTAAAAATTAAGCCGTAATCTTCAGGAATCTAGCATTTTATGAACCCAAATTTTAGAATACATATGATTATAAAAGAATGCAAAATAAAAAAAAATATGCTTAATTGAAGCAATACTCAATGAATGTGAGCAATGAAAGATTAAGTTACACTGAGTCCCATCTGGATATTTAGATTAAAATAATAAATAAATAAAATTACTTAAATGCTTGGTAAACTAAACTTAAATGGACGACAGAGAGTATTAAGTTTCATAACCTTAATAGAAAACTTCTGCTTTTTGTTCTAAATACATCAAACGAATATTTCTTAAAATGACAAATAATATTAGAGGAATTTAAAACTTTGTTTCAGTTCTAGTTTTGATTTAAGATCAAAATTTCTAATTTTGAATTAGTAAAAACCGTTACGTATGAGGTAATAGCTACTCTACATCAAATAGTAGTAATAGTAAATCAGTGAGTAACGTGCAAACTCAATGCCGTCTTCATTGTCCACTTCAGTTATAAGTCTCAATAACCTAGTCGTGGTTAAGTGTGAGAACATCACCATGATATATAAGTTAAATTGCGCGTTCGTGTTCTAATTCTGGCACAGATAATTGAATATCGAATAATTAGACTTGCTGCATAATTTATGAAACTTATTCTCAAATATCGCCTGACGTGTGGTGTGGATGTTATGACAATGAGATAACAGATTAAAAGTCATTGTCTGTTGGTCAAGAATTACATTATTTCTCCCAATAACCATCATACTAAAGGACGTTATAGTTAAAAATCAGAAAAAATTAAAAATTATGAGCCAAAATTATTAAATATATTAGAAATAATTAATCATTAAATTTATTAGAAATAATTAATCACATTAAATTTATTAGAAATAAATAATCATTAAATTTATTAGAAATAATTAATCATTAAATTTATTAGAAATAATGTACATCTGTAAAGTATGTTAACTAAAAATTGGTAAAGAAAAACTTCCAGAGAAAAAATGGAGATCAGATTTCCACACCAAGGTACATAAAACTTTATAATGAGCTTTACTTCTTTTTAAGCATCTTTAACTACTTGATGATCTATGTTGGTAACAAGTTCATAAATCTTTAGCACTCAGCCTAAAATTCGACCGTCAAGTTGTAGCTAGTTCTAATACTTCCGAAGGATTCAAAAACAAACAATGGATTCTGAACTATGATACCAATTGTTGAAAAGAGCTCGAAGATAGATTGGAATCTGAGAGTCTATCATATATTAATCACGGCGGGATCATCAAGATTATGATAACGAGAGACTTCAGAAAGTTTTTGAACTGGGAGGAAATTACTTGGCATTTGATGAGAAGTTTGCCTCATTCTCCTTTTCTGACCCAGTAAATACGGTTTATCTTTCCCTAGATCTCTGTGCAAAACAGTTTGATGAGAAATATTCTAAAGTTGCGAACATAAGCAATTTAAACAATTCATTTCAAGAATATTTTGCTAAATTAGAGAGTTAGAGATTTTGTTGCTATGGGAAAGATGATGGTAAATAATGGTAACTAGAAAAATTATAGAAAATAGTCTAGTTTTTATTTCAAAAATATTCTTTTCTGGTGTATAATTAATTGACCACTAATTAATAAAGGTATATAAAGTATTATTTTCTTTTAGTTATTCAAAACTTTGTTAGTTATTGCATATAACATTACCCCTTAAAATAAATTTTGCTGATTTCTTTTTGACATATTTGGGTCTAAAATACATTTCCTCAATAAGATACATTGCAGATTTTACAATTAAGATAATTACGGTAATTTTTATGCTTTTATTGATCTCAATAACTTTGAAAACAAGTTTATGTATTATGAAAACTATCTTAAGAAAAGCTTTCTTCCACCCCACCCCCTACAAATAATTTATTATTTTAAATAAAGCCATCCAAAAATGTGTGTGGTTATACTTTAGCAAATATTTTCAACAAAATATGAGATATGACGTATTTTCTTAGGATAAATTTGAAATTTTTTGAAATTGACATAGAGAGAGAGTAGAGAGAGAGAGAGAGTAGAGAGAGAGAGTAGAGAGAGAGAGAGAGAGAGTAGAGAGTAGAGAGTAGAGAGAGAGTAGAGAGAGAGTAGAAAGAGAGAGTAGAAAGAGAGAGAGTAGAGAGAGAGAGTAGAAAGAGAGATAGAGTAGAGAGAGAGAGAGTAGAGAGAGAGTGTAGGTAGAGAGAGTAGAGAGAGAGAGAGTAGAGAGAGAGTGTAGGTAGAGAGTAGAGAGAGAGTAGTAGAGAGAGAGAGTGTAGAGAGTAGAGAGTAGAGAGAGAGAGAGAAAGAGTGAAGAGAGAGAGAGAGAGGAAAGTATAATGTTTTATTTATAATGATAAATAATTCAGATAGAACTTTTTGATAAATATGTAACTGTCTTTATTTTAGGAAGAATGTTGATTTTTTTTATTTTGAATGGTTTGCTCAAAAAGTGTATTTCTTATTGCTGAATTCAAATTTTCAAACTCTTATTTTGTTGAATTGTCCTTTTTGGAAAAACTACGTCAAATTTCTTTATAGTCATATTTCATTAATATCCCAGATAATAAATTAATGCTATCAAAATACAATTATTATTTTTAATTTTTAAACAATTAAATATTGTGTTCGGAATTTTCAATAAAACTTCAGTTTATAAGATGCATAACTTTGCATTCTTTAAGAAATAATCTTTTCTCTCTCTATCTCTCTCTATATATGTATATACACAAGAAGGTGAAAAGGATACATCGAGACTAAAACCCAAAACTACAATAAAATGACAAAATTCTCAATAAATAATTATTTATTAATCAATAACACACATTGCACCATGTGCCGAACTATACATTGTACTTCCACTTCCTCCCAAGTATATTATTACCGGAAGCCGCGTGCAGATCACCGTGGAGTATTCGAGACAGCAACATGTTTTCTCGTGAACTGCAGGTGAATGTCTGATGTTTCTTTTTCTCCTGAAGAATAGAAGAGAAAGTCAAAGAAAGTTTTAGTATTCCTTGTTTTAATTGTTAATTAGTATTTTTAATACGTGGTGACATAAATTTTTTATCAATACGAGAGAGAAAATAAGATTTTGTTCAATTTAATTCCCGAGAAATAGTTTATGGACGTTATGATTCAAATAAAATCATTTTATCATGATTATTTTTAAATTTGAATTCATCGTGGTCATTTATTCATTTGTATTTACCTTTCTTCGACTTTTATATGAGTTAATAATGACTACCACAAAATATAAATTAGTTTTACCTAGTTAAGTCTGACTGGGTTGTCTGTTTTAATAATGATATCCGTATCCAGGTCCCTTAAAGTAGACTTTGGAGTATCCTCCATGGCTACTTCCGTAGTTGGTGCTGTATGCTCCGTGTCCAGCTCCATGACCATAAGCGGGAGCATGTCCAACAGCATAACCTCCAAGTCCGTGGCTAGTGACGTATCCTCCAAGTCCATGTCCAGCACCATATCCTCCGAGTCCATGTCCACTGGCTACATGACCACTGTGTCCGTGTCCGGATTTGCCATATCCTGAGCTGAGATGACCGTGAGATCCATATCCGTGACCTCCGTGTTTGTTGTGAGATCCATAAGCGTTGTGGCCACTTGTTGCATGAGCTGCAGAGTCATGGTAAGATTTGCTACCGTGATCTCCATAGGATCCATGGTGAGCTCCGTGGTCGGTAATGATGTCGTGATGGCCTCTCACCTAGATTTCAAAAAATAAAATGTACAGTTTTTTAAAGTTATATGTTATGTTTTATTATTTGAGTATAAATAAAAGATGTTTCATATATATATATATATATAATAATTATTAATGAGATTCCTTTCTATAAATGAATCCCTTCATAAAATATATATTTTATAAATGCCAAATTTGTATCTGTAAAAGCTTTTAAATAGTACACATAATTGTTACTTCTTATTTTAACAAGAATTTACTTTTAAAAAAATGCAATAGTCTCTTCAGGAGTTACGTATGGAAATTTATTTTATTTTAATAATATCATTCTAAATTTACAGAAAGTTTCTTAAGAAACAAATACTAATGCATTGTTACAATTTTCTTAATAAAATTTATACCAAACACTTTAATGAAGAGTCAATTCATAATCTATTGAACTAATACTTATATATATAAAATTGAAGTACAGTAATTTTTATTTAGCATAAATATGAAACAAAAGGTTTCATAATTCTTTAAATATTTACTCTTAACAAGGAAAACAATATATTTAGCAGAATTATTACACCCTTGTATATGTGTAAATATTCTCTTATTTAAAAGTCTTATAAAGAAATAAATACCTTGTCGTAGTGATAAGCCTTTTCATATCCATCACCCTTATCGTGGCTGTAAGATCCAATGTTTTTGTAGTTGCTGTAGTGATCGTCATGAGCTCCATGAGCTGAATGGGCTCCATGAGATCCAATAGCGTGGCTACCATGAGCGGCATATCCAGCGTCACCATGATGTCCGTGGCTACCATAGGCACTGCTTCCATGAGCCCCATGTCCAGACAGATGGTGTCCATGAGCTCCATATCCATGATCAGAAGATGCTCCATGGTGTCCAAGGAGGGGATATGCTTGAGCAATTGCAGCAGAAAGCAGCAGAGAAGCAACGATGAACTGCGAAATTACATGAGAAAAAGTTGAATATAAACCAAATTTTTAAAGACCAAGCTCTCTCTCTTTATATTATGCTTTTCTTTTTTTTTCTAAAACAATAATGATTAAGAGAATATTTTGAATTTAAAAACATTTTTTACTTTAAATGTAGTTGTGTCGTTATTTTATGTATTGAAATATTTCTTAGGAAAATTTAAACAGTCTAAAAAATAATATTGGGATATTTATTTGTAATTTAAATATTGTTTGAAAAAGTTTAACTTTATGTTTTTTGCAAGAATTTTATGCTTAAAATAGAGTTACGGAAAACTTCTGCAATAAATATATATTATTTAAAAAACTGGAAGAATCATAATAATTCAGCAAATGAAAAGATACTACATATATATATATATATATATATATATATATATATATATATATATATATATATATATATATATATATATATATATATATATATATATATCCCAAAATTATTTTTCATCAAGAAAGAAGGATTAAATTTAAATGTAAATGCATGATAAAAATAATATAGCCATTCTGATTTTAAAACATTATTGTAATGTCAAATGAATTTACTTAAAGAGGAGATTTTTTTATGATTTGACATTTAAAAATTAAATAGTGAATTCGATTTAAAATTTTTAAATAAGAAATTTTCGTAAAGTAAGTATATAAATTTACTGCAAAGGGAGAATAAAGTGTATTTGCACCAATATGTTTTCCAAATTTCTTAAAAATAATAAAAATAAATTTTTTCAAAAATGTAATTTATTTTACTCAACATTTATTTAAAATTCAATGTTTGCAATTTAACTATTAAAGCAATATTTTTCAATAGCTGCACCTAAGAATTACTTAATAAATATAACTACTAATCATAGTTTTTAAAATTTTTACTATCAAATATAGTTTCATCAAATGAGTCTTGAGCAAACCAGTGGTTCAAAAAATTGGATAGGGTTACACGTTGTGTCGAATCATTCAAGTAACCAAAATAAAATTTTTATCACTGAAGACTCTCTCTGTTATCACAATACTTCAAAATAATTTTAAAAATTAGGCTGCAATAATTTAAAATAAAGAATATGCTACTAATACTTAATCTTTGGTGTTAATATGTTCAGTCAACACTGTATATTTTTTAAACTCGTTTCCTGAGAACTGTTGCTTGAAGCATTGTTATTTAAATGTTAAATCTAATATAAAAATGCCGCTTTATTTTAAATTTAGTTTGAAAATTTATTCATGCGTTTCATAAAAGTAACAGCTAAGTATCTCTAAATCTACTCTAATCCTTCTTTAAAATTAGAAAATTTAAATTAAATCTTGAAGTGAATTTGTCTTATAAATATTGAATTAAGTTGCTTAGTATTTGCATAATTATAAACGGTTGAATCTTAATGCACTGTCTTTTTAAAGCTACGGAATATAGTCCCTATTCCCAAATTTTGAAAACATAATTAGTTTTTTTTATTTCTAAAATTATTTTTCTTCGTTAATTTAAAATACATTAAGTATTTAATTAAATTGAGTTGATACTTCCTGTTAAAATCATGAAATATATCACTCAGTATTTTATTAATTTTTTTTAACATTGAAATTTGAATATCCTCTAAAATATGCATTATTCAATATAAAAATCATATGATCTAAGGAGGAATAACTAAGAATATATTGCACCTTAAGCTTTTGAATAGGAAAACTTTATGAAATTCTTAAAATTTCAATAACTTCTTTTTAAATTCATATCGGTAAAACATTTGCTTTATACTCACTACTATTAATGGATTTTAAAGATACCCTATATAACTAAACCAATTTACAACGTACAATTCGTAACCCATTTAATATTTCGTTAAATCTTAATTCTCTTGTAAAATTTTCTTTAAATGTCAAACAACTTCCGTAAAAAAATGACCATGAATATTAATTATCTTCCTTGTAAGTTTATTTTTAAATCCTCATTTATTTTTCTTCAAAAATATTCTTAAATATAAATCCTAATCTTACTAATAAAAAAATTTTCTTAAGATCAGTTATCTTTTCGATTATTTTTTCTTATATCATATTGATATTAACTTCTTCATATTACTTTCAGTTTTAATTTAATTCTCCACATTCAGTCAATTAAAAATCCCACAATAATATATAATCGTTTTTTTCCTCTATTCCTTCTCTTCAAAACAACTTCTATAATTGCATTTAAAAATTACCACCAAAAACTACTAAGTCCCTTTCTAAAGATAAACTCCCCTACAATACCTCTTCCTTACATGTATCCACAAGAAACTCCAATAGACCAACTCACCATATTCATCTTGATGGTAAGTCCAAGCACTGAGTTGAGAGATGTAGAAGAGAGAACAGCACCCGATGCAGTGTGAATGCTTCGGGCGAGTGCCTAGCTTTTATAGTTATGTAACGGGGGACCAACTTTGCGAAAGAATAGATAAGCGTTATGTGGACATGAAATAAAACAAATTAAAAAAACGAATAAAAGAAATCTCTGTGTTCAACAATGGCTTGGCGTGGCCGATATGGTGAAAGTGAATACCTGAGTTTACAAATTGTCTCTCCATCTGATCTGTGTTTAAAGGAGGTCAGTTTTTCCGGATGCGGAGAGCAGGGGGAGATAGGCCCATTATGTTACGCTGTTAGATTTACGCGAAGCCGCTAATACAGTACCATACAATGGAAAAATGGATTCTTGAGATTAGGATGAAAGGGTCAAGGAGGAAAAAATGTATTTCTTTTCGGAACCCCTTTTTTCTTTCTTGTTTGCTCGCTGCAAAGGGGACGTTTTACAAATTGTTTTGGGTGAAACTTTCTCTAGAAGAGGATGAGTGATTACTCTTCGAGTATAAGATGGGATGATGAAAACATAAATAAAGATGAAAGTGTGAAATGAATTTGTAAAGTTGTCGAGAAAAATAATATGGCGTTTTATTTGAATGAAAAATTAAGAAGGGTTGATAAATGTTTTTGCTGAAAAGAGTAGGAAAAGGTTATTTGTATTGATAAAATAAAAACAACAACATTTTCTTGGGTTCTTTAGTGTCATTGGTGATATAATCTATATTTTGAGAAATATGTCCTTCACCTGTGAACTGTAGCCTTAAACAAATCTTGAAAATGATAAAACACAAAATGTAATTTATTTACATTGAAATTTTTACACCCACAAGTACTTATAAAAACAAATCTAAATACATTATTTAACCTTTATAATATATCCTTATTAACAATTTAAAGGTTTCAATACGTTTTTTTGAATGAAGTGAAGGATGTTTTTTATTGAACGTTTAGAAATGAAACTTAATATATTACTTAACCTTTAATACACCTTATGAAACAATTAAAATACATCAACATATTTTTCTCTCTAATAGAATTTTAAAATCTTACACAATTATCAGGAATATTTATTTCGGTCAAAGACATTTATTTCATTGATGAAGCAAAGATGGATCATAAATCTTTTTTTTTTTGGAATTTTTAAAGCTTTTCTTTTTAGCCGTGAAATTTCTATTACTCTGAGCCTTATTTTACTTAATAATTAATCGAATCTTTAGCTAGCTCTTATAATTAAAGCTGTTAATTTATTAATACTTTTAAAAATCCTGTTATTTATTTATTTATTTGTATCTTTTTAATTTTTTTGATTTTATCGTGGCAGTAATTTTTCGATAAAAAAAGGTAGGAAAAAAATCAGATTATTTTAGATTTTGTGAGACACCTTCATCAAAAAAATTAATTTATCCCCAGATTATAAACTTAGTTTTTTTGCATGATTGATAAAACTTTTACAAGTACAATCGTACCCCGATTTAACGAATTCATCTTGACCGATCATTTTTTTCTTTTAATTCGGGGTTATTTTTATATCGGTGTCCAAGCAAAATACAAATTTTTTGCACTTCCCTTTTTGAAATTCTATTATCAGCAACTACACAAATAATATTCGTAGTTAGAAATTATACATTTTTATTCAACAACTAAAATACTATTAGTGAATTATTACGCACCAATTAATTATAAATCTTAAAACACTGTGACTAATAGATTTTTGACAATCTTTTTGGTTTCTGATGCAAAAGAGTTATTTTTCCACTTTAGGCAGTTAGGAAAATAAAGCGCCGTTTACATTCTGATGCATAAGGTATGTTTTCCCAGTTTGCAAACAATTCAAAGCATTAAAAAATGTATCAATAGGATGTTTAATAAGAAAATGTTTTAATAGGAGATTAGTTATTAATTTCTGAACCAGAATCGCTATTCATTAGCTCCTACAAGTCAACAATTTCATCAACTTCAGTTGCACAGGTGTATAATCCATCATCAAAAGCAACATTATCTTTAAAATCTTAAAATATCTCCTGCATTGTGAAGTAGGATAAGAAAGAAAATTCCTGTCCTATTCAAAACTCATACGATAGGTTACACTCATGACTCATCTTCTCCTGTAAAGTCTAATAAGAGTCTACACCCTTTCCCGTTGAAATTTGCTGCGAACAAAAAAAAAGGTCTTTTTCTGTTCAGGAAAAAAAGGATATGTAATTTGAAAGAAATCTAGGTTTATTTATTTTTTTTTCTAATACAAACTATTAAAAAAAATTTCAGCCGTTTAAATAATTCGTTGATTCGGGGTTTAATATTCGTTAAATAGGGGGTTTTGCCTTCATTTTAATCAGGGAAAAAGAAAAATTCGTTTAATAGGGGTACGGTAAATTGAGCTCCAACTGCATGCACTAAAGTAGTTATATTCTATATCTTTATAAAAAAAATATTTTTGATTTTATAAATGTTATAGTGCTGAGATTGAGTGATCATATAAGCTAATTCATTTCATATAAATATATCTTTTTTTTTTGTTTAATGAATAAATTTTGCGATGTAAATTATCACCTGCGTTATATATATAATATCTAATGTAGTATTAAAGATACAATAAAATTTCAAAATTTTGTTAATAATGTTTTTGAAAGAAATGTAACCCACTAAAATTATTGACCGATTTTTCTCAACATTCTAATAAAATAGTAAGAGCATTCATGACTTTTGTTTTTATCTGAAAAATTATTTTAAAAAAAAGTAATATTTTACAGTACAAATATTCCTTAATACTTGTCTCGGGAATGTTGAATCATATTTACATTTCTTCTAATTTAAACGAATATTTGCATCAAATTTGTATTCTATTCACCTGAGCAAAATAATTTTAATACCAAAAGTTAAACAAGAAAAAATCAGAATTTTTTTTAAAAAAATTAACTAAAAATTAAACTTTACTGAAGATATATGACACCTTTTCATTGGCAATGAATCTAAAATTATACTTTGTACTGATAAATATGATAAAAATATTATTCTACTGTAGCTCCCAAAATTTTACACGGATAATTAAAATATAAAATCATTAGAAAGATAAATATTGAGGTTATTTTCATATACAGTTAAATTTTCAATATCTGTAATCAAATTCATGCAATTGAAGCATGATAACTTTTGAAATAAAAACTTCTTCATGTAAATATAGGGTATGGTATAAATGAAGTCAATATATAAGAGATGAGCTATGTAGACTGTGTTGACACCTTAATTTTCATAACACTTTTATCAACGAAATGATAACAAAAGTGATAATGAATAGTTCTTATTATATTAAAAATAAACGTTTCATTTAACCTCAATTATCATTTTGGGAAGATAAGCTCTTCTCACGAAAATCTTCCTAATCACGCAATGTAAGAGCTCATTTATCTCCATTTGCGTTACGAATGTCGTGATGGATTTCTACATTCTCAGGCTCTAAAATACATATTACCTACATTTATACACTATTAGTGAAATCCATTACTTCCAAAATTTACTTACTAATAGGAAGAAACATTACACAATGACTTTGAAAACTGACCTTTGTAATGCTAAATGATTTTCGAAATACTTTCTCTTGTGTTGTAATAACTTTTATTGCCCTTTCAACACTCATATCATATATTTTTACAGTTTAAATAATCACACTTGTTTTCTTCTTAGAATCTATATTTCATATTCTGGAATTTCAAGGAACTGTAAAGAGACTCGAAGGGTTTATATTAACAGCACCAAATGTTACATGTATTAATTTTCCCGCGGTTGCTTATTATTTTAATGTTTATTTTTTCTGAAAATAGATTTATAAATATTATGTAAGTATACTAGTATTAATAAAACAATAGTAGTATATATTCACAAAAGATTTCACAATTACATTATAAAGTTGAAAGCAGCAAATTCATTAAGTTATCGAAGTTAAAAAATTTTAAAAAAAGTGTTGTATCGTGAAAAAATTACTTTATTTCTAAATTATATTTGTTTTATTTTATTTTTCTCCTTGGTTCTAAAGCAGTTTATTTTGCAGATTAGAATTCATACAATATTTACTTTTTGGGGGGGAGGTGAATAAACATAGGTACTGTGTATTTTACATTTTATTCATATCTCATCAGATCCTTATATAAAATATAATTAAAACTACAAGAAGCTGTTGTGAAATAACGTTTTATTTGGAATGTAGATATGAAACTGGTTAGGTAATACATTTTAAGATGTACGAAGCATTGTACCAATAAGGATTTATCCTACGAGAGAGAAAATTGGTAGATGTGAGGAAATTAAAAATTCTAATAGAATCACAGAAATTGAATATTTTATTCAGAAACTACAAGAACAATAAAAAAACATAATAATGCTTTGGCACACGTCTCCCTAATGCAAAATGTTATTCTCTTCAGTGTTAAATAATAATATTGGTAGATGTGTTATTTTGGGATTTTTGGCCAAACATTTTTATGCTGGTGAGTTAGATTGGCGTGATCTAGGCAAGATCGAAGATACCTTCTCAATAAAATGCAATTGCACTTTACTGAGAAAAGATCTGGTTTTCACTTAAGCTGTAAATTGTCGGTGAAACACGATGACAAATACTTGTTTTCCGTGTGCTGGGGGGATTCATTTTTAGAAAGTAAGAATATAAGTTTAAAATCCCGAAAAGAAAAGAAACATTAAGGGTTATTTAAAATTATTTAATAAAGGTAAAATATGTTCAAGTACAACTTTGCTATAGACTTGCGGGAAGAAGGCAGCAGACTTCTTGTAATTTATGTATGTATAATATATATAATATAGTTACTGTTCTCTAATATTGATACATGATTCGTTAATAATCACTAGAGCTGAAGCATACAAAAGCAGAAATTGTAAAATAAACCAGTTATTAGAATTTAGAAACATATATTAGAAATTATAGAAATATAATAGAATTTAAAATAGACAAATAAATATATGGGTGCTGCAGTATTAAAAATATTGCTGATTTAGGACAGCTCTTATGTCCTAAACATATGTAAACCTTTTGCTTTAATATGTAAACCAATTTACATAAAAAAGGAGGGTTAACATGTTTTTTTGGTCAGCCAACCTTTCCCCTTTCTGTTAATAATTCTGAGCAAAATGCTATATATATATATATATATGTGTGTGTGTGTGTGTGTGTGTGTATAATATAAATATAAATCTTAAAATATATTACGTTTTTTGAGATATGTCCAAGGTTACCAACCTTTTTTGAACTGGAGCCCCCCTTTTCTAGTGAATATTTCAATACAGCCACCCTCCCAATCGAGAGAAATAAGAGCGTACATAACACAAGGTGAAAACAAGAATTAAATTTTTTAAAAATATTCTAAAACTAATAGAATATATTTTTTTAAAGCCTACAATTTTTTTAATTACAAATCTGAAATAGCTATTCCCACGAATATATATAATTTTATAATACATACAATCAACATAATGTATAACCAACGTTAAAGTTTACTTTTGTTAGTACATAATCAGCGTGTTTTTTAGTCTTTTTTAGACAATATTTGGTTAATCTGCCAGTGCCCCTTCATATTACCTCAAAACTCCTTAACTTACTCTGGGTCTTTTACTGCCCCCCTGAAAACCTCAAGCACCCAAAAGGGGGCGTTATCACCCACGTTGAGAACCTATGATATAGTACATGCACACGCATGGTATTCTTATGAAAGTTAGATAAACAAAAACATATGTTATTCCTGTTAACAACTGTGTTATTTGGTTAAGTTCATTAAATGTTCTTTTATTAAATTGATTAAGCGTACTTAATTTCGAATTAATACATTCACCATAATTTTGGTTGCAAGATAATTTTTAGACTGTGTAAAATTCTTCGTCCATTTACTTTGTCATAGAAACTGTCTTTTAAGAAAAATTGGAGATGTATAAATCAGCTTAAAATATTAACTTAGAAAGCACAAAAACTTCATTTGAAAGAGTATTATTCGTTTGAATACTGCAAATCAATGTAGTTAAACTTTCACAGCTTTGATGTGAATACTTAATTGTACCTTTAAGAAAACTTCCCAATTTTCTTTCAGTTTTATTACTTTATCTTTTAAAACTGCAACTCATGCAGAATTGCTTCCTTCCTCCACAATTAAACTGATCAAAGAGGTGGGAGGGCAATACATTTACAAAGCCTAAATCACCATAATGCAGATTTTTTTTGTTTGTTATTTTCTAATACTTCTGAAGTTCATATATTTCTCATTTCATAGTCTGAAATTCCCTTTTTTTATTCTTTACCCTTTCAGTTAATTATGTTATAAATTTTTGCAATAAATATTTTTATATTTAATGAACAATATCTAATTTATTTCTGAAAATTTAAAAAAGTAAAAGTGACCCAGAAAACTAGTTTCGTACATACAAATTAGATGTAAAAAATTTATTTTCATAAACAGAATTCTAGGAACACAATGCGTATTTAGACCTTTAATAACCATTTTTAAGTCTAATCTACATAAAGGCATTGAACAGAATGAAAATACAGAAAAACTGGTAATGGTATTCTTTTATTTGAATTTTTTTCTAAGAATAGTTTATTAATATTTTATTCCAAATTGTATGCATATTATTTTGTCTATTATTATATTTTATATTTTTCAATAAAATACTAAGCACACCAGTTTTTGGAATATGTATTTTTATTAAATGTTTTGGAAATTTTCAAAATTTTCAGTCTTTAATAAAGGTACATATTTTGTACATTTTACAATTAACGGAAAAAATATTTCAAAAGTACAAAAATTTTTATCACAAAGTTGGGAATGTGTTTCTGAAGTCAGAAATTTCTTATCTAAGCTGAATTGAAACGCGAGCAACCTAAAACATTTACAAATCCAAATTATACTTGCGACTTATCCCATATACTCAGACATTCTTCGATAAAAATAATTATTTTTAAAGACAAACATTTAAGATGAGTAACTTTGAAAAGTTGAAGTATGGAAATTTGGAAGAAAATGAGGACCAATGGCATTTTTTTCGGTAAATGTTCTTGTAAATATTTCAAGTGAGTCAAGAAAGATACAAACAATATTTATTTGCCAAATATTTTTATTTTTTTGTAAGAAGTTAAATAATTTAACTCTTTTGTGTCTTTATAAAACATACACACACATGATATTGATATGCGGAAAGAATGATAGTAGAAAACTTGCGTTACTTTTGTTAAGGTATCCGACTACGTTCGGAACCGTGATTTTAAAAAAAGCGCATAAATGGGTCATTTTCATGATATTTAGTGTCACTTAGATTAGAATACATGCATAAAATTGTTTTGACAAAAATTTTTATTTAAATATAATATTTTGGCAAAAAATTAACTTAGAATAATCTTTTTTCCAACTGCTCTTCTTTTGTGAAAAATGCTTCTATTAAAATAATATTTTGCCTGTATATAGCTCAGACCTCTTTACAGAGGCTCAACTAGAATTTTTGAAAAATTCACATTATTTTTAGAGTTACCCCCAATCGGAATAATTATTGGCATTTTTTTCTTAAAATTGCTCCCCTCTGTTGTCGTAAAACATAGATAAACCCACTTCTAAGTTTTATATTTCAAAAATTCTAGTTGAGCCTCTGTACAGAGGTCTGAGCTATATACAGGCAAAACTTTATTATAATAGAAGTATTTTTCACAAAAGGAGAACATTTGGAAAAAAGATTATTCTACGTTAATTTTTTGCCAAAATATTGTATTTAAATAAATTTTTTTTGTCACAATGTCCTTAAAATAATTTTATGCATATATTATAATCTAAGTGACACTAAATATCATGAAAATTATCCTTTTATGCGCTTTTGCAAAATCACCGTTCCGGTAGTTGGATACCTTAAACAGCTGTGTTATTGGGTTTTCATATATAACGCGTTTGTTATTAAGTTCATTAAATATTCTTTTATTGAATTGATTAAACGTAAGTAATTTCTAATTAATTCATCCATCACAATTTTTGTTGGAAGATAATTTTTTTTACCGAACCAAATTTTTGTACTGTGTATCCATCACAATTTTTATACTGCGGGAAATAAAATGAGAAATAAGATTTCCACTGCATAATTGTACTTTAGTAAATTTGGTTAATAGAATTATATATAACGGTCCTTATTTTAAATGATTTCGGTGTAGCATATTTTATAATTAACTCAAGTTATACTTCCCACTTTTTATAGATTTTATATCAGAATCATTATTGCTAAAAAACTACCAAGCCTTGCAAGGATTTCCGAAATTAGAAAAATATTTTTTTCTAAGAACTAACTGCATTGAAATTGGAATAAAGGACATTCACAGTAGACTTGAAGTACATTGTGTAGTTAATCGCATATCTTTATTAATAGTGTACAATTAAAAAATTTCCTATGTTAGAAAAGACGAATTTGTACATTTTCATTAAACTCTAGTTTAAGAAAATTAATTATGCAGTTTCTATTTTTGCATTCGGGATTTTTCTTCATTATTCTTTCAATTTTTTCATTTTCCTTTCACAAAGTTGAAAACATTAATTTGTCTCTCATAAATTCTACCTCATAAATTTATGAGATAGCATGTGCAATATATTTTAAGATTTTATAATTGTTTCTTCTTTATCATCACATATTAGAGACAAAAACAATTATTAACAGCTAAATTTAATCATAAACCGATGGTCTCAATGCCTTTATGAAGGAAAGCAATCTTTACAAAAGATTCTAAATGTGAAGTAAAAATATTAAAATTTAAGACATGAGATATATATGTTTTAGAAAATCGTTGTTTCTTGGTGTTTTTAAGTTTTTTTTCTATCACAAATTTTATGAGCTGGTGAGCTTTTCTTAGTATTTTGAAAGAGCTATGCTACACAATAAATGGTATCTTTATAAAGTATTCAATTTATCAGAGTTGATACAAAAAAGGATATTTTTTGAAACCATACATCATTGTATACCACCTCAGGCTTATGGTAAGACTTTGAGAGAAGAAAAATAATAAACTTTTTTCTTTTAAATCTATGTGTATTTGTCTCGCTTATTATTTAAATGTAACTCAATAAGAATATTTTGATGGATTAATAATATTTTTTAAGTCAGATTAAATACTTTGTAATGAAAAGATTGTAAGCAACGTATGATATTAATCCATTAAGCAAAAAAATAAAATTAGCAAGTTTACACACACTCAAGTTTCATTTTTTAATTTGTTCTTAGTTTTAGTTTCCATTTTGAATGCAAATCCTTCATCAACCTTGAATTACTTACTGATATTCTCCATAAATTTTCTTTTTTCCACGTCTTTAGAATTTTTATGAAAATACATTTACTTGTTTGTAATATTTTTCTCTAAGTATTTTAAATTTTATCAGTTCTGATACATTGTTGAGTTGAATTGCTTTCACATAAAGAATTTAGCTACTTATTTTCCTCTCAACCTCAGAGTTGCGAGATTGTGCTATCTCTCATGTAAAATTGCAAACTTTTTTTATATTACAAATATTATATAAAATCTCATAGAAATATTTTAAATAATGTAATATGTAATTCTTAAGAAAATAGGTATATTTCATTTATTTAAATGTGAAGCGTAATTTTAAATGATCATATATGCACTCTGTCTTCAGTTATTTTCATAAACAATGAAAGATTCAGTCATCTCTTAAGGTGGTCAATTAACAGTTCAAAATTAATGCCCCTACCAATAATAATCTGAATCTGTTTACTGGTGATACTGATTCTTAGATATTAACACAGTTTAAACTGAATTATGATAGAGTTTCACAATCAAAAGAAAAGAAACAAACTTTGTGCAAAAAAATTTTTCCACATGTTTGGTTTTGAAAACATTTGAGACTTAACTTCGTCAAATAATATTTAGGAATTTGTATCAAATTTATTTATGTTGTTTTTCTCATTTTATATGGTTGTTTTTACTAATCAAAGATTGTATCGCATCGTTAGTCAATCTCGATGAACCCAAAAATTTCTAAAAGGTCTAAAAGCAGAAGAGGATCCTGAGAAGGACCTCATCCTTTTTAAGAGGACATGGTACGATTTTACGCACAGATTTTTAATTTAAGGATTTTTAAAAATTATTTGATTGTCTCCTATGTGTGTATACTATGTAACACAGATTTTGTGCTCAAAATGACGTAAAAATCTGGCAATTTAATTTTTTAACGAAAAAACTTAAAATTTGTGAAGTAATTTTAAAATGCTACTCCTACAAAAATTTACGTACATACATGAAATTTGATTTACAAGTACGTCAAACTATGTATAATAAAAGTTGGTATGTATTTTGCGATAACATGATTGGTATTCGTACAATACCTCTTTTTATGAACTCTTATTGAAAATTCCTTAAAAAATGTATAAATTCTGAGTTCATTATTTTTTTAAAAAATAAGTATTGCTTTGATTTAAAAATACATACTAACTTTTGTTACGTGTACTATTGGCATTAGGTAAAGAAAATTCAAAGCATTAGGCACAATAGAAAAAAACGACTCAGCATTTTAAATGAAGACAAACTAGTTATTTTATCTTTCTGAGATAAGTAAATTTAAAGTTTTGATTTGCCATAGGGATGTGAATAAAAACGAATGTAAAAGCTATCATAATTCTATGTTTCTTAAGTTTAGAGCTTTCAAATTTTGTGAGGTTATAGAAAAGTATATAAAAAAATAATTTAGACTAAAAAATTAAATTTGATTATCTGACCGATTTTGATCAATTGAATCGTACAGTGTTCCCTTAAAATCCAAACAAACCAAGGTTTTGGAAAGAGAGACCAGCTCGAAATAACACCAGTGGTACCCCGCAAATATCTTCTAACCCTGACGAAAAGTAAGTGTTTTTATATGACCACTCATAAAGCGCGAGATGACGATCTGATATTTCCTAGCCATAAGCTTCAATGAACTTCCTACATTTCTTCCGAAGTACCAAGGATGACTAGGAGAAGTTCTTCCAAGTTGGTTGAAATCAGTCTTCTTAAGAGAGGATAATTCGCTCTAAGTAAGAGAACCAACAGGGCTCGCCCCCACCTCAGCCACAGTTCTGACCAAGAAATCTGTTTTCTTATTACCATCCATGCCCACGTAAGACATGAACCACTAAAAATGTACAATATGACTAGAAGAAATCATATCAAGAAGATTTAGGATATCAAGGCTAGCCTGGTCCAATTCAAAACATGCTAACTGTAGCACGGCTGTCAGTCAGAATCCAAACTTTAAACGGCTTGAAAATTATCCTCGGCTTCACATGCGAACTGTAAATTTCTCTCACATTTAATATCTAATATAATTACATTAAAAATAATCGTATTTAAATGAAAGATGTATATCTTCTAAAATTAATATCTATACATGAAGGAACATATACGCTTATAAAGAAAATAGCAACTTTGTAGCGTTCTAACCAATAAACGCAGCTTCATGAAATTGACAAGCTAACCGCGAATTAGGATGGAGAACAAAAAGAAAGACGACTCGAACTTTCAACCATTTCCTTTCCAATCCATGCATTGATTGGTTGGGGAGCTGCCTTGATGTCGCTATGTAGTTTTCTGTTTTTAATCTTTAAGCATACAACTAAATAAATTATTAACTAATTTTTAGAAGTGTTTTAACTTCAATATTTGATGGCATGATCTGGAGTCTACCCAAGCTCTATAGCTTCATTGGCTCTACATTTTTAATTGGCAAAGTAAAAAAAAAATGTTTCAATGAAAGTTCATTATACCCAAAAGAATTGACACTTAAATTTTTACAAATATTCTAAATATAAAGCGTGTAGTAACATTTATAATCACAAATAACAATTAAAATCTGATTTAAGTATTGATGATATCAAGAAAAGTATAAAATTATTATATAACCTGAAAAAGAAAAAATGCACGCAGTAAGTTTATTTAAGAAAATTTTTTAAGTGCATTAAAAATTATTAAAAAACTTTTAATTAACAGTTATTAACTCGTTTAGGGACAAAGCATTCGCATTCCTTTCTGCTTGCTAAGATAAAGTATCATATCCCACCCCAGCTCGTACCATGGTAAGACGTAAGGCGGCGTACATCGCACATTTTAGTACACAAAAGACTACAAAAATTTATATATATTTATACTTTATAAAAGTAGCGTAAGTATCCCAACAAATAACAGAAAATGTTGTGAAACCGTATAAGGTAGCTGTCGGCAAACATGTAAGCGTTGCACTTTGAAGTAACGTGAGCTCTTTTGGTGATGGATCTCGTAATTTTGAACCTGATCTAATTTGATCTTCATTCTCTAAACTTCCACATCACACTAAGATGAGGACTTTAAGCTTAGATAGATTTAACGCACAGAAGCCACTTTACATTGTGTGACTTCAATGGTATCAAAACTCAGATTTTGATAAGAACAAACCTCACCACGATTTTGCGATCATGACTCCCCTACTACTGCGATAACATGCTCGTAATTACCGTAAAAGAAAATGGTTTAATTAATTTTACTGTTTTTAAAAATGTACACAATCGTAAATCAATGATTAAAACATATATTTGTTTAATATTTAATAGTTTTATATTAACCGATTACTAAAATGTTGCATTTTACTCTAAGAATGTTATAAAAGATTATTGGAAAGAAATATTAAGATTTTATATATATATATATATATATATATATATATATATATACACATATATGTATAAACCCTTTCTCTCTCTCTCTCTCTCCTAAGATATACATGTATCCAATTATCATCTAAAAAGAAAACTAATAAGGAAATTTCATTGTAATTTCAAAATTAAGTAATTAAAATAATTAATACAGCTCTAACAAATTAGAAAGAGTGAGAAAATGCTAAGCAAGGTTATTACGTAATCGCTTTTAAGTAATTAGTCGATTAAAAGAAATGGCTGTGTTTTAAAAAAGAATATGTGATTGCTTTCACAATTGATACTGAATAGCACTTCTAATGTCATTGTTTCGCATTGCTAAATCTTTCCGTCATTTTTTCGACTCTACAACCAGATGGAATAACAATGCAATCATTCTAAACTAAATACATTAATAACTTTGACGATTGTCTTACTTTAAATATTGATCTTAAATCATGCAACTATATGTAATTTTGAATAGAAAACTGTTTTGACATTGGTTGTTAAGTATTAAATCTGTTTATTCTTATTCAAAAGAAAGCAGGTCATATCTGTTTAGAAAGTAATAATATCGTACACAGAGTATTTTATAATTAAAAAATTAATTAGGTTTTAGGAATTAAAATTAAGATTATAATTTATTGAATCATACTTTTGAGATGCATATTCAAGGCAATCGTATTCTGATTTAAGAATTTTGATTTAGTAAAGTTTAAGGAGAGTATCAAGTTTAATTAATGAGACAAATATAGTTGACTAGGATAGAAAAAATGAGCTTTCCTTAAACTGCGTTAGTCTCATTCAAAGATTACTACACTAATGTAAATATACACCTTATTTATTAATTTATTACTGCGGAAGTCTGAATCTTTTCTTTCCAGTTTCACGAACTCTTGAATTTCTATACAAAAAACATATATTTCTTAAGTCCGTGTTGCTCAATTCCATGCAGACATTATAAACTTTTCCCCCCATCATTTTATTAAAAAACCACGCAAAGTATGGTACAACTACTAGAGCAACTATAAAATAAGACGATGACGTTAAATAGAGTAATCGATTGAATAGAGTTAAATCAGTATAAAAACTATCGTTGTCAAAAGCCCAAACGAAATAATTACCTCTTCAACTATTTAAATTTTCCCATTGGAAAGAGAAGATGCGCTTAAAATTCCCTTTCGTAGGGATTACCAAGAGTCTGTAGCTTGAGTTGCCACAGTGTGAATAATGAACATCACGGCATTATTCAATGCTCCTAATTTTATTTAAGTAGACTTGAAAAGGGAAAAGTTACTAATAATAATTTATGACCTTTATGAAATTTAGCATTTCTTATAGAATGAAGAAAAAAATTAGCCATATATGAGAAAATAAAAAAGTACAATTTTTAATTTTACATCATAATCAAAAGAGTTAAACATGAAGTTTCTGAATGAGCATCATTGAGGACTAGTAACACTTTAAGTAAATTCTTAGTTATGAGTTCAATCGTTTTATATGACTTTATTTACTAATATTTAATACTTTTGTATAACTGTATTGTAAGGCAAAAATAAAAATTCTCGCGCGAACCTTTTACATTTCTTCAATATTGTCAGCAATAATCAATAAAATAAAAAAAAATACATTTTCCAGAAATATAGCATACATTTCTTAGAAAGAAGAATCATTTCTTAGAGTATTCGTAAGGCAAGCCTATATTTTGTAAGATACAAAAGAAGAACAAATGTCTATTATGTATCTGCACTTCAATGAAAGCATCATTTGTTGTTATGAAACATATAACTATATGGTAATAACTTACCTTCTATTTTACTAAATAATACTGTGTTAAGGCAAGATACATTTGTGCAAGGAAATTGTAGTGAATGGAAGCTATGATTACAGTGCACAATAAAAGTTTTTCTTCTGAACTAAGGCATTATATTTCTATGATCAGGTGGCACTTAAAAAAAATAAATGTATAAAAAAATTGACAAACGTACTTTGTATAGTGACATTTAAAATTACCGATTTATATTATATCACTGAGATTATGCAACTTTTATTTTATACTTAAATTCATATTTAACCCTTTAAGTAATCCATTTTTTGCCCAAAATGTTTTTTTAAAAAAAGTATATTTTTTATTGAATATAAAATAGCATAATATACTTAACAGAATGCGAAAATGGAAGAATTTTATTTTAAGTTTTTAAATTTTAAAGTTTTTACACTATTTTTATTTTATAATTGTTTAAACCCTAAATGTTGGCTGTTTATAAGAAAACTCTGCATGCGAAGAAGAATGTTTCATATATCTTAAAAGAGTTTCTCTTATAATAACAAAAAGATTTCATGTTCGTACCGCTTTTTTTTAAATGGTTGAGAATTTTGTGTGTATGAGCACATGTACGAGGGTGGTCTGAAAAGTTTCTGACCTAACAAAGGTACAAGACATTTTTTCTGAAATTTTTATTTTATTTTTCAACATAGTCTCCTTGTAACTCTACACACTTCTTCCAGCGATTCTCCCATCTCTGTAACCCGCCCAAATAGTACTCGGCGTTTTGCTCCGCAAAATAATTGTTCACGAAGGGATTGCCTCTTCATTTCACGAAAATCTCTGTCCTCCGAGTGCAATTTTTAGATGAGGGAACGAAAAGAAGTTTCTTGAGGCTAGATATGGTGAGTAAAATGGAAGGTCAAGCAGTTCAAACCACAATTCGGGGATTTTCACCATGGCAACTACCTCAGTGGTTGTCATGGTGAAAATCCACGAATTGTGGTTTGTCTTGATGAAACAAGATTTTCTTTTTCTGCAAATGTTGTCATTTTTCCTCAAGTTCAGCATTCAGCTTGTCAAGTAATGATGCGTAGTATGCTCCTGTAATGAATTTTCTTTTTTGAAGATAATCGATTAAAATAACTCCATAACAATCCCAAAAAACAGCCACCATTGCTTTCCCAGTCGAAAAAACAGTTTTTGTATTTTTTTGGAGCCGGTTCCCCCTTTGCAGTCCTCTGTTCGGACTGTATTTTTGTTTCGGGCGAATAATATATCCAAGTTCAAACTACAGTAATTTATCGGCGCCAAAACTCGGATTTATTGCGCCAACAGAGAGTTGGAAATGTTCATTCGAACTCGTTTTTGGTCAAACGTGAGCAAACGCGGCACCCAAAGCACGGACAACTATCTCATGCCTAAATGTTGATTTAATATGTGACAAACACGATCTTTTGACATGTTCATAACCTCTGATATCTCTCACTTTAATTTGGTAGTCGTCTAGCACTATTTGGTGTACTTTGGCGATGTTTTCGTCTGCAGTTGCAGTATTTGGACGTCTCGAACGTTCATCGTCCCCCCCCAAGCTTTTACGGCCACGTTTAAATTCAGCTGGCCGAAATTCCACTGTGGTAAATGACGGTGCAGAGTCCCAATACACAGAATCCAACTCATCTTTGATTTGCGTAAGCGTAT
Organism: Trichonephila clavipes; assembly: GCA_019973935.1. Taxonomy (NCBI): domain Eukaryota; kingdom Metazoa; phylum Arthropoda; class Arachnida; order Araneae; family Nephilidae; genus Trichonephila; species Trichonephila clavipes. The sequence goes on from BMAU01021304.1 coordinate 2,160,015, forward strand.
TTCTTTAAAAAACAAATACTTAATGACAGCTTGATACTCGATTTTGTCCATTTTCACAAAAACACTCACATAAACACACTCAAGCGACTGTTTAATAACAACTGCGAGTCCAAAGTGGCTGAAATTTTGGTGAGTAACTATAAACAGATGAACATCGAAATTCACTAAATTTTATTGACAAGTGTTGCCATTTTCACATTGAGGTCGGAAACTTTTCAGACCACTCTCGTACTTGTATCTGCACACGATTTGAAGCATGGTATACTATTGTAAAGAAGGATGTTTTTTTAGAGGTATAGAACTTTAAATTGCAATAAAACAACGATGACATGAATTTTTTTATTCGAAAGATAATCTTGTGGCATTACATTTTAAATATGATTTCTGGCATATGACTGCCACGGCTGGCTCGGATGTAGTCCAATCTGGACGTCTAATTTTCGATGACTTTTTCCAACATTTGTGGCCGTATATCGGCAATAACACGGCGAATGTTGTCTTCCAAATGGTCAAGTGTTTGTGGCTTATCCGCATAGAAAAATGACTTTACATAGCTCCACAGAAAATAGTCTAGCGGTGTTAAATCACAAGATCTTGGAGGCCAATTCACAGGTCCAAAACGTGAAATTAGGCGGTCACCAAACGTGTCTTTCAAAAAATCGATTGTGGCACGAGCTGTGTGACATGTTGCGCCGTCTTGTTGAAACCACAGCTCCTGGACATCATGATTGTTCATTTCAGGAATGAAAAAGTTAGTAATCATGGCTCTATACCGATCACCATTGACTGTAACGTTGTGGCCTTCGTCGTTTTTGAAGAAGTACGGACCAATGATTCCACCAGCCCATAAAGCGCACCAAACAGTCAGTTCTTCTGGATGTAATGGTGTTTCGACGTACACTTGTGGATTAGCTTCACTCCAAATGCGTTTGTTTGTTGACGTAGCCATTCAACCAGAAGTGTGCTTCATCGCTAAACAAATTTCGTTTATGAAAATCGGGAACAATGGCAATCTCGTTTTGGGCCCATTCGACGAATCTACGCCTTGCTTGATGATCGTTTTGATGAATTGTCAAACCAAACTGAGAATAAATCACTTGACAGCTGTTAAATTGGTCGCCATCTTGGAAAGTAATGCCAACTTTAACTTATATACCTGGAAAAAAACACTCTTTACAATAAGGAAAGAGATAACATCGGCAATTTGAATTATCTCTCCATTTTCATTTCTTCTCAAGCAACAAATTGCACGTTGCCCTACCAATATCTGTTCTTTAACGAATGTTTTCAAAAATTTAAATTCTTGCCTTTAATGAAAAATTCACGCCTTCACCACAAAAAAATCCTGGATGAGAAGTGTCTCAATACCATGGGCAAATTGTATCTCTTAAAAACACTAGCACTAATAAAATATCAGTATAATAATTAAACATTTGCGCAATAAAAAGTCAGAAAGAAAATATCATTGCCCGTACAACGTACGAGCAATGCGATTGGGGTCAGATTTCGGTAGCCAGTACGGTGCACGGGCAATTTAATTATGGCGTGAAAGAATAATTCATGAATTGAAGGTAAGTGTACTGTATTTTATCAAACTTTCTACAAAGTATACTGAAATCTTGGGATTATTACATTTTACTCAGGCTTTCAAACTCCATTTCGTACTTCAATGAAACTGGAGTAGATTTTTTTCCTATAATTCTTTGCTTTACAGAAAATTTGCTCCATATGGGAAATCTTATAAGAAGTATACAAAATGAAGATAAAAATAATCAATAATAGCTCTGAAGCATGTGCAATAAAACGCCTTACTGTTAAAAACTCTATTCAGATCATCCTAAAATAGAAACTTTTCCCTTACATAGACATAAAATTTAAAAATGGAAAACAATGAATAATTATTACACAATATATATACAAAAATAGTTATAAAATTATGTATAACTAGTCAAGATAGTAAGAAATAGTAGCCACAGTAGTACACAATATCAAACTCTTAACCTTAGAAACCAAAATTGTAGGTTTAAACAATATTTTGTGACCAGTCAACTTTCACCTGAAATTTGCCTATAAAGTGGGCCAGATGGAAAGAAAGAAATATTATAGATATGTAATTGTTATTAAATAATCAACATAATACTATTAATATATAACGATATAAACTTTAATATACTACCTACTAGTATAGAGTTAAAATCGATGTAATAAAACTAAGAGATACTTACCTCGTGAACACAACATCGGGTTAATGTTTTCCGCCAATACAAAGGCAGTATTAGCAGTAGCGCATAAATATAAAATTAGTAGATTAAGATAAAATAAAAGTAAGTCTATAAATATACATTTAAAAAATCAAATATTTATATAAAATTTATTGAAAATAAAAGGATTTCTCTAACATATAAATGGTATTAATGTTAAGTATATATATATAGCATTGACCAGAGTTGATTTATTTATGTTGGTTATTTCTGAATAAGCGGAGAACTTCTGATTTCATTTTACTCTTCTTTATTTTCACATGAAACAACAAAAGCGTTACGACTTCACAATAAGATATGAACACACAAAGACATAAGAGATAAACAAGCTGCAGGTATATGTACATTTTTACATGGGCGAGGCGGTGACACAAAAACAAACGGTGACGATTACATGGTGAAGGCAAGCAGATAAAAGAGATCGAGCACAGAAAAACTCGATTTTTATACCCGCAGTGAAGATCGCGTGACTCCTTTGTAATAAGAGCTCTGATTGGTTAAAATGGGCGGGAAAGGGATTTCTGAGGTAGTAAAACTAGTTGATCGCGATTAAGATTAGGACGTTAGTTTTGAACTTAAAAACTAAATGCTTATTTAAATATTATTAAAAATGAGTTAATTAAAAGGATGCTAGAGGGAATTATTACATTTCACCTCTCCGTAAGACGCGTGTGTGAGCCAGGGTCCTTGCCACACATATCTTACAGAGATATCAAATTTTAAAAAATTTGAATAAGATTATCATTAGTTTTTTAACAATTTTTCTTCACTTACGGGTAATGACATATCATGATCTCCAACACAGAAATTAGATAATAGAAAAATATAAAAACAAGTATACACAGTTAAATTGTCAAACACACACATGTACCCATAAATAACATTCAAAATATAATAAAATTCAAAATGCATTGCTAAAAAATGTTAACACTTCCTTGAAAACCTGAAGTAATGTTTACATCAATAAACGTTATATTATAAAAATACATAATATCAAGAAAATAAAAACAATGAACACTTGAAATGGAATGAAAACAAAATTAAGATTCAAAATAGTTTTAGTATAAAATATCACATCAATGACAAACATCATGGAAACATCTAAGTTTGTTTCAAAAATAAAAATAGACTTCTTTGTCTAAAAGTAAACTTAATAATCTTAATAAGACTATTAAGGAAAGGGGATTTGATTCAGACTCTTCCCTGTTTCCATCCAAGAGCATACACTTCTCCAAAACTGAAAAAGTATACTGAGATGAAAACAGGAAAATCTCCGAGCTGGATTGGAAGATGGACTCATGTTTTGCAAATTTATATGACCTGTAATCATTTCTCATAGTGATAATTTCACAACAACAGTTGAAAAATATATATATATAATTTAAGAGTGGAAAGAAGGGGGTCCACCTAAAAGGGGTAAAAAAAACAATGATTTGTGTTTGTGTTTTTTTTAATTTTAGTGTGATTATTATTATCATTCATGACTTAAATTTAATTCTACAGGAGGATAATAAGCTCTCAATTTTGAAACGTGGATGATTTCATTAGGTTTTTTAGTTAACGCGTTAGGCTTGGTTATTTCATAATTCACAACTGACAGTTCTTGCACGTGCCTGAAAAAACTGGGGATAATTTTCTATGATTTGGATAATTAAATTCTTTATATTATATATATATATATATATATATATATATATATATATATATATATATATATATATATATATAAATTCCGCAGTGTAACAAATGGGTTCAATACTTATACACTCAGGAAAATTGAAAATAGCGACCCAAGAAGGAAGCTAAGTACAATCGTGAAACTTTGCAAATAAGTACAACGTAATGTGATATGCAAATGATCCAAGTTTTGTGCCAATACGCATGCTCATGCATGCCGAGGGAGCACTATAATCAGGAAGAGGGTGCTATATAAGCCAGCGCAAATTCGAAGATTCACAAACGTGACGATTACTCGGCGATTGAAGGAAGACTTTGGTACGCGAAACATGCCAGGTAAACATGCTAGAAGACATTTCTCACAGTTAAGCGATTTTGAGAGAGGCCTGATCATCAGGATGCAAATTGCAGGCTGGTTGACGCACCGTGTTGCTGGCCAGGTGGATCGTTCGGAGTGTGCCGTTAGAAATTGTTGGGAGCAGTGGACACGAGAAGGTACCAACGCGCGGAAAACCGGGTCTGGAGCGACCAGGAAGACCACGAGGAGAGCGGATCGAAGGATCGTGTGGCAAGCACTTGTGGACCCCACAGTGACTCATTCAACGATACCGGCAGACGTAGGCGTAGCAATTGTTCCACAAACAATTTGCTTGCAGGAGCAAATCTTAAATTCAAGCGCCCATTCCGTGCACTCCCTTTAATACTGGAACATCGGCAACTGCGTCTACAGTGGTGCCAAGCCAGATTAATGTGGAATGTCACAGATTGGCAAAAGGCTGTGTTTAGTAATGAATCCCGGATTGTTTTGGGGACAGATGATAACCGTGTAAGGGTGTGGAGGCACCCTGGTGAGCGGTACAATTCCCCTCACACTGTTCTACGTCACACTGCTTGTACAGCTGGTGTATTGGCCTGGGGAGCCATAGCCTATGATAGCCGCTCCACTTTAATTGTGATGCGTGGAACCTTAACGGGCCAACGTTACGTGGATGATATTCTTCGACCCTATGTAAAACCTTTCCTAAATGGTCTCCCAGGGGCAATTTTCCAGCAAGATAATGCTCATCCGCATACCGCAAGAGTTGCTCAAGACTTTCTACGTTATTTTCAGACTCTTCCATGCCCGGCCCGCTTCCCCGATTTGTCCCCTGAAGAGCACGTGTGAGATCAGCTAAAACGGCAGATCCCATTGTGTCACTCTGTACATGATTTAGAGTTGGCTGTTCAAAATTTGTTGACCCATCTGTCTCAGGACAACATAAGGTGTCTAATCAACTCAATGCCGGACCGTGTGGCGGCATGTATTGCAGCTGGATGTGGTCCAACGTGCTATTGAAGTTGCCCAGTATTTGCGTCGTTGCACACCCTGTATCGTTTAATTGTCTTGTTTTTGAGATCAAGTGAATCACTCATCTGTGTATTAAATTTCATTTCAATCCGGTGCTTTCTTCTTGGGTCGCTATTTTCAATGTTCCTGAGTGTATATCCAAATCGCGAAGAATTTTACAGACCATATTACAAGATACAATAGACAAATTTAAAGATACTTGTATTATAAAAAACAGCCATTATGTAATAAAAAAAGTTTATCAACAAGAGGTATTTTCTGTACATGGGTTCGATTTCGAAGATTTATTTAATTCCATCAAAATAGAAAATTTAATTCAGGTACTTTCAGATGCATATGAGAAATATGGTTTGAATAATTACATTAGTTTTGAAAAGTTCAATACACTAATTTGTTTTGTAATACAGGAAAACTTCATTTTTTTTTTTGATAACAAACTTTACAAACAAATCAAAGGATTGCCTTAGGGTGGCCCAGCCAGTAATAGTCTCGCTAACCTGTATTTACACCACTATGAATCAATTCGAAGAAAGGAACCCTTTTGCCTCTTATTAAGAGACATAGATGATTTAATTGTTAGAGGTCGCGACAGGGAATTTAAACATAGCATTAATTTTTATCCGGAATACCTAAAATTAATACAGACAAATTTTAACTCGAACAAAGTTGAATTTTTAGGTTTAAATTTAAATATTATTGACAACAAATTATACAGCAATATATATGATATAAGGGAAGCATTTAAATTCAATGTCATAAAGATACCGAACTTCAATAGTTGTATACATATATCAATATTTAGAAATATAATTTTAAATTTCTCGATGAGAAATAATAATTTAACTACACACAATATTGATAAATTCAAGAATATCCAGAAATTTATATTTTGTTGCATACAGAATGATTATCCCATCAACTTCTTGAGAAAATATATAGATCAAAAATATTTCTTAAAAATATTTTTAAACTCATAAATGCACAAATCCACCACACAACATTAGGTCCACAAAGTCAGCTTGTTAGTGGTCCAGCTGTGAAGAAAATGTCAATTCCACTGACAGAATACATTGTAATACAAACATAGACCAATACTTTCACAACTACACTTTAAAATTATTTATGACCAATCAAACGTTTTTGACCAATCGAGCAAGTTTTTTCCACGCAATCTGATTTGCATCTAATACCACCTAATGTTGGATTATGAATCATTTGGATTGACATGGCATTAGTACGAGTTATGAGCAAAATGTTGGAGTGGTAATTGTTGTATTAAATATGAGAAGTTATTCAATAATTGTGGATTGAATTATTGGTGAGTTGGTGAGTTTTTAATGATTTACGCTATTCATTTGTGAATATATTGGGTTTTTAATTTGAACTTTCGAATTTTAGATATTTTTTAGTTTGGACTTTCAGATTTTAGATACTTTTTAGTCTGAACTTTTTGATTTTAGATATTTTTTAATTTGAAATTTCGGATTTCAGATATTTTTTCTACCTATACAACTATTTTTTCTACCTATACAACTATTTTATACATAGGTGCATCATCTTTGGTGTTTGATGGTTCACTTATATTACGCACTAATTTATTTTAGAATTTTAATATTTTAATGTTATAATATCTTTCAGAATGCGATGGCGAATAGTTTAATTTTTCAAGTTTAATGGTTTAATTTTAACTTTTTAATTTTTAAATTTTTGAGAATTGGATATTTTCCGATTAATTTACCAAGTTGCGATAGGGGGAAGATTGGCGCCATCAAACTTGTTTAACCCCACTTATCGGTCCTAAGTCCGAGGTTGCACTTGGATATTTTATAAATTTTTATTTTATAAGTTTTTAATTTTGTTTGAAAACGATGGAATTTTATCTTCTATAGTCGCCATTGATATTTTGAAATATGATTTAGTATATTAAGGTTCGTGTAATTTCAATTTTTTAATTGATTATTGTGATTGATTGTTGACGATTGATTTTATATGTATATATATAATGAGATTATATTAAATATGGAATTATATTTCTACAGCCCAATTTTCAAAAACTTCAGTCTTTCAAACATTTACCATTCTGTCCAGTTAAGTTGGTGGAATCAATAAGAAATGTTTTTATAAATTATGTTATAAAAACTCTCTAGGTTTAAATATCGTCTACTATCACAAACAACTACTTCAAATTGTTATTAAATTTTCATACAAAAATGAAATTTTTAAAATGATGATGAGCATGCAATACGAAATTGTTTGTCTTTTGAAATAAAGCTGTTCGAAGTCTATTAGTTGTTCGACTATCAAATAGTTTTTACGTAATGCACAATTATTTATGCAAGATATTAGTTTTAAAAAGGAAGATTACATGGACGTATAATTTTATTTAGAAATTGAAGAATTAATAAATTAAATTCCGGATTTATAATTTTTTCTATCCTGTCTCATTGCTTTTTAAAGTATATTTTATTGTATAAAAGCCAATATTTTTCTTTTACTTTGAAATATAATGTTCTCATTTTTATAAGTACATTGAGATACATTACAAATCTTTATCTACAGCATTATGAGAGATTTACTGCAATTCTTTCATGCATTTTTTTAATCACTACATTGAAAATTAAGGGATATACATAAATAAAATACTCAAATTTGAGAAATTTAATCCGTTAGAGCTAATTAATTAAACTAGTACTTTAGAGTACCACCAGTCCAAACAGGTCTAAAACGTTGTCGTAATACGAAAAGACCTTTTTATCACAGTTTTAAGTCTAAAAAATGCCAAATAACCAGAGAACACTATTTATTTACTTATATATTAATTTTTAAAGATTTATTTACTTTTTTTACACATAAAACAGCTTTTACAAATTAACTTAATTTGATGATACACTAGTCACTTGAAATAAATAGTCAAATCGTTTTCTAAGGTCTTCATTAACATACAAAAATAATAAAATACTTACCTTTTGACTTTAACTACCTTTTTCGGAACAAAAATGAGAATCTTCGCAATCCAATCAAAATGTCAGTTGAAAACGCAACTTCTACTATAGAACTATTTATCTTCCCAGCTAAAATACTCATTATAGAACCCGTGCTGCCATTTATCTTGGAAGAGTGGATTTAAAGGAATATTCCTGCTAAGTATTGTCAGTGAGGGAGTTAGTGAATATTAACGTCGTACTGTTCAGCTACACGAGGACTTTTGGCGATTGACCACGTAATTTTAAGCCATGGTCAAGTGACGTAGACGACACCTGAGCTGGCACCCCCCTCCTAACTACCACACCCCACCAATAGGAGGATGTTTCAGCTCTCGACAGATTTAGCATACATCACGGTGGGTCTGTAGTGGTAATGGGCTCGAACTCGTGGCAAAGCCAACCGTAATCCGATACTCATATCACTGGGCTACCGCGACCACCTAAGTATTTTCAGAGTATTCATGAAAATGGTTATTCTATGTAATTTTAAAGTGAGTGGTACTACCTTCTGTAGATAAGGATTAAATTGTATTCTGTATTTGGAAATATTTTTTAATACTCAAAAGGTAAATTAAAAATTTCCAATAACACAACTAATAGTATGATCTAGATTGAATTATTTAATTCAAATTAATTTGGGTCTAGAGCTTCAGAGAATGTTAGTGAGGATGTAATAATTTTGAATCTTATTTAAAAGAGAAATATGAATTTCTTAGCCGATCTCTCAGCTTCCATATAATGGTATGGGGTACTTTTTTTTAACTCAATTGTTTGTTAAATCATTTAAATTATAAATCCTTAGGAGAATGAGAACAATTATGTTTTAGACCAGGGGTCGGTAACCTATGGCACATGTGGCACGTGGAGTAATTCTCAGTGGCATTCTATAAACCATTATACAAAGTTATGGGATAAAATTGAATCACTCTCGCTCTCCTCTCAACGCCTCGCGTAATTTTATTTAAATGCTGTTTCTTACTTTCAACTCTTCAGAATAAAACGATTATACTGAATCTGCTTGCGCCTAATGTATGTTAATTACGTAAGAAAAACAATATCCTATGTGTTTAATTGTGGCTTACTCTTAGAGTTAAATGTTAAATTCAAATTAAAAAGATTATGCAATACTTGGAAAAAGAAATATCATTTATTGCAAAGTCGTGAAAAAAAACCTTCAGAATTATTGAAAGTAAAATTTTCCGAATTATGAAAAGATCTGGATGATAAATCTATCTATAAATCAAAAGCTATTTTAAATTACTATATGACATTTCTGGAACGATTTTTTAAGGAATTGCATGTGCTCTGCTTTCCGCTTTTGATTCTAAATAAACAAAATGTTTCTCATATGAAATATATTTTGAATCCACAAAAAAGTTGTTTAACAATTGAACATTTAGAACCACTGTCAAATTGAAATTCACAAATTATACCCCTGATAATGCGATATTAAGTAGAACTTTGTTGGGACAAAGTTCGCATCAAAACTAAAAATTTTATTTATGTTGAAAGAATAGTTTTATTTTATGTTGCTTATTTTCATGTTATTAAAATCTTCAAATGACGCATAATTAATATATAATAAAGCTTTAAATCTGTATTTTTGATCTCTGCTCCTTGCATGCATTGCAGCGGGAATTGAATTGTTTCGAATATTTCCTACAGTGTGGTACCCTAGACAAAATTGATATATTGGCTTTCCAAACCTAAACTATGTTTGCCGACCCCTGTTCTAGGGTTAGAGAAGTTCGGTAATTAAAGAAGTGTTTTGATAGGGAAATATTAAAAAGTAAGATATTTGTAAACATTCGTACGTGTAAAAGTTTCATCAAGTGTATCCTTACGTTTTTACAGCGAAGTTAAGTATCTGTGCTGTCAAACGCTTAATATCTGTAACATTTTACTTTCAAGTATCAGATATATATCTCATTTCCTCTCGCCACTTCCTTACATCCGTAAAGATCTTTTACAATCAGAATGTCGGTTTCGCCTTTCGATTCATTTGTTAAAATCGGTGTTATGCTTTCATTTATATCTATCCATCCATCTTCATGACCTAGTGATTCTCGCTATCAGCTTGCTAAGGTAACCTCTCAGATATTATCAAAAACAAGGGTTTTCTTCACACATGATTGAATTTTATGTAGAGGAGAGTGCCTTACCCTTAATGAATGCCTGCGCTTCCGTTAACTTCTCTAGTAATCTCAGACAATAGGGACTTCCGGTGAATGCGCGTGATACAGATGCTTTAATGACTGGAAAAGGGTTAATAGAGCTTCACATTCCGTATCACCTACGTCCTTAATGTGTCAGTCTTTGCGCGCTCATTATCATTTCTAAAGTTTATTTGTCTTTTCATTTGTTTAAATGTGCCTCGTAAATCTCAAGGTATGTTGTTTAATCATATGTAGTCCAGGCTTCGTAAGAGTGAAAAAAAATAGTATGTATTTATTAGAATGGAAATATGGGCATGTGTGTCTGTGTGCAATGAATGAAATCCAGTTATGAGAAAGACAATATAAAATAAATCCCACATTGCTTGTTGAGGATGCACTAAATTTTAAAAAAAATGTTGAAAATATTAGCATTTGGGATGTCTAGGCAATATCACTTCGAGTATTTTTATATATCAGATAGGATAACACAGCGGGGAAGTTAACTACACATAGTATGCATTGTTAAATATTACAGTAAAAGTACGTAACATATAATATTTAAAATGAAAAATTTCTGCATGTTAAAATATAGTTATTCATTTAGAAATTTGTAGATATTTCTTAATATGTGTCGATATACTATATATAATTTATGTTACCATAGTTAAACTGTAAAAGACCTTGACATACATATGAATCGTGGCACGCTAGCATACAGGTATTTACGTACCGCCAAAACGCCTCGGGATTCGAAATTAAAGTAAGTTTTTTTAGGACATTTTGTTCATCTCTTGCAAATTAAATAGCTATACAAAATAAATAACACACAATAATTTAAAACAGATAAATTGCTCATTGATTTAGCTCACATTAAATATCATTAAATATTAACTGAAACGATTTAAAATTTTAATCAAGTTTTATTTTATAGCTTATTTTACAATGTTCATGTTTGAGGATCGATATTAAATTATATTTTAACCAATCCTGAATCAATTATTTTTAATGTTACAACTAAGAGATAAATGTTAATATAAATACTTGAAAATGTGTTTGCTGCTGGAGTATATATAATGATCACTCCTGTTAAAAATATTAATTCTTATTTGTGTAACTGATTTCTTGTTTATGAGATTGCTATATTTTTGTTACATAAAAATAACTAAATATTAAAATAAGAATCTCACACAAAAGTTTAGTTAAGAAAATAATAAATAAGAAGAGTTGCGAGATTATTGCTTCCCAATACAATTTGAGGCTGCTGATTTTGAAGCCCATACAGACTGCTGATTCAATTAAACAGTTTTTAATAAAGACAAGTATCCGAAAAAAAATTAACAAACAAATTAAATAAATAACAGTTTTAAGTATAAGAACTTACACACGTTATCTGTTATTGTTATTTTATTTATACTAAAACTCCAATACTAAAAGGCATTCGAATGTGATTACATTTCAAAAAATTAACAATTTCTTTTTATACAGTGTTCAGTGGCACACCCCCTAAGGGGGCACAATCACATGGAAAATTCGAAAATAAAAAATTATTTAAAAAATTATTAATTTACTGAAAGGAGGAAAAAATTACATTCTGACATAATAAAAATAAAATGTATATTTCCACTGATATAATACACTTATAAATGTATCAGTACTGTATAATATATTTGATCATTAATTCCTCACTACTAAGTTAAAAACACGTTTAATAATTACTATTGACCCCATAAGCTTATCATATACAAAATTTAATACGTATTTTGATAATTTTTACAGTTTATAATTTAAGCCATATTGTAGCTTTTTAGCGTCGAAGTACATTATCAATGAAATAAATTTATTGTTATTGTATGGATGGGGGCGCGACAAAAACAATGAATGAAAATTGGGTCGTAAATATTTAAAGTTTAAGATGCACTGTCTTAATAGATTATTTCTGTAAAAATACCAATAGGACAATAAAGAACCTCGACAGATTTCAAATGTATCTGCTTCCCCTACTCGGCCTGGTCTTCAATGGTACCAGGATTCAAACCCACGATCCTCAAGCCACGAGTTCGAGACCATAACCAGTAGGTTACGGCTGGCCCATTTTGATTGACAGAGAAATATATTATGTATATACTCAATCGATAGCCTCGATAATACCTCTGTGTGTGTGATACCCTCTATAATAATTTTCTTATTTACCCAATATAATGCAGTTAATGACAAGGGGAGTATGAACTATTATCTCACATAAATCCACTGGAGTTTGTGGTTCTCGATATCAAATTAGATTTGACTTTGAACGTGAGGAAAAAGGGCCTTTACCCAACTGTGTGCTCTACGTGCCATCGCTTTGGAAACCATTAATACCCGCTATCTCCCTGATGAGTGGCAACATATCCCCACAGATGGCTCCTTTTTGGCTGTAATTTTATCAGATTCAAGTTCTGCCCTTCAGGCTTTGGTAAGTAATCAAGGCAAACAAAGTTCCCGAGTCCAGGAATTCAGGGAGCTGATGCGTAGTATTCCAACAAGGGTTGTCTTCCAGAGGGTGCCTTCCCATTATGGCTTTTGGGGAAACGAAATGAAGGACCTTTTCGCAAAAAGAGGCACGGATATTCACCAAAGATCTACTACAGAGCTGGCTCTTCACTCAACAAAACTTGAAATTAATAGGATTTATAAAAATTGCTTTCGAGATGCTGCTACCATTGCTGCCAAAAATAAATCATGGAGGGTGCTAATAAAACCTAACTGTGTCTCGGACTCTCCTCGTGCTGCTGCTGTGGCTGAGTTTATATTATTGGCTGGCCATGACTGCCTTTGTGTTCATTTGTATCGTTTTAATCTCACTGACTCCCCTTTTTGTGTTTTGTGTGCTTCTGGGCAATCATGAACGCTTCTCATCTAGATGTGGGCTCTACATTTAAGAGTTTGTACAGTATTGTGAAGAAATATTGGACAGCTCGTTGCCTAATTACCTGATGGTCGATGGTCAGGTATTTGATAAATGAATAAATAATACTAAATAAATAAAATAATTTTCCTATTTTTTTATCGATCACTAATCTATCATATTTTAACAGCTTATAAATCATTTAATTAACATATTATACGTAAACATAAAATGACAAATCAATAGATTTATTTTAAAGATGTAAATTTCTGAAATTTTTAAGAAATGAAATGTAAAAAAATAACTGTTTTTAAGTAACATAAATAAAATGGCAAATATCAATACATATTATTTTGAAATTAGTTTGTAGTACTACTTTAGAGTAATGAAGATTTTTCTTTTATTGACTGTACAACAAATGACTATAATAAAATGCAAAAGAAGAAAGAAAAGAATTATTTTTTAAAATATTTATATTTTTGATAACAGCTAAAAGCCCTAAACAAGATTGTTTCATTTAGATCTTCATCCAGAAAATTTTAGTTTAGTGATCCAAAATGAAATATTAAACCCTTCATTGCTATACTACTACAATAAAGGCAATCTTAAGTTTTTATGAAAATTTTATATAATCCCCCTAAAAATAGTTTTTAAGTGAACATTCTTTTTCAATTACATTGATCTGACGTTTCTGTGGAAAAATTCTTATTGAAAAAATAAAGAAGAGTCAGCGATTTTTCAAACCGTAATATTGAAATGAAAATATGTTTTATAATGCAAAGCCTTTTATTGTAAGCAAGAATGACATAAAAAAATATCTTTCTTTTCTTGAAAACAATGACATGAAAATTATTCCAAATCATAGCATAAATAGTCCAAGTTACATAAGTCACATATCAGCTTAGTTATCATTTTAAATATACTGCTATAATATCCTTTTAGTTTTCAACCTTCAAATTTTTCTAAGATATTCTGTAAACAAAATTTTTTTTTTGTGGTTGTTGTTAAATTCTTGTAGAACTAAGAAAGAAATTCCTTCAGATAGAGTTGCTAAGAAGTATTCCTATTTAATCTTGTTGCGTGTGTATTTGCAAATTTGATCAGCATGAAAGGGTGAATGAAACAATGCAATATAAGTGTTGACAACTTTCGTTTAAAAAGGATGATATAATAGCCAATTAAATAATGATGATTTAATTCCTTTCTTTTTCTCTATTCGTAATGACAAGAGAATTAATATCATGCTTTCATTAACATTTAGAAAAATTTACTTCTCTTTTCATAAGAAAAAAAAGGCAGCTTGTCCTCTCTATTATCTAGTTTTCTATAGCAGATAATTCTGCTGACCATGCATGATAAATCCAAGCGACGTGTTAAAATAAGCATTCAATTTAATGCACATTGATTCTAATAAATAAAGATTTAGTAATTAATTATACCACATTGCAAGGATAATTATTTGATAATTCACTTGTATTATGTATCTTCCGAAAGTTTCTTAATTGGTAAGATTTCAAAAGGAAAATTCGAAATTCTTCGTAATTTCCTTCCATTTAAGAAAAGCCGTATATTTAAGAAAAAACATTCTTACCTAAGTATAATACAATTATAATTAAAATAAATATCCATTAAAGTGTATTAATAGATGCTGTGATATTTTTCATGTGAAAAAGTATACAAATATACACAATAATATTGCAAAGTTAATTTCTTTAATATGCATTTGTTTGGATAAAAATTAATTTTCAAGCATGTTTCTCGCAGGAAATAGAAATTTCTGGAATCTATTATTTCAAGACTATATTCAAAAGAATACAGTATCAGACTGATTGTACTCACTTTAAGTTATCTTCATAGAACTATACTGTTATTGTAAAGATATCGGACTCACACACATTTTTAATTGATCCAAAAATGCAATATCGAGAATATTTATATGCATTTTTCTTGCGTTACTTTAGTTTATATACACGTCACCAGTCTTTATTGCACGTCATGTCTGTAGCAAGTACCTAAATGGATTTCATGTATACAGTTATAAGAATGTTTAACCTAATTATCATGTCTTTCTATTCAATAACTTAAACTAAATAATTTATATTAGCATCATTGATATGTAACTAATTATATTCTAGTTTTAATCCAACAAGTTTCCAGCAACCATACAAAATTGTAGGCTTTAAGAAAATCTGTAGAATAGCTATCGAATAAATTGTGTGTATAGTTTATTTGACGTTAAAGGAATAAAAGTTATTTTATTTCGTGAATACCTTTATTATTCTTGTTTTTCAAACAGATAGTTGAATTTGTGGAATCATCTCTCTTAAAATGTTTTATGTACTAGATTTATTAGTTAATAACCACTTCACTTTAAATATATATATATATAAATATATATATATATATATATATATATATATATATATATATATATATATATATATATATATATATATATATTGTGTATTGGGTGTAATTATCTTATAATAGCTATTTATTAATATGCCAGTTAGACAATTTACTATTAACAGTACAGATATAATTTTTAATTTTGTCACCTTACAAGTTTTCAGCAACTATATAAAAATGTATTTTCAATATAAAAATTGAATAAAAAACGTCTTCAAGATTTACTGGGGTAGTTAGAATTAGAGAAATTCTTGATTATGAAGTAAGATATTTTATTTAAACTAGTTTTAAACAAAAATAAATTTAAATTTCATCAACTATCAACTAACTTCTGTGTGAATATTTTTTGTGACTTTAAAAGGGTATAAGCTATTTTATTTTGTTGTATTTATTTTAATCCATAGTTTTTAAACAGATAACTAAATCGAGTAGGACTCTCCCTTTTTTAAAAAGATTTTGTACACAAGATTGATGGTTTAAAAACCACCCTACTCCATTTCTGCACAAAATTTCTGTCTAAAATGTTTCTCTTATTTCGAGAATTTTCCAGGGTGTGGCCTTTTTCCCACCAAGCAAAAGATTTTTGATTTCATTCAAAATTAAAATCCATTTTCGCATTAGAACTCTTAAGTTGTCCAAGCTATTGCACCTGCACTTTTGTTGATCACATATTCGAAGTAAATATGAATAGAAGTTCTTGACTGAACAAAACGTATTGGGTGATATGATGCAATGAAGGTGAAATAGCGAAAGAATTGTTGCAATGTCCCTCTGTGTATTCAGACATAAAATAGGGTGTGGCATGAAGAATGAATTTTTGCGCAGTAGGTGAGGGAACAAGCTTTTCTAATGGGCCTAAATAATAGTTTACAAACACTTGACACTGTTCTATATCGTTTTGAAACTCACTTTCCTATTACTTCAAGAATGTATACTTTATTGTTCACCAAGAAAAGGTTAAGATTGTTTATAAGTCCGATTTAGGGTGCGCGAAGAAATTATTCGACTTGCCATTTTATAATAAATTAATGCGTTTTTTCTTAAAATCAGAATGTAAACAAATCTTAGAAATATTTTGAAATAAACAAGTATTTTTTTAAATTAATTAATGCGCCATGCATGTTTGATTTTTTAATATATTCCTAGTATAAATCTGCAAATATATAAAGCAAATTATTAGTTAGCCTAGGGAAATATAACCAATTGTTAAACTCACGGAAATATAACTGAATCTTAAAATTAAATGTGAACAAACTAAAAGCAAATCATATCAGAAATTGAATTGATCATCTGTCAATAAATAAACGAATAATAATTTAAAAAACTATTTTTTACTTTTATTAAGCATCTGAGCAAGTTAGAAATTCTGTTATAAAATCATTCTTAATAAATTGTTATTTCAGTTCAGAATGAAACCCGAATATGAGTTGGCATCTCATATTCCAAAATCTGTTCAAATTTTGAATGTACAAATATTTTTGATATTTACGTATTATTGCAACCTATTGGCGACATTAAATCAAACGAATCCCATGGATGCCAATTCAGCACACATGACACAAAAGAAATCGCGGTTGCCAAATTGGCGAGTTATTATTAGAGTTGGCAATTGTTGTGATAACACGTAAGTACCAGATTGTTTATTATACAAATAGACTATATAGTATTACTATTGCATCACTTTTAGTTCAGTTGGCTACTTTATGATAGTCGAAAATCACAAAAAATGTATTGCGTTCAAACAAAAATGTATTGCGCTTAGCAATACTATTAAGGTATCCGACTACGTTCGGAACCGTGATTTAAAAAAGAGCGCATAAATGGATAATTTTCATGATATTTAGTGTCACTTAGATTAAAATACATGTATAAAATTGTTTTAAGGACATTTTGACAAAAAAAATATTTAAATACAATATTTTGGCAAAAAATTAACTTAGAATAATCTTTTTTCCAAATGTTCTCCTTTGGTGAAAAATGCTTCTATTATAATAATAGTTTGCCTGTATATAGCTCAGACCTCTCTACAGAGACCCAACTAGAATTTTAAAAAATTCAAATTATTTTGAGAGTTACAACCAATTGAAATAATATATATTATCGGCGTTTTTTCTTTAAAATTCCACCCCTCTGGTGTCGTAAAACATGGATAAACCCACTTCTAAGTAATATATTTCAAAAATTCTTGTTGAGCCTCTGTACAGAGGTCTGAGCTATACACAGGTAAAATATTATTATAATAGAAGCATTTTTCACAAAAGGAGAATGTTTTGAAAATGGGTCATTCTACGTTCATTTTTTTGTCAAAGTATTGTACTTAAATAATGTTTTATTGTAATAACATTCTTAAAACAATTTTATTCTAATCTAAGTGACACTAAATATCATAAATATTATCCATTTACACGGTTTTGCAAAATCATGGTTCCGAACGTAGTCGGATACCTTAATGAAGTACAATCTTCAATAACAAAGTTATCTCTCTTCACCTGAACAATTAAAAAAGCATTTGGGTAAAAAGATACAATACTACAGATTTTCGTAGTACTTAACAAGTATTAATATCTTTTAAATCAACTTGTTGTTGCTGTGGTTTTTAGTATGAGTTACACAACTGTAATATTTATCGAGGGAATAACTTATCTTCTAAATAGGTAACGTCTGAGGTTTAAGGTACTTTTCTGTCATTTCTGTTTTTCAAATTGTCTATGTCTGAATAAAGAGATCTCAAATTAAAACTAGATCTGTGACACAAAAGGCTCGTAAGGTTCTGAAAATAAAAAGAAAGTGCTGGATTATTTTCTTGAAATCGAAGACACAACTCAAGAGATGGATGAGTTAAGTGTAAGAGTATTTTAAGTGTAAAAAAATATTTAAAAGCAAAAAATTAAAACATCAACTTAAGTTTTATTTCCTCAGTTTTTAAATTTTGCACATTCCAACATTATTAAAAGATATACATAACGATAATATTTTATATTCTTAATAGTTTGTTAATTTTTATTGTTTGTACCTTAATTTTATTAATATGATAGATGGACTTTGTGTGTGTGTGTTTAGAAGCATAATAAATAAACAAAAGAAATTAAAATAAATAAATTTGTACTATATTTTTTTCATTTGGAAAAGTTTTAAATAACAGATAAATTTAAAATATGAGGGATAAAGAATGTAAAATAATGTTTAATTTGAATTTGATACAAGAATATAAATATTTCTGTACATCTTTCAAATATTATCATGTAAGAAACAGAAAATAAGCAAATTTGGGTACTATTCCGCTTCGATGGCGTAGGCGATATAGTCGCCAAAAATGATACAACCGACACCAAATGGAATTTTCCTGCTTGAAACCTTTTACCTCCACATTTTGATAACAAGCCGGGGTCTTTTCTTATCAATAACATCTTTTCATAATACATCAAAAATGGATGAAAAACCAATGATATTGTGTGTTGTCACCAATAACGCCAAATTGGCGAGATTTGCGCCGGCGAAACGGAACAGTATACAAATTTGTTTTATTATTTTGTGTTCATATTTTGTGCTCTAAAATTTTTTTCTTGCCAATTGAATTTCAAACTTCACTTTTTTCTACTTAAACTGAAAAAAATAATTAATACAAAAAGAAAGAGATTTTATGGGTTTGTGAGGAATTAAAACAATATTTCGAAATATACAGTTTTTAGGACTAGAAAGTACTATATTTCTTTATAACTAAACTTTGAATACAAACATAATAAATATAAATAGAGAATAAAGTATGATCAGATTGGGAATATATTGAGATTACAATAAATATTTTCATTTTAGTGTCTGAAGTTGACAACAAGTTTGAGGATAATTAAGTTTCTTGATATGCTGATTTCAAATAGTATATTAATTTAGGCTGCTGATGAACTTTATTCTAAAATCAATATTAACTGGTGAAAACTATTAATTTTAATTCAGACTTGTAGAACAATATCTAAGGTACAGATCTACATAAAAAGGCAAGAACTAGTTTTATAATTCTATTTATCATGAGTTGTTTTTTTAGGTGGGGTAATTTGGGGGTATGGTTTAACTTATAGCTAGGTGTTCTGTGGTAATGATATTTTTTATTTCTATGTTAACTTAAGCAAATGTCTAATGCTCTATATTTTAAAAAAATGACTTAAACAATTAATATAATTATTATTTATTCACTAGGGTATAAATTTAATACTGAAAAACATTTTTTAAAAATTTTAACTTCCTAAATTAGTTTAAGAAGAGAGGAATGATAGAGACAAAAACTGAATTTTATAAATAGGCACTAACAACACTTTAAAATACCATTAATACTAATTTTTACATTGTCTTTTAAAGTTCAAGTATACCAAGAAATTATATTAAGAAAATCAGTATCCCAAGGTACACAAAAGATAGTCTGAAGAAAGCTGTTTTGGAGGTAAAAAATGGATCTACAATTAATTCTGCATCAAAGAAATTTAGTGTTCCTGAAGAAATTGTTAGAAGATGGGTTGTTAAAAGTCCCTCTCACCAAGGACCAGGTATATCCTCCTATCTTATAAATGAAGAAGAAATGTGTATAATGGTAACTTTACAATTTTTATGGCAATGTGGATTTCCTTTTGATAAAAGAGAAGTTGCTTGTTGAAACTTACTTGACAGCAAAAAAGGAAGCTCAGCCTCTTTTCCTGAATAGAAAACCTAGCGTTGAATGGATCAGAGGGTTTGAAAAGCAGTAGAAAGAGGAACTAAGTAAAGAGGAGGTAAGAAAAAGTGCAAGTAAAGCAAGGACCGTGGGTAGCGGTTGAGTACCGGTCAAGAAGTCAATCATCTAAATTCATTGGACAAATGATAGAAATAATGAGTTCTATCACATAAAATATCTGACCAAGTCACCATTGGGGGACTATTACACATTTCCTGCTTTTGATGATGAATATTGTGTAGAGTTTAGTAATATATGCCGCAAACTACGTGAACCTAATTTTGATAGCCATAGACATTATTTATTAACTTAAATAATATGTAAAAAAAATTTTTAGTACTCATTTGTACCATTAAATATAATCACGACACATTTATTTCAGTGTATTCTTATTTCAAAAAGAATATATATCTACATATTTTTATTTAAATGTACTCTAATTTTAGAACTACCCCCCACTTCCCCTCCCCATGGGGGTAAGCTGGGGGAATCAAAACATGCTCTTTTAAATGTATCACTGTGAGAAAACTATCTAACAAAATTGAATGGCTATGATTCATGTTTAATCTATATGAATCCAATGTACATAAAATGCATCAAAAGTTTCATTAAAATTAATTAAATAATTTGATTTTAGGGTCTTCTCTAAAAGAAGCTTGATTTTACCCCCCACCTGACCCTGTAATGGCTATACCTTTCGAAATTTTTGCACTGTGTAATTGGTACATTTTAATCACTTTTCTTGAATCCATTCAATTGATTACACATGTTAAGTAATGAGGATGACTGCAGCTGGTGATAGCTTTAAACCACAGAAATTAAGATATTTTGGAAGTATAATTACATTCAACGGGTGGTAATTTCCATTACATTGCAAAAAAAATTATTTATATCATTAGGATTTGAACCTCTAGTTTGAATCTGAAGTACATGAATTCAATATTGGATTTCTAATGCTCTGTATACACAAGTTTCTTTAAATAATGATATCATTTGGAAATTATATAAACTTATAAATATTTCTCGTTCTTCGGTAGACATTGGTGCTTGGAAACAACCAGTTAATTTTACTGATCGAATTATGGATGTAAAAAATACAGGATGCTTTATAAAGTTCATTGTTATTATAATTACAACATTATTATTATTATTGAGATTATATAAATTTTTATGAATATTAATATGAAAGGTATGTTCACTTCATTTCTATTTAAAAGATATATTTCTGTAGTTGTTTTAAAGCATAATATAATAATATTATCGAATGGAAAATAAAGACAAAAATGGTATACCATGTTATCAGTGGCGCACACAAGGGGGGATCCTAGGGGTCCAGCCTCCCCCCAAAGCCCTTAACTTTTTTCCCATTGATTAAAATTCTAAGTATATAGTACGTGAAATTTAATTAAGTATTTGTTATTAATTATTAATTTTATTAATTAATGTTAATTATTTATTCAACAATTAGTGTTTTACTGTTTTTTTGCTCCCGTAAATCGACAAAATCAATAGGAGCATGATACAAGAATGATTGACTTTCTAAATATATATATCCTGGACACACACACCCTGAAAAATTTCTGTGTGCGCTACTGCATGTTGTGTTGTTTCTTATCCTAGAGGGCTTAGCTTAGTTACATTTTCTCCATAAAACCAAAAATCCCCCCCCAAATCCAAAATTAAAATAAGATTCTCTACCATCTCGTCAATAGTAAAATTCAAGCAATTAAGAATATGACTGGGGAAGGCCTTATCATCTTTGCACCAATGGCTTTCCGGCCCTTTTGAAAAGTAAGAGATTTGTTGAGGCCATTAAAAAAACGTGATAGAGCCATGGTATACCTTATATATGGGCATGTCTAATGCCTTAAAGTGTGTTCATAAGCTATTGTCTTAAAATAATGATATAATTATGATAACAAGAATGATAATATAATAATAGAGATAACAATGTCTTAGGAAAAGTAAGAATGTTATCAGATTAATAATGTAGAATCCACTGCGAAACTGCGTCTGGATTAAACATGCATTCATTTATTTATATGTTCATTTTTGAATGTATTTCACAAAAATTCCATTTAAAAACCCATGTTTTCCGATAATTTTATTATCTTCATGTACTCACATTTTAAAAATAATAACAGTGCTTTTTTTATGAACAATTTAATTTTTCATATCGAATTTTTTCACTTATATGTGAGTGCGTTTGTAGGAGAGAGATTTTCAGTTTGATTTATATAGTATATAGTATATATATATATATATATATATATATATATATAATAACTAATATTTTTATGGAATTAATTCTTTCTTAAATGAAAACCATTGAATGGTCAGTGAAAAATTATGATGCAGCTCAATTGCAGGAAATGATGAATGCATATTCTACAATATTTTTAAAATTTGGTTATGTTTAGAATATCATCCTCTTGATCTTCCAATTTTTTCATAAACTATGCTCAGATTACTTTAATATCTTGTTAGATTTAAGCAATCTTGGATAAAAAGGAATTTTTAGGGACCAAAATAGAGTTATAAAAGGATATCTTAATCCAATTACAGTAGAATGTCGTTTATGCGAACGTTTATAATACGGAGCGTCAAATATCCAGACCAGTTTTTTTTGTCAACTACATGTACTATATATGAATACGTTTTCGAACAGTGTAATGCTCAACAGTTGTTTCGCGTGTGAGGCTAAAAGTGACGGGAAAACCCAATTCCGGTATATTTGGGGAATTTCTGTTATGTTATTTGGTAAACATCTGCGCTGAATATTAGGTCAGTTTGTTCCAAGTGAGGGGGTGTATATGTTCTCTTTTGTTGAGTGGTGAACTGCTATGGCTTCGAATTCAAAACGGAAGCGCAGTCTTGAACATAGAGACAAATCTTGAAGAATTGAACCGTCCTACGAAGGGAGAAAGTGGAGATTACCGACTTTGACCATTCGATCTCAGAATTTGAAGAATGCGATGAAGATGTTGAAACCTAGATTGCATGAGATGCAGAAAACTGTGGATTCCAAATGCTAAATGATGACGACAATGTGACTTCCTTGCAAGAAGAATCCGACTCTGTCGATGATGAAACGGATGATGACGAGGACAACAACACCAATAAAAGTAGCAAGGGTTCATCAAACGCTGAAGCGTTTTCTGCGTTAGTGATAGCTTTGGAGTGGTACGAAGAACAATCAGAGTGCTGTCTTACTCAACTATTGCTGCTTAAGAGAATCAGAGACCAAACAAAGGTGTGCAGAGGTAAAGAGAAAAATAAGATTATTTTCCACAATAAAGGTAAAATTGCGACCCTTTGCACCTATTTTGCTTCTTCAAGCTTGTTTCCCGCATGTGATGATTTTCAATATTCGTATAGTGTCTGGTTTCATATACTGCATGGATCGCATTCGGTTTTCGGTTACCCGAACAATCGCTTATCCGAACGGTGTCTAGTCCCATTTGGTTCGGATAAACGACGTTCTACTGTAAATCAAATTTCTAGAAAAAGAAAGGATTAATATTTCATTGGTTGGGCAAACATTTAAATTTATTTATCTTTTTTGAAATTCATAACGTAAAAGAATGGCCCATTTTATATTTCTAATACATTATTATCAATGCTATATTGATTATATATCATAGATATATGTGTAAAGATAGTTTAAAAAGTATTAAATATAAAATCCCCCACAAACTATTTTATCCATTACACATTTTAACACATTATTCTTTTGGAATCTAGGAAATCAAATAAAACATTCAGGGAATCGCAGATCAAAATGAAATACCCAAAAGTCAAAAATAATAGGTCTTCCATATGCAATATTTAATAATGCATTTTAAAAATGCTTTTTGTGGTTTAATGTCATTGTCATTTTATTAATTTTAACTCTAATACTTTGGTTTTAAGATATAATTTTTATAAAATAATTTATTTTGACTCTTTTGAAGGTGATCATGTGTTTGCATGTTATCAGTAGGCTCATATTTGAATCGTGTGATTTTAGTCATGTCTTTTATTCAGCTTCATTTACGAAAATAATTTTTTTTTAGTTTGCACTTTTTTAGTTTAGTTACAAAAAGCTCAGAATTTATGGATTCGGGGTCGGTGCCGATAGATTCTCTATAACTTTTCTGCTGCTGATCAATGCAAAAAAAATTTTCTAATGTGATATGCTATCGTAGCTTATTATTTAAATAAATCTTAAAAATAAAACCTTAGATAAAATGCCTAAAAATAAATTTTAAATTAAAATCATGAGTTGAATAAGCCTTTTTTTCAAGTTTGGATGCAGACATTTTAAGTTAGCTATATTACTTTACGTAAAGCAACAAATAATTTTATTAATTTACATAATTTTTTAGTACTTCGCATTATACAAATCGCACAAATAATCAATTTTTTTAAAAAAATTATGTTTTTCACTTCTTATAAAATCCACATCCTGTTACTGTAACATTTATTGTGTTATTGTTTTTTATTGTATATTTGAGTCGAAAATAAATAAAATATTCTTTACTTAATACAAGCTTATATATTCATGAGAATTATTTGCAAAAAATTTATGCATGTGGTTTTTATTGCATGTACAAAGAACAGAAATATTTTGTGTGCTTTTTCACAGTCAACCAACTTACTTAAATTATTAAAAATAATTACTGTAAAAAAATATTGTTTGAAAAAAAAATAAAAGTGATAGGATTCTTCGCATTGAAAGAGATGTCAAGTTGTTGAATAAATAAAATTTTGAGATATATGAAGAAAAGAAACATATAGAGGTTTTAAAATCACTACTGAATAGAATGAATAAAAAAAACAATTTATAATACCGATTCAAAACATATTTATTTTAAATATTGATGTATTTCTTTAGTTTTTACTCTTTCAATATTTTTTGCACAAAATAAAAAATTTGTTTTAAATAAATCATAGCGGAGTGTTTTGAGAAGGAAAAATTAAACTTTCTTCTTCTAAAAAGCATTTCCAGTTAACCACTCAACTGTCACCTGAGTATGTATATGTCTCGTTTAACCAGTGCATTAAATGCCCCGGACGTATATGTACTTCCTAGCAAAATGCCATACTTTCCTTTGCTTGTCTATCAGTAAAAATATTCTGAAGGTTTTAGAATGCAATAAAATGTTTTTGACAGCGTTTGTGAACTATTTATTTATTTCTGAGAAATATTTGTTTTGTTTATGCCGTTCCTTTCCCCCCTAATACATACCATACGCACTTTTATGTGAAAAACGATGGCTCTGGGGAGCGAATCGCGTAACTTTTAATCGCAAGTTAAGGGGTTAATTTTCAAAACATCACTTTAAGTCAGTGTTTCCCAAACTGTGGGGCACGCCCCCCATGGGGGAGCGCGATAACCTTACGAGGGGGGAAGGAGCATATCGAAAATAAAAGATTTAAAAAACAATTAATTTACTGGAATGAATTAAAACAAAATACTTTCAGACATAAAAAAATGCACTTTTACTCTGATGTAATTTATAGGCACGCGCGCGCGATATTAAGTCATCAAAAATAAAAACTTCTTCAATACCTAATTAGCTATCTTTGATCCTATAATCAAATAAAAATAACTTTTATTTGATTTGCTGTAATCCCATGATGAGAGTTTTTTTTATTACTACTTTTTGAACCTAACATACTACTCTTTTTCAGAGAGAAAACAGATCCCAGACCCAGAATCGAAAAAATTTAGGAACATAAAAAATTTATCACTGTCATTATTTTTTAAATACTGCACATTATAGCTATAATCTGTTTGACCTTCTAAGTTATTGGTACTGTAACGTCGTGTGTATAGCTAGTCTAATATCAATAAAAATATTTTTTATTAGCTAAACAATTTGTTAGTGAAGTAATATTAGCCTAATATCATATAAAAAATATTTTATATTAGCTAAACAACCCTTTTCTTGCAAGGCGGGTGACTCTCTTTCTTCTCTTTTTAATATTTTCTCTGTAAAAGAACCCCTTTTTAAACAACAGGGGTGTGTCCACAAATCCATATGTCCAAGCCGGTGTAGTCCCATTCGCCCGGAACTCAACATCACCCTCTCTGCCTCGTCTGGAATGTACTGGAGCCACCGGCATTTTGTTCATCGTCTTTTCCAGCCATTCCAATCTGCCGGACAGTGTTCTCCGTTAGATACTCAACCACTGGTTTTCTCCATGCAAGGCATGTACAGCTGGTGAAACCATAAAACCTATCGTGAATCGAAAGATGGGAATTCACAACCATCGACGATGTCACAGTATAGTTAGTTATGACCCCTCTCTTATGTGTTCTAAGTAATGTATTTCTCTGTTGCCCTTTTTTCCCCCTTGGCCAAGACATATTTTTAAAGTATTCTCAAACATATAAAGCATAAAGAAAAGTGTTTTAAACAATTTTTTTTAACATCACATCATAATGAGTATATTTTAAGTGGTCACGTGGGACACACAGATTACGAAATCGTTCATTCTGGCAAAACTGTATTTGTACAAAGAAAAAAAAATTGAAAGTTTATTTAAGTAAATTTAATTAAATTATTTAATGATTTTAATTGTACAATAAAATAATTAATTGGGGTGACTAATTATTTATTCGGGTTAAAAAAGAATTAAATATTAAAAATTACAATTATTCTTCATCGGAATTTTATATTATTGTTCATTTTTAACATCCACAAGGGGGACCTAGGGGTCCGGAAATCTTTGACGATTGATTGATTATAATTCAGTATATAGGCAAAATTTATTTAAGTATTTGTTATTAATGATTAATTGTATTAATTAATGCTAATTATTTATTCAAGAATTAGTTTTTACTGTGTTTTGTTCCCGAAAATTTCGACCAAGATTGGTGAACTTTCGACCCCCCACCACCTTGAAAAATTCCTGTGTGCGCTACTGTTTAACATCAATTATAAAAGCTAATTCTGTGAGGCTTAAAATTACAATTCGCTTAAAACTAATTATAATTTGAGCAACCATTTAAAAAAAATCATTTTACATTTTTGTAAACATTTTCGAGCACTTGGCTTTGTTCTCCTTACAATTCAGCTATTATATCAATAACGTTTTATTTCCTTATAAATGAACTCGAGCAAAGAGCGGGCACTTCAGCCGGTATACGTTCAATGTATCAGTGCTGCACAGAATATTTCATAACTAATTAATTAATACTAAATTAAGAACGAGTTTTAATAAGTACTAACGACTTCCATGAGCTTGTCTTGCAAAGCAAAGTTTTTATAAGGAATGCTTATGATTAGAAATTTACCCTCTGAGCTCCTTGCCATATTTAGCAGATATCTATATTTTGTCTTCTAAGCAGCCACCGCATTTTGCAATATGAGAAATATGCAAATTAGAGAAAGGAAAAATAACATAATTATCCTATTATTTTATTTATTTTTGCTTTAAAGTAGTATACAAAATTTAATACTTATGTTACTAATTTGTATAATATATAATTTTTGTATGGTTTATAATTAAGATTGCCTATTGTAGCTGTAGCGTCAAAGTGCATTATTATTGCATTCAGTACATTATTAATGTATAAGGGGGGTGCGATAAAAATTGTGATCGAAAAGGGGGGCTCCAGTATTGAAAGTTGGAGAAGCACTGCTTTAAGTAAATATCTAGCCTAGGAAAAATTAATCTTAGTTGAATAGTATTTAAGACGTGACTGGTACATAGCAATATATATATGTCAAAATACTCCAAAAAATATAATTTATTAAATTTTTAGCACTTACTCTATAGAGTTAACACTTACATAAATATATTTTATTTTATAGTTTTAACAGTTTGATTTTCTCTTTGTAGAACCACAAGTTAACAACAATCGAAATAACGTTTATAATAATAACATCTTCGTTTCTATGTTTTTTATTGATACATGCAGCAAAATATTTTTTTTAAGTTCAAAAATATATTTTACAAATCCCTATTTGAACTAAGGAAGGAGATAAATTTTATAAACAGTATTTAATACCTTAAAGGCATATAATTTTTAAAGAAATTTGAGATAAAAATATGAAAGGAAAGGAAAGCTCGGGATTGCTTAAATTAATAGCTAAAGCAAACAGCGGATTGAATTAAAATCATGCTAACTGAGAAACAAATACGTTTTGTTAATATTTTCAATTGAAAAGAAAAACAAACATAGTGTTTTCCGTATTGCAACTGTTACACAATACTTTTTGTACACACGATATTCGAATAAAGTAGGTTATCATTTGAAATGGAAAACAAATTGAAAGTTTATCACACAAATGATCTCAAATATATCTCTTTTCTGCCTCCGACCCTGATTATAGGTACATAAATTTGAGCAATAAACAAGATTAATTTTAAAAGAGGGATATAAATGATAATTATAATTCAAGCACAATGCATATCGCATCCTAAACTTCACGTTTTTCAGTAACTTCAAAACGAATTCTGAATACGATTGCAATCTGGACCACTTTCTTCTTAGTTAAAGGAGCTTTCATAGAATTACTTATTGGTTTATTTGAATTATGTACCTCTTAACAAACTTGATAAGAACTGAAGGAGGTTGCTATCAAGAAATGTTGGTACACCATGATACCAGAATAGTAGATTTGACAGTGTTTAAGGAACTGACAGTTAGAATATTTTCTAGTTTTAAATTGTATACTCCTCTTTCATATCATCTAGTCCTAAACTATTGTTAGCATTTTTTCCCTAATTCTGAAAAAAGAGGCTGGGCACACATAAGCATTGGAAATGGAACATGTTTAAAACAATACAATTGTACTTAAGGTATCCGACTACGTTCGGAGCCGTAATTTTAAAATACTCATAAATGGATAATTTTCATGATATTTAGTGTCACTCAGATTAGAATACATGCATAAAATTGTTTTAAGGACATTTTGACAAAAAAATTTATTTAGATACAATATTTTGGCAAAAAATTAACTTAGAATAATTTTTTTTCAAAATGTTCTCCTTTTGTGAAAAAAGCTTTTTCTATAATAATATTTTGCCTGTATATAGCTCGGACCACTCTACATAGGCTCAACTCTAGATGTTTTGAAAAATTCCCATTATTTTCAGAGTTACCACCAACTGAAATAATGATTGGTGTTTTTTTCCTAAAACCCTCCCTTCTGTTGTCGTAAAATATGGATAAACCCACTTCTTAGTTATGTATTTCAAAAATTCTAGTTGGGCCTCTGTAGAGAGGTCTGAGCTATACACAGGCAAAATATTATTATAATAGAAACATTTTTCACAAAAGGAGTTTTTGAAAAAAAATTATTCTAAGTTAATTTTTTTGCCAAAATATTGTATTTAAGTAATTTTTTTTGTCAAAATGTCCTTAAAACAATTTTATGCATGTATTCTAATTTGAGAGACACTAAATATCTTGAAATTTATACCTTTATGCACTTTTTAAAAATCACGGATTCGAACGTAGTCGGATACCTTAACGAAAAATTTTCTTGAAATTTTTTTTTTCTTGTGAAATGTGAAAATAAAAATAATTGTATTACATGATAAATGATTGCCAGATCTGTAGATGAGAAGATGATGCATTTAGTTTGCAGAGCAGAAATCTTCCTTCTAGCCATATAGAATGGTTACTGATTTCTATACATTTCTAAAGCTTTCTGAATTATTTAATACATTTTCTAAACATTATTTACAAATACAGTTTTAATAATAAAATCTAAACCATTCTCAAAACGTCATTTTGCACACTTTTCATGTATAAACGAGAACCGCTGAATCTTGTTCACCTTCCAGAACAAAACGCTCTATTTTTTTTAAAAAACATCTTTGAATTTATGTAAGCCATTTGATGATTTATCGTGATGGGCTATTAGTTTGTTCAAATCAACTTCCTTTTTTAAAGGTGTAATAAGGCTATCAGAAGCAGACCTCTTAATTTTGAACCATGACCAAATAAGGATCAGACATCTAGACTGATACCTCATTATTTTTTTCTAACAAGGTCAAATGTTGATTTTGAAATCCATTTCCCCTTATTAAATACAGGGTGAGTACAAATGATGGACCTGATTTTAAAAAATCATATTTTCGAAACTATTGCATAGATTGCAATAAGTGATACATGGATGTAAAGAGAAATGTACCAAGCTTTTCTTTCCACCAATGATCAATAGCCCTTTCAAGATCGCTGTTATTGAAATTCAAGCCAACATGTATTAGAGTATGCACGGTTTTTTTAGTAATTTTGGTGCAACGTGCATTTAGAAATCACTACAGAAAAGAAGCACAAACCAACAAGAGCATTGCGCAATGGTATCATCAATTCAAGAAACACAGGTTGCTAGTGTAAAAAAAAATCAATGGACGGTCAAGTTTCTTGGAAGAAGTAGCTGAAAGGGCGAGGCCGAGTTTTGTTCGAAGTATACGAGAGTTGCCACCTTTAAACTTAGATTGCCCCCAAAAAACGGTATGGAAAATTTTACAAAAAAAATTAAATTTTTAGTTGTATTATTTACAATTGACACAAAAAATAACATGGGACAATAAATAAGCATTTTTGCAGCATTACGAACCATTGATACAGTGATGTTGCAAAATTTAAGGAACGAACTAGATGACAAATTGGACGCCTGCCGTGTAACAAAAGGATCACACAACGAACATTTTTTTTCTAATGGGCTGCAAAGCGGTGTCTTGCCATTGTAGAACTAGTGCATTCCCCGGAAGCTGGTATATCTTTTTAATGCGGCATCCTATAGGTCGGTGTTCTTCAAACTGTGTTTCATGAAACCCTAGGGCTCCCCCAAGGCATACCCAAGGGATCCAAGAGTCACAATAAAAAAATTGAGAAGAAATACGTGTATGGAAAATGGGTTCACGTTCTTTATGAAGTTTGTATAGTTGTATGTATCTAAAATTCTCACCCCCTATTCATAAAAACTGAATTTTTTTTTTTTTTTTATGTGTATTATAACTTTATTTTGCAACACTTCAAACTTGTATTATAAGATAATAAAAGAATATTAAAGCGCACACACATTGTATATTTGTATTATATACTTTCTACTAGATTGTGAATTTTCTGTTGTTTACCATCTCGGGTCCCAGGATGTTAAAATCTAAATTTAATCAAGAACAGCTTCTAAATTTTAAGTTGCAAATTTATGCAAAATACACAAGATTGCTCACACAGTTATAAATGTTTTAATACTATTCAGAACATTGTGTTTAAGTTAAATATATTTCTCAACGTAAGTGGCTACAGAAACAAAGAATATAAACAAATTAAACTCCGAATATGTGTAATGCGATTGCATTTAACTTCAATCGATCTAGACTTCAACACTTTGTGTGAAAAAAGCAACCACATATCCCAGTTACTCAATGTAATGCATGGATAGATGACACTTTGATAACAAATTAATATTATTAATGAATAAATCATATTAAAATATTAGGTTAGAATTTTTAATGATAAATACAATATACTTTTTTAATTGCATTCACTTTAATTCCCTATGATATTGTGATCTACTTTAAATATTACTATGAGATGTATTCTTCGAAGTATGTGTATGGAAAAGGGTTCCTCGAAAACACTTTCTGGTTCTTGGGGTTCCGTGAGTTGAAAAAGTTTAAAGATCACTGCTATAGGTGGATACCAATTGCCGCAAGTAATTTTGACGCCCAGTTTCCTCCCCAAAGGGAAGCACCTGAGCCCTGATGATGTGAACCTGCACTAGGATTTAATTTTGCCTAGAGCCCCTAAGCCAAACAGGCACTCTATGGATCTTTTACATGCCGTATAATCCTACGTCATGGTCACTGTCAATTTTCTGCATCATGAAAATCTACCGACTTGGGCCACGGTCGAACCCGCAACCTTAGGTGCAGAAGACCAGTGACAAATCAACCACACCACCCAGCCGGCTGGTGGCTACATCGAACATTAGTAACAGAAAAAAAAACTTGGTATGTTTCTTTTTGCATGTTTGCATGCATGTATAACTTATTGTAATACGTGCAGATTTTTTAAAAACGGGTGCACATCATTTGTGCTCCCCCTGTACTTTCACCATTGCTCTTCAAGATGAGTCTCCCTTTGAGTCAATATTCAATTTCACGACTTGCGCAAAGCGTCACATAAATTTACAATTAAAAAACCGTAACTCAAATTGTGATGTGAGATCTATAATCAATTCAAATAATTATTTCCAAAGCCTGATTCTTCTTCGAATAATTATGTTCTTCCGCTTCCTTTGAGTTTATAAATGATGCATCAAAAAAATTATCCAAAATGCAATATCACATAATAAAGAAAATAATTTGTTGCTCCTGGTTCCTTTGTCATTAGTACCTTATATTAAACAAGAATTTTAAAATTGAATTATTTAAATATAAATTTTTTTTAAGAATTTGTGGCTGTTTGATATCTATATAACCTAGTACCAAACATCACACGATGACGATCGTTTTAGCGTGATCTATAAAGTACTCGCGTTTGGAATGGAAGATACCTAGATCGAATCTTTCTTTCCTTTATTGGTGACCCTGGCCGTGCAAAGTGAATTGCACCCTTCACGTGCCGAAGTTGTGGCGCCATCTATCCACCGTAAAAGCAACTAAGCTGTCAGACACAAATGACGCAATTAAGCCGTCACACAAATCCGTCTCACACAAGCGACGCAACTGCTTACATGCTCGTGACGAATATGGTATCGTTCGCTCGCCTATTCACCGAATCACTGGCATAGGGGTATGTAGTGGTGTGATATCTAGTACCAAACATCACACAATGACGATCATTTTGGTGTGATCAAAAAACTACTCGCGTTTGGAAGGTACCCAAATCGAATCTTTCTTCCTTCAAGTTCGTCAGTCTGTTACATAATTACATACATTTTTACTAAAAATTAAAGATGCAAACTTTTCAGAACTAAATAAAAAAATATTATTAAAATATGTCGCCATTTTCTTACACGAATAACAAAATTCTTTGGTATTTTTTGTAGTATTTTGTATGTTTTGTTTGTTTAATCTTATTGAAAGTTTAACCAAATGGCTCTATTACAGTACTTCACATAATTCATTCTTATTTTTACATTAAAATAAATATAAATGGTTATTTACTTAGATATTTTATAACAATTGTTACATAGAGAATCCCTATATTTTATTAGATTGATTTGAAGTTCAATATACCATTAAAGTGAAAGACATTCTTTTATTCTTATATGATTTATGAAAAAGTCATTCTACTGGAATTTCATAATCTTATGAATCTGAGCATGGGAACTGCGTTGTAATCAATCATGATAAGTTTTACTAATGGCAATAATATAACGAACTATGTTTCGAAAAATGAATTTTATATATCCCTTTAATATAAAGTTTTTTTAAAAAACAAAATTGCTTTACCAAATGTTTCACAAATAAACAGTTTTTTAAGAAATAAAATTTGCAATGATATTTTTTGCGAAAGTTAAGCATAAAAATTGAAATAAAATTACAAAAAAATCTGTAAATTTAAAATATTTTTTTAAAATTGCATAAACTTTTAGAGATTTTCAAAATAAATAATTGAAATGTTTGAAAATTAAAGTATTATAATAATAATTATAAAACGGACTTTATCTGTTTATTTATTGCCGCTTTCAACATATTGAAATTTAGTATCAATATAAAACACTTTGCATTTGATAAAGTTAAATAAAAAGTACGTTAACATACGTCATCGAATTCGTTGATATATAGGATCTTCAAGGAATTATTTCAATATTTTTGAATTACTTAAAAATTCACAAAATGGATAGTTTGTCAAAAATAAAAGAACTACCTTGACCTCGTCTGTGAGCAATTATTAAAACGACCGTTTGACCTAATCTCTTTCTTTTATCGAATGCATGTCCCTTTCTATCAAGAAACATGATAACCGATACAGGCGTAGTCTATTCTCTAAGAACCCAATTAACCATTCCTGGAGAGTGAAGAATCCTGTTAAGTCCATTTGTAGATACTTAATTAGCGGAATGTATATGGATAGAATTTTAAATGACCAATTAGGACCTTTCTTGCTTTTTACTTTCGGAGAATTACCAATTCTTAGGTACAACAGGTGGAGTGTTTGACCTTTGTGGCTGAAAGTTTTCAACTCAATATTCTCTAAAACATACATTAAATCAATTATAGAGCTGTAAAGAAGTCGCTGATCACAAAAATAATTTGCTTGGGTAGCAAAGGACAATTTGTTTCTATTATACCATTAGGAGATTAAGTAATTATGTACAAAGGATTGGTGTTTTTATTCAGTCTTCTCAATCTTGAGTATTTCTGAATTATTAAAAGACCAAGGACACAAGATTCTAAGAGTTAGATTACGAATGAAATGCAGTTTTTTTAATGTAAATTGAGTATGAAAAGAAAAGACATTAAAATAATGAACTAAGATATAAAGAAATTTCTTTTTCGTAATGGTGTTATCTAAGATAATTTATTGAAAATAATACAGAATCGGAAAAATGAAGATGACCGCCATAAATCATATAGGTAGATGATTCGAGAAATCCGGGATAATTTATGATAATCACTTTCAGTTGTATCGTTATTCAGTGCCAATATTCAGTGACAGTTTCAGTAGTTAAGGCTTTTTACACACTATAAATATTTAAATTGAGGTAACTAGTACATGTGCACATGATAGCTGAAATGTATATGCATAGTGTTAAATTTGGTTACTCTTATAGACTTAAAAATCTAGACCAAAAAATATTATTTTTATAAAGAGCATTAAATTTTTTTATTTGCTGTCTTAAAATATTATGTAATCCATATTATTTTTACTAGTAAATTTCTTTATGTGTCTGACACTAAATTGAGAACAATAATACAATTTCAATTTTGGAAATAAATATATCTTCATAGGAGCAAAATCTTGAATTTGAAATTCGTAGAGTTTACTTAATCGTTCGATTCACATGAGGTATTCCATTAGAGAAATGATTTTCGTGTCTTAAAGATATTAAATATAATCAAAACATTAATTTATTTATTTCAGAAGTTTAGGTTATGGGCAAAATATTGAAAGAAAATAGGAATAACATTTTTAAAAAGGATTATCCAAAAACAGGAGAATTATCCTATGTAAAAATTATAAAGGTTATATAATTAATTTAATTTTTAAGAATCATACACAAAATCCAAAGCTCTTAATCCAAAAATATACCCTAGAATCTTATTAAGGCTTAAGATTAAAAATAAATAAGTAAAACTATCCTTTATTTTAAAAAATAAGAAAAATTAATTTTGGATACGGAGAGCGCAGAAAATATAATTTTAAAGTGCATGAACAATTGCATTTTGGAGATGTTAACTATTTACATGTTTATAAAAAGAACCTGCATTGTAGACATATTCCATTATTTTAGAAATAAACATAGATATATTAATGTTCTCTTATATTAATATTTGGTAGATGGTTCTATTGCTTTATAAATGCTAATTCTTCTATTTTTTTTATTTACGCTAATAACAAAATTTTAAAATAATCAACAAGTAATAAAATATTTACTCTCTATTTTTATTTTGTTATACCGTGATTTTAAAAAAGCGTATAAATGGATAATTTTTATGATATTTAGTGTCACTCAGATTAGAATGCATGCATAACATTGTTTTAAGGACATTTTGACAAAAAAAATTATTTAAATGTAATATTTCGGCAAAAAATTAACTTAAAATAATCTTTTTTCAAATGTTCTCCTTTTGTGAAAAAGGGTTCTATTATAATAATATTTTGCCTTTATATAGCTTAGACTTCTCTACAGAGGCTCATCTAGACTTTTTGAAAAATTCACTTTATTTTCAAAGTTACCACCAATTGAAATAGTTACTGGCGCTTTTTTCTTAAAATTGCTCCCCTCTGTTGTCGTAAAATATGAATAAACCCACTTCTAAGTTATATACTTCAAGAATTCTAGTTCAACCTCTGTAGAGATGTCTGAGCTATATACAGGCAAAATATTATTATAATAGAAGCATTTTTCACTAAAGGAGAACATTTGGAAAAAAATATTACTCTAAGTTAATTTTTTGCCAAAATATTGTATTTAAAAAATTTTTTTGGTCAAAATGTCCTTAAAACAATTTTATGCATATATTCTAAATTAAGTGACACTAAATATTATGAAAATTATCCATTTTTATGCGCTTTTTCAAAATCAAGATTCCGAACGTAGTCGGATACCTTAAGTAATGTGATAGGAAATATTTTATATAAATACTACTCAACAATACATTTATTTAAATTTTTTTTTATTTAAATTCAACTCAATTTCTTGAAAAAAAACTTCGTACATACTAAGTTTTTCTAAAAGATGTTTCTTAAGCGAAAGAAATATGAACTAAAAATAGTTAACTGCTTATAGCGCATGATTAAGGATAAACCAACTGCATTAGCATAAAAGAAAATTCAAGATAAAAATGATATTTAAGGTCTTTTGTATGCCTCTTTGCAATATTTGTTAAATATTATATAGAAGTATCTTATTTAAAAAATAGATTTTCAATATTTTGAAATGAGTCAATTATGCCAGAAATCTAGTTGAATTTCAACAGAAAGATAAAATACTTATTAAAACCTTAACGTAGAGTATACCCGAAGTAGAACAAATTCTCCCTTTTGATTTCACGTAATGAAACACTTTAATATAATCCTTACATGACATAATTATTTACTTACAAATTAAAAGGTATCCGGCTGCGTTCGGAACCGTGATTTAAAAAAACGTGTAAATTGATACTTTTCATGAAATTTAGTGTCACTTGGATTAGAATACATGTATAAAATTGTTTTAAGAATGTTATTAGAAAAAATTATTTAAATACAATATTTTGGCGAAAAATGAACTCACAATCCCCTATTTTCAAAACATTTTCCTTTTATCAAAAGTGCTTCGATAATAATAATATTTTGTTTATTTAAAGCAAAAAATTCTCCAGAGGGCCTGAACTAGAATTTTTGAAAAAATTCACATTATTTTCAGAGTTACTACCGATTAAAATAATCATCGGTGTTTTTTTCGTAAAATTTCTCTACTCTGTTGTATTAAAATATGAATAAATTTATTTCTAAGTTACACATCTCAAAAATCCTAGTTTAGGCTTTGAGCTATATATAGGCAGAATAGTAGAATTATAGAAACATTTTTTATAAAAGGATAATGTTTGAAAATAGGTAATTCTGTGTTCATTTTTTACCAAAATATTGTATTTAAATAATTTTTTTCTTGTAATAATATACTTAAAACAATTTTTTGCATGTATTCTAATGTAAGTGACACTAAATATCATAAAAGTTATCCATTTATACGCTTTTGCAAAATAACGGTTCCGAACGTACCCAGATACCTTAAGTTATAAAATTATTTTCATTCAGTAAGAAGTAATAAAAAATTGCAGAAGTATTTACATATGATTGCCTTTCAATTCATTAATGGATTTAAAATTTGCAAATTATTAAATAATTTCATAGAATTCTTAAATAAAGAGTTTATTTGGAATAGCTCTCAAAAAAGTAGTTCCTGATAATTACAGTACTGATTCTACCTCGATTTACTACAAATTATATATTATTTCATTCCATTTAACGGAATTTTGACTTTCTGTAACAATAAAATAGAATGTAAGCTCCAAATCTGGTTCTTTGTATTGTCCAAAAAATAAAGCGTTGTAAGTGTGTTTCGTTTGATAACTTCATTTTAAATGCAAGTGGCACTAGGATACAAGAAATGTCAAAATTACAGTTATTGCGAAAGCTAATTTCTCGCAGTACGGAAATCAAAACTTGGCATTTGAACTTTTCTACGATAATTTTTGGAATTTGTATTGTTCAAAAAAGACATTTTCAGGTCATTAAAATATTTTTGAGTTAATACATTGATATGAAAAGGGGTGCAACCTATTTCAATAAAAAGAAATTCTTTTATTTTGACTTTGCTATGTAGAATCTGTTTAATTTGTTTTGTTTTCTTGCTCGAAGGCTACAAGAGCTGCTTAATTAAAGATATTTTTGATGTCAATCAACCAAAATAAGTAACTTTTTCAAAATCAATTTTAAATCTCAGAATTTAAAAATCAGATAGATAAAAACAATAAACACTTTTATAAAAACATTATAAGGCATATATAGTGATAACCAAATGATGTTTGTAACAAAAGAAATTAATCTGAAAAATTTTAGCTTCAGATTTAAAAGAAGTTTGATTATATTGAGATGAAATTCTTTGCATGTATGTGTGCTGATAAACGGAATTATAAAACTATTACCTTATTACAATGTATTGCTTCCAGATAAATGTTTTATAACTGATTTGAGTTCCAACGCGATTGCTAATTAAATCAACAATTGCGTAATAAAACTTTTTCAGTGATTAATTTCCAGAATTTTTGAAGAGTTTTATAAAAAGTAAATCGTTTGTTACTTATAGTATTCTGTTTCAAACTAATTTAATATGGCTTCATTTCTCGTGGAGTGAGTGAATGAATGTAAGGTTTTATGGAGCAAGAGCCACTCCTGGCTATACTGCGCCAAACATTTGTTTAAAAAATTTAAAATGTTTTATAAAATATCATTTCTCGTAGAATTAGAACTACTCTATTGAGAAATGTGATTTGAAACGTCGTTATTAAATATAAAGAACTATACCTAATTTCATATATTTTTAAATGTTTGGACTCTAACAATTATAATAGTCTTTTTAAACAAATTTTTCTGGTTTATTCTTACTTAACGGCTCTCCAAAAATTTGTAATAGTTGTACTTTAAATTCAAAATTTCCGAAAACGTTTCTATAAAACAATTATAAATATATTAATCCTTTTATATCAATTTCAAATAACTTTTTGTGATTTTTGTTTTAAATTTAACTTAACCCAGTGGTGTGACAACCCGTGAGGGCCAAGGCCTACTGTGCCCAACTCAGTATACACGACCTTGGACCCTGAAATGCATGAGCAGATGTTCCGGTCAGGTGGTCAGTCTGACGTGAAAACCCCCAGTGTTTTTTTAATTTATTAAAGATAATTAATTACTGAATTTATAAAAAAATATTAGAAAGTTTAGCTCTTTGGTCAAATTGAAAGGCAAAACACACGTAACAACAAAATGTAAGAAAAGAAAAGTTTAAATTCATATATTATATTTAAAAATTACACACACACACACACACATTTCACGATCAATCTTTAAAATTGTTAGTGTATTAATTGAAAGTTAAATTGTGTGAACACGTATTTTTTTCCTTTGTAAGTTCTGAATCAATGTGGTGAAACTGAAATTCTCATTGAAACTTTTATTTTAACCATGTGTACGCGTAATTTATATAAATCATTTAATGTGGTGATTCACACATTACTTTTTCGTGCAAAGATATTTCATTATTTTCTCTTGTTTATGGTTTATTTGTAGAATTATTTTACTATGGAATGTCTTTCTATAGTTAAATAAGTTTTCTTATGAAAAAAATGAACATATAGCTAACGAGTTTGATGTATACTTGAAATTCATATTAATAATATTATAAAGTTGCTTATTAATAGCTGAATTTCTCTTGGCTTCTTAAAGAACTCAATTCAAGTATAGAATATTTTTGAAATAGGAAAATCTCCCATTATTAAAATTAATGCATGTAATTATGATAATGTATGTGATAATCACACTGTCTTTGAAGTTTCTTTTTTCCATTAAATATTTAGCCTCCAATTTTACCATTTAAAATTCTTTTAAATAAAAAAAAATATTTAACTTTAAAGCAATGGGTGCAAAGTAAAACACAA
The DNA here is from genome assembly GCA_019973935.1 of Trichonephila clavipes. Classification (NCBI taxonomy): domain Eukaryota; kingdom Metazoa; phylum Arthropoda; class Arachnida; order Araneae; family Nephilidae; genus Trichonephila; species Trichonephila clavipes. The sequence goes on from BMAU01021304.1 coordinate 2,200,257, forward strand.
TAAGAGAACAAATTTATTGATTCAAGTGAGAATTATATAACCTACTGAAATATGCAGTAGTTCATGTGTTAGCGAAATTGGAGAGAGTGAATGACAATACATCTGTCCATTTTTTCTATCTGAAAATATTTCATGAAATTTTATCTTATTTTTTAACATTAAAGAAAAATGACTGTAAAACTTTTATTGCTCATGATAAAAAAATAACATATTTTTGTTATAATGTTTAATAATATATAATATAACTAATATAATGTTTAAATTTTCTCATACTAATGTTTTTTCTTCAATTCCATGGCATAGATTTATGCAAACTCATTTATTAATAAACAAAGTAAGGAATCAAGATTTTGAATCGAATTAAAAGAAATCAGAAAAAGTATATTCACAATACTTACTACACAGATAATATTTAAATTATGTACTTACAAGTTAAGGTGTTACACAAACACAAAGTGTGATTTAAAAACTACAATAAAAATATTTCTTGTTCACAGTAAAATTTTAGTTTGATTCACAAAAATGTTTTCATGCAAAAAAATGAATCATATTATCTTTAAAAAAACAATTCCTTTTAAATTAATTTCTTTCATAATAAAAAAAAAGTTTGAAAATAAAAACAATTACTTAAAGGTGTAATTTTTGAAACAGAGTTTGCTCGATGTAGATCTAAAATAGGTTATGTTTAATTCGATAAATATTTATCTAACATAAAGTAAAGTTTTTTGCTTTATGTTTCATTGAAAAAATATATTAGAGTTTTAAAAATATCTTTCATTGTAATAGTAAAACAGTTGGATGCTTTTTAACGCTAAGTATAACGGAAGTTGAGTCAAGAAAAATAAATTAAATGACTTGAAATATATTTTGAGAAACACTTCGCAGAAATACTTTTAAGAAAAGTGCGTCTATTGGTTTTACTTACTTTTTAATAATTTTTAATTTATTTGAAATAAAGATAAACATCAGTACCAGAGCCCAATACCATATTTATGCTTTTTAAATGAGTTTCAGTTCAGTCAACACATTTTTTTTTCTATTTTTAAAACAAAGTATTTTATATACAAGCATAATTTTTCATTTTTTAAATTGTTATACATTTTGTGACTGGTTTCCGCAAAACTTTTTTCTCTATTAAAAATTAATATATATATATATATATATATATATATATATATATATATATATATATATATATATATATATCGAAAACATTTTTTGAAGTAAATTTTTTGAATTGAAATAAATTATTTTATTTCGCCGAATTTCATCCAATAAATTTAAAAATACTGAAATTCTTCAGAAACCTGTAGTATAATGAAATAAGTCTTAATTCTTAAAATATATAAGGAGAATCATGAAATATGAATTTAAATATAATGGAATATGAGAGTAATGGTTGCTTGAAAAATTGAATACAGTTTTAGGTTCAATAGTTTGAAGAAAAAACTGGAATGAAATAATTATAATTCACTGTACGAATAAAAGTAATCGAATACAATATTCGAAACTTCATTAACCTTTGCTGTTTACTTTGTCCTTGAAAGCGAAAGTGAAATTTGGAGCAAATGAAAGAAGAAAATAGGTTCATACACTGAGGTTAAAAATAGCATGATTTCGCCAAGATTTTATTTGTAAGTTATTAAACAACAATGTTCTTATTTTATATATTTTTAGGTCATTGAAAGTATCAAGGAAATGATCGATTTTTTTTCTTCAGTTACATGGGAAAAAGGCAATCAAAAAGTCGAATCCGTACTTTAAGCACACTTTACAACTTTTAGTAAGGAATGCACTATTTTTTCCTAGCAAGGTATTCTAAGAACAATAAATAAAAACAATATTGAATCTCGTCTTAATAATAAATGTTTACCACTTTTATGTGTTTATATATTGTAAATATTTATAGCAGAAACTACTTATATCTTTTCATTACAAATAATTTTACTACATTAAAAGCTGGCAACGTGATGGATGACAATGCCACAAGCTCAAGGTGCTTAAGTATAAATGTTGAAGGCCCATTAATTGTTCTTTACACTCAAACCAAGTAATCGAAGAACCGTAGTTTTGGGATCAATGCCACAAATTCATGATTTGGCTTTCTTAATGTCAAAGGAGTTACTATTTTGTGTTTTGGGGGAATGCTGGAGCTATTTTTGGACACTTATTTTTAAAATATGGGATTTCAAACCATTTTAAAAAACAAATTAAGGTAATTGTTTCTCCTGTTTCAATATTGTACCTTCAATCGGAGGATATCACTCGTATGAAATGGCTAGCATTCTCACCGGACTTAAATCCAGTAGTGCCTGGATGCTCTACCGTTGCTTTTCCGACAAGTTGAAGCCCTTCAACCTCGTCCTACATGTGTAGCGAAATTTCGGAGAGCATGGCTTGATAAGTGGTGTATTTTCTACTAGATGAGATCGATAATTTGATACTCAGCATGCTTAGGCGTTGTACGGACTGTATTGTATAGTCTGTGAGACATACCATGTATTAACCATCAAAGCAAGCATGTAATATTGGTTTTAGTAAATAGATTTTTATTATTATTTTGTAATTAGCTCCAGGGAGCAAAAATCGCAATTTTTATTGAAGATATCAAACAGATAGCATCTGTTTTGCTCTTTACCTTTTCCTTAATACAAAAACTTTACAAATAAATCACATTTGTTTCGCTTCTGAATCTTTCTTATCTGAACTTGCATTTTTCTTAAATTATGAACATGAGTGTATTTAAGATTCTTTGTAAGAAAATGAGTGCTTACTAACAATTTACTTCTTATCTGTAACTAAAAGCTTTTGCATTGATAAACTATGCAAAATGGATTTCTGTGTACCGCAGTGTTTCTCAAACTTTCACTGTTTGCGACCCAATATTCAATCATAATCTTCATTACGCCCCCTCTTTTATACAATAATAATGTATTGAATACAATAATACTAAACTTTGACTCTAAAGCTACAACAAGGCTTCAACCTTAAGTGGCACAGACGTATATAAACGTCTCGCTCAACCAAAACTATAATTGCTCCGGACGTCTTTCCGAAGTACGATCTGTTCTGTGCACTGCTATCTATAAAATAACTCTGAAAGCCTTGGAATGCAACAAAAGGACATTGTCGGTGTTTATGAAGGACTTACTTATTTTATGTCGAATTTCCTTTTTTTTCTTTTTCTCCCCCCCCCCTCCAAAATATCACACATGTAAAACGGTGGCATTGGGGAAGGATTTGAGTAACTTTTAACTGGCAGTTAAGGGATTAATAATAAACCGTACAAATTATCAAGATAAGTGTTAAATTTTGTATTTAGTTTTTTGTATGACAAGCCCATGGGGTCACTGGTAATTTTTAAACTTGTTCTTAACTTAGTATTGGTAAATCTATACATATAAATAAAAATGAAGTGTCCGTTTGTAATTTGAAATTAACAGCTTTTTACTAAATACATTTAAAAGTATGTACGGTACTAACATGAAAAAATCAATTTTTAAATTGTTTGTCCGTCTGTCTGTCTGTCTGTCTGTCTGTCTGTCTTTCTGTCTGTCTGTTTGTTTGGGCTAATCTCTGAAACGGTTGGACCAATTTTGACGAAACTTTCACTGGCAGATAGCTAATGTTATAAAGAATAACTCAGGCTATTTTATTTTAGAAAAAAAAATTAGGATTCCTAGAAAATAAAATTAAAACCAATGAAATAGTGAGCAATATCCGATTCAAATAGGGATTATTTATTTCTCAATAGGGACTATTTTTATTCAATAGCGATTCTTTTTATTTAAGAGGAATTATTTTATTTCGCGAACCTTCTGTCTCAACGATTGCTATCAGTTATATCAAATTTTTTTCTTTGATTAGGTTGCTGCCATTCGCGACATTTCCCGTTCATGTCTTGATCCTAATGATTTTACGGTCCTTAACTGCATTGTCAAAGGTCATGCTTCCCTTTCACCCCCTTTCTTGCGGCTTCGTTTGTGTTCGCGTTTCACCCTACTTGCTACTTAGAACTATTTTGATCCTAAAGATTTTAGTCCTCACTCCATCGACAGTGTCAAAGGTCATGCGTTCCTTTCACCCTTTGCTCAACGAAAAGCAAAGAAAAAAAAATAAAACAAAAAAGAAACATAGATTCACAAAGTAGAAGAAAAGTGTTCGTAAACTCTGCGAAGCGAATAAACACTTTTTTTTAAATACTACGTGGACGAAGTCACGGGTAACAGCTATTTAACATAAAATAAATGCATCAGAAAGTAATATTAACGTATTACACACATCCAGATAAAAATTATTTACACTATTTTTAGCATTTATTACACAAAATTTGTAACAATGTGTTACTTTTGCTGAGCAGGTAGGTGTTTTCAAAAATCGACCCACAAGAAAGTTACGGGGCGTCATAAATAATAATAATAATAATAATAAATCAGCAATTATATCTAAAGACTTAAAATGTAGCAATCGTGGTTTTTTCGTTCAGCCGAGTTATGTAAAAAGCTTTTTTTTTGTTTAATTCATACAATTCTCATAAAATTAACTCATTAAAAACTTCTTTGCCCTTCAGTCTAAATTTTTTAAATTTTTTAATTCACCCGTGCGAAGAACGGGTATACCAGCTAGTTAATTATAAAACACATAGTGCAGTACTGATACATTTATAAGTGTATTATATTAGTGTAAATGTGTATTTTGTTTTTTCTGTGTCGAAATGTATTTTGTGCTTGTTCACTTTCTTTAAATTAATAATTTTCTTAAATAATCTTTTGTTTTCACTTTTCAATATTCTCGCGCCCCCCTCGTAGAGTTATCACGCCCCCCCAGGAGGGAGCGCTCCACAGTTTGAGAAACGCTGCTGTACCGCAACCCATGTTCACATCTTGAGGGATAAATAATCTGTTAGGCTATCTTTTTCTTCAATATTTAATTGTAATATGTATCCATAAATAAAAATTAATTCGCAAGAATTTTTAAAAAATAAAAAAAAAAAAAATTCTTCACGTTTATAATTTTATGAACAGAAAGTTCATTTTTCAGATTTATTTATATTCAATGCACACTTTTATAAATTATCAATACATAACTTACGCGTGTATTGTATTAATAAATTCATATTCCCTTTTTTTTCTTTTAATTTATGCAAATAATTAATCAGTTCGTTAGCGAAAGTGGTTTCACGCTAGAAACGTGGTTGAATTTTATTTTCATTTTCATTTGACCTCAAAATATGTTTCTGAATGCCCATTAACGAGCATTATCAGGTTAGTAGTGATAAAGTTTGGGTGGTTGTTAATAAAATTATGAATCAAATAATACTTTTCGGGAATTCTTTTTTCGTTACATTTCCATTTGATTAGCTTTTCCAGAATTGTATTATAATCGAGTTAAATATGACATGCGTGTCAAGTAACGGAACAGTTGATAAATCACTATTATTATTTTTTCTTCAAAATGATTTCAATTTTAAAATCTCTAACATAGTGTTTTCCTTTGTAACATATGTCTATCATATAAAAGCAGTTTAAAAAGTCTGATTAAAGTTATTAATTTTTTTTAGAATAAGTTTCGAAAACTAATCATGTTTGAAAACATTTGTATTAATAATTTTTAAAAAAGTCTTCGATAGATTAAATTTATACTCTTTTTATAAATCTTCTCATAGTAGTATTATATTATTATTATATTCCGTTTGTTTGAATATATAAATCGCTCACTGATTTTTGACTGGTAACTGTTTTTGAAACATTAAAAACAGAATTTGTAAAAAGAAATGATTCTATGGTTCGATTTTTAATGTAACTGAGGGATCTGCATCCTGCATATCCTTGTCGAATTGTGTTTAAAGACTAAATAAATATTTAAATAAGGAATTTTACTTATAATTTATGTGTTTCTAATTTTAATATTAAACAAACGCACTCAGCTGTTGGTGTCTTCAAGAAAATTATCGAAAAAGATAATGGAAAATTGCTTATTGAAAAATGCAATTAAACAAAATTTTTCTCAGTTATTTACAAGATAAAAGGTATGCAGAATAGCAATACTGTAATTAAAGAATCGAAATTTTTCAACTTTTAGTGACCTTGTACGCTCAAGTTCGACTCTGGCCAAAGTCGGGGAATTTTCATGATGCAAAAAGATCCGCAGCGTCGATGTCGTATGATTATGCGACATGTTAAAGATCCCTAGAGCGCCTGTTTGACTTAAGCGCTCTGAGTAAAATTAAATGCCACCTGCAATTTCGCATCATTAGAGCTCAGGTGCCTCCCTCTGGAAGGGAAATTGGACGTCAAAACTGTATATTGGCAATTTGTATCCTCAAGTACGATGCCATACTAAAAAGTGATACCAGATCTCGGAACGTGTAGTATATCTGCAATGGTAATTAGTAATCAGCAGCCCTATTTGAAAGAAGGAAAGAAAAAAAATTTCTAAACTTGTTCTCAGTATTACTAAAAAAAAGTATTTCCTTCGTTAGCAAATATCGTTCTATGATAGCTATTTTGTATATAAAAAAGTATCTTTCCAAATATTCAAAAACTCCGAAAGGATATTGTGAAATTAGTTTTTATTGTAAAACATTTTCTTCCTCGTAAAAACTCTAATGCGGATAATTTTAATACAAAATGTTGGAATTTATAAGGAAAGATTTATAGAATTCTAAATTTTGACAGATTGTTAGATAAATAGATAAACTGAAAAAGGAACTATATATGTTTTTACATCAAATACAGATTATTGTAAAAGACCTATAGGAGGTACCAAATCACAACTGATTTCAATATTTAAAATTGTTTTTGAATCTCGTATTGTCTAGATATGAGTAGGAAAAATTTAGGCTTCAGATTTTCAGCATCTTCTAACTGATTCATTATTGCAGCGCATCTCAAAGTTTCAATATTTGCGACCTAATATTCATTCATAATTTTTATCGCCCCTTCCCTTCCATACTATAACAATGCATTGAATTCAATAATTCTATACTTTGACGCTAACGCTGCAATACTGCTTTAACCTCTAAGTGCCACCGACGTATATAAACGTCTCGCCCAGCCATTGCGTAAACTTCTTCGGACGTATATATACGTCTTTTCGAAATACGATCTGTTATGTTCACTGCCATCTATATAACTATTCCGCAGGCTTTGGAATGCAATAAAAGGACCCAGACAGTGTTAGCGAACGATTTGCTTATTTTTATTCCTACTCTTTCCCTTTTCCTAATACATCACATACGCGAGCCTCCGAGAAAAACGGGGCCAATTTTGATTATAATTTTCTTATGATAAGCCCATTGGGCCACTGGTAATTATTAAACGTATTATTAGCACTTAGTATTGTTAAATTAATTATAAAGTAATTAATTATTAATTATAAAGTATTGATTCTACAGAAGGATTAGTAATCTTCTCAGATTCTAAATCAGCTATAGAAGCCATAAAAAACGGAGAGACCAACATCTCCTGTGATATTAGTACCCTTCTAGAACAGCTGCACAGCAAAAGAAAATTCTGTATCCTGCAATGGATACCCGCATATGTCAACATTGAGGGTAATGAATGCGCCATAATATATATATATATATATATATATATATATATATATATATATATATATATATATATATATATATATATATATATATATATATATAGTCTCGCCAAAGAAGCTAGAGACATCGATCATAAGTGCACCACCTTCACAGTTGACGATGCTAACGCAGTAGCCAAACATAGAATTATGAATCACACTTTTAAAAAACCCCTAGTTACGGAATTTGACTGTCCCCGAATTATAACATCCACAATTGCCAGATTGAGAACTGAACACCTTAAAGGCATGAAGATTCACCCAGATAAGACAAGATCATATGTTCAACGCAAACACTGCCCAGATCTTCAACTCACGCCCAATCACATCTTGGATATGCCCAAAAGTCGCAACAAAGTTACTAAAAATGGGAATGGTCCCTCTAAGGGACTCTTTGCGGGAAATCCTGTACAGCCCTGATGCTCCCCAAATAGCAGAGGCAGTGATCAAGACTTTCGACGGAATTTAGTGATATCTACTGCAGTTATTCATGGACACGAGAACAACAACAACAATATTTATTATATCAGAATGTATTTTGTTTGTTTACTTTCAGTAAATTAACAAATTTCTTAAATAATCTTTTTTTTTCGACTTTTCTATATTCTCGCACCTTCCTCGTAGAATTATCACGCCACCTAGGGAGGCGCGCCACAGTTTGAGAAACGCTGCATTAATGTAATCCAGAAATCTTTTTTTATGACATGGATTTAATTAAATATTAATTGGGAATTAAACTACTTATAGAACGCTTGCAATTTTTCCTTTAACTAAAATGACTGGGTAAAAATTAAGTATCCAGAAGTCTTCTAAAAATACAAACTAGTTCCTTAAGCTAAATAATATTAGTTACATCAGTTCAAAGAAGAAACAGTTTTCTTAACAAAGCTGCACTTAAAATTATAGTTTGTTATAACATTTATTTTAAATTTTGTGCCTACAAAAATGCAATTATTTGGCTCTTCAATAGCTTTTGAAACGTTATAATGGGCATATTTTAGTTTTTTTTGTTTTTTTTTTGTCTTAAAAATGTGCCAAACTTCGTAATAATACAAATGACTGAAGTTTTTAAGACTGAAGTAATATCTTTACAGCTAAAGTGTGTTTTAGAATTGCAGGATTTGTTATAAACTTAAGAAATGATAATGTCATTCATTCCACCAGATAACTATAAAATAAATTACGAATTTAGCCCCATTTGCAGTCCATCTTTAACATAATTTTTTAACACAGTAAAGCAACTATTTTATCTGCTTCAATCTTTGAAGTTTGAATCATATCTATTACGCATTACGAAATGTACTTGCATGCTAAATTAAGTATTACGTAAATACATAATTTCCCCAAAAGTTCAACCACAAGAAATTAGTTTTTATCTTATCATTTTTTAAATTATTGTATACATCGAAAAATACTTGATATTATCTAAAAATTTATTTTCAATGTTAATGATACTAATTACCCTTTTATGTGCTTCCTGAAGAATATCCTTGCAATTTTATCACTGATTTTGGTTTGTCTCAATTGAAACCAGAAAATGATTACTCAAAATTTTAATAAAAAAAATTTAAAAATTAATTAAATGTCGGCAAGATAAAATAGAGATCACAAAAATCGTCTGATAACTTTCCTATTGTTTGCTTTTAAGAAAATGTAGTTGATTTGTACGTTCAAGATAATTTTTTTTTCTTAAATTTTTTTTATGCTTGTAAGACAGACGTGGATCTTAATTTTAAAATTCCCCGAGTAAGTTGCATTTAGATCATTTAAAATTCCATTGATTATTGGAACCACATTAATTGTGTACACGTCTATTCAATTCTTGTTGATAAAATCTTAATTCGTTGTATTCCTATTTTGAATATAATATATCATATTTATATATATATTGATATTTGATAAGTATTAAAAATTGTATCTTTAAGCTTTTAATTTTATTTCATGGTTAATTTATACTATATTTACATATAAAATTTTGGTGTTACATTGAAATTTTTTTATTTTAAAATTCATAGTCTATTTTCTTATTTTCTTATTTAATATGAAATTCTTCGTCTTTTTTAACTGTCATATTTTAATATTTTATCTTAAATAATAAATAATTTTTTTTCATTTACAGAAATGCAATTACTTAATTGTATCGCAATTACAGTTAAAATATACATTGTAAGAATAATTCTGCACTTATCTGAGCAAAAAGATTTATGATCTCTTAGTGGAAAGTAAACGATTCCTTCTTGAAAAATCTATTCTTGCAGAGGTATAAAAATAAAAATAAAAATTATCAAAAGTAAATAACTTACATATGTATTATTTAAATTTAGTAATCACCAATAATTATCTCAAATGTAAGTAATTACTGCCCATCCGGTACAGTGGTTAGTGACACTGATTGCTGTGCCGTTTGGCTTGGGTTCGAATCCCAGTGGAGGCATGGATGTTTGTAAATGTATACTGCCTTCGCGGCATGGGGATGCACTAAATAACCACCAAGCCACAAGTCCTCTCGTGAGGTTGGTGAAAAGAGAAGAGAGGTAGGAGGCCCCTGATCTCCCGCGCTGTGTTCTCCCACAAAATAGGGATGGAAGAGAGCCAAATCACACACTGTCACCTGTATTGTGCTCAAAGCTACGGATAACAACAGGCGTACAACTAGTCCCTTGCCAAGATGAACTTCGTGGGCTTTGATCTCATGATACTATCGATCGGCCACCCAGGTAGCATAAGCTAACAACATAACTAATTCATTATATTAACTTTAAAATCAATTTTTCATTAATGAATATCAAATATTATGTTATTACAAAATCAAAACGAATTTTTATCAAAAGAAACTTTTTAAAAAACATGAAGCATAATAAATTAATTAAATTTATAAAAAGAAATGAAATATAAAAGAACAAACAGTTAAACGTAGCTCGTAGTAAATAATAAAAATATTAAAGAAACAATATTTAATCGAAAATCATTGAAAGTTCAGTAAGATAGCGGAGTTTTTAAAAATTCGAAAGTTCACACATATTGATTACATGTTTTTTATACACTGACACTCAAGGATTGGGTACAACATGTTTTTCGAAGCTCACCATAAAAAAATGGCAGTAACAATAAAATGCATAGTTTACATGAATGATAATAACGAACTTTAAAAACATTAATGCAAAAACGATTGCTACAACTTTTATTTTATAGAAAAGAACGTATATTTATGAGTGAGAGAAAAATATGCAAATATCAAGCTTTCGTACTTTTGTGTGTAAGTTGTGTTGATTTTCAACAGTTGTTGGCAGTTTCGGTGACAATAGTCAATAGAGTTTAGAAAATGTCTCAGAGACGTCCGCGTTTACCCAATTCGGGTAAAGATTGGCGGAGCAGTTGGATGAATGGAAATGGGATTGTCGCAGGCTGATGCTGCTAGACGTCTCAATGTCTCGTAGTGTTGTTCAGCGACTTTGGGATCAATACCAATCCGAAGATTCTGTGTCAGAAGACCCAGCACTTTCCAGGCCGACCAGAGCTACAACACCTGCAGAAGACCGTTTTCTAGCTCTTTCGGCACGAAAAAGGAGAAGAACCACTACTGTGCCTCAGCTCGTTGCAGACCACTTTCAAGCATCAGGAAGAAGAATCTCCGCTACTACAGTGCCGCGAAATCGTCATCAATGCACAATGCAGGTCTGTATCACGAAAACCAGTTGTGTGCGTTCCCCTCAACGGACGACAGCGAAGGAAACCGCTTATGCTGGGCAAGAGAACATGTTTCTTGGACACGCAACAACAATGGGCTTCTGTGCTGTTCACAGACGAGTCCAGATTTACAATGGATTCAGGGCGTCTACTGATCTGGAGGAACAGCGCACTGAATGCCATCAATCAACACTGTTGAAAGGGACTTTTCAGTTATAGACGTGGTGGAATCCTGGTTTGGGCAGGATCTCGCTCGTGGCCACACTGACGACCTGCATGTGTTCCATGGAGGAGCTTAAATAAGCTGGTCTTAGATATCGGGATGCAGAGATCCGCGATCCATATGTCCGCCGCTTATGCTGCTGCTATTGGTAACGACAGATCCACGATGGATGATAATGCACGACCTCACCGAGCTCCGGATTGTTGAGGAGTATCTGGAAGGGATCCCGGTTTGGAACGAATCAGATAGCCAGCTCGATCTCCAGACCGCAAGATCCCGATAGAACGCATCTTTTTGGGACTATCTTTGCTTGGGTTGCTGCTTTAAATCCTCCTCAGTCGTTATGAGCTGGGCGCAAAGGCTTACTCTGTGTCTGGTCTTCGCTTCCTATTCCGGTGTCCGACAACTTAATAAACAGCATGGGAAATCGATGCCGCCAATGCATTCAAGTTAGGGGTGGACACATTCCTTATTAGAACCCATTTTTGTATTGTTTTTATGCCATTTTACCACATAACACTGTGATGTGCTGTTTTCTCCAAGAATGGACTTTTCCGCAGAGATTGCTTTTTTTTATGTTATAAATCGTTTTTGCAATACACTTATACAAATTTCTATGACGCATTCAATAAAAAACTATTTAATGCACATATCCTCCAAATTTTTTGTTTCTACATTCATTCATTTTGCAAATTAGACACAAAAACCCGGTTTAATACCTTCTTTTTGAGACGGTAATACACTGATCATAGAATTTACGGTATTTTTTATTTTGAAAAACAAGCTTAAAAGTGTAGTCATTTGTAAAATATGAGGGATTTATAATATTACCAGTTGTAATGACTAAAAATCTAAATGTTCAACGGTAAATACAGAACCTGATATTTAAAGACAATTTCAGATGATCAAAAATAAAACATACTATAATAGTTTAAGACAAAAAATAAATTAAGAACATTTATAGACTACCATTCTTCTGAACATTTCGAAGAAAATCATTTATATTTAGATTCATTCATGTAATGCCAAATAGAATATGACGCCTATTTTGGGCATCCGGACTGCTTTGGCGCACGAAGTACACTCAATCCTAATATTACGATAGAACTTGGACGTGTGGGGGCTTGACGAAGTGGGTTTTCATTCTGCTGAGTGGCGCATGGCGGCGATTGAGGGTTGGACGATGGAATCAGGGAGGCGTGGCTAACGTGCTTCGTCGGGGTGGAAATTTTCGAGGGTTTTTTTTGCGCGACTGAGAACAGAGGCTGCTTTCTCTGGTTGGATGCTGGCCAAAGTGATCATTCACTCGATTGGCTGCCCTGGAGGCTGGGTTTAGAAAATAAGGAGAGCAAGAGAAAAGAAGGAAATAATGATAAAAGTAAAATAAGAGTTAAATTTTAGCTAATAAAGTGTGCAATTATTGCACAAAAGTAAGAAGCCCACGGAGGGTTGCCAAGAATCAAGAAGAATTCTTCCTTCCCGACACTTTTAATGTATTTGTCATTAGGACAGTGCTTCTCGATTTTCAATAACTGCGCCTTTTCTTTGGTTTATCGCCCCCTTATACATTAATAATGTACTGAATGCAATAATAATGCACTTTGAAGCTAAAGCTACAATAGGCGATCATAGTTATAAACCGCTTCAGTAATAA